>OY757907.1:138264175-138309175 GCA_963585895.1 Sepioteuthis lessoniana | reverse complement strand
CCTCGAAGATTAGACATGATCAGATAGACCGAAAATTATGGATTTCGAGGCCGTGCTCCAAGCTATAGAGACAAATCCGGAAAATAGAGTATAAGACAAGCTTGACATCTCGAAGTAGAGTGTAATTCTTCACCTTCATGTCCTCAGTAAAGACATCTGTGGCTTCTGAATTGTGTCTCACTTCAGCAAAATATTACAAAACTCACTAAAGTCTCAAATTTTTCAATAGTGTCATTATATAACAAATGTGTTTTGATATATTTGTTCTATAATAATACAATGGGAGAATTTTTCCCTTATCTAAAATGTTATTTTCTGCTTAAAAATACATTAAAATTAAAAGTAATAGCTTATAAAAATTTCACGGAATACCTGGTATGAATCATTCTTAAAAGAATATACTTAGAAAAGCAGTAACGAAATGGTTAAATACTAAATTATACAAATTATTTCATTGATCCTACGAGGATCATTAAATAAGTTTCCAGACTTTTTTCGTATGGGCATTTTAATTGATAGTAAACACATGAAACTCTAGTCCGCTTCAAAGTTATCTCCTCCGGCTGCAATGCACTTGTTGTGCCGTTTGAAGGCCCCATGGAAGTCCTCTTCTTGTATGAGCGTGTCAATGACCTTCGCCACAGCCTCTCTCATCTTAATTCTCTCATAACGACAGCCTCTGAGCTTAGGGAATAAGCAAAAGTCACAGGGAGCAAGGTCTGAACTATAGGGAGGGTGTGGAACTGTCTTGATGTCCACCTTGCTCAAATAGTCTGTGAGAAAGATGGAGTTGTGGACTGGTGCATTGTCCTGCTGGAAATGCCACTGACCCGATTTGAAGAGTGCTGGCCTCTTCTCTCGGAATCTCTTCCTGAGCTCCCTTAAAACCTCAACATAGTAACCCTAACCCTAACCCTTTGGCTAATCAACTCTGGTCTATTGACTTCCTTACTCCTCTCACACCTCTCATCCTCCCTCACGGACTCCCTGCCTTCCTTGAATCTCTTATGCCACTCAAAAACTGATGCTCGATTCATGGAAATGTTCCAAAAGCAGTCTGAAGCATTCCATACGTTTCTGTGGCATTTTTTCCAAGTTTAAAACAGAATTTTATTGCATATCGTTCTTCTAAAGAGTCCTCACGTCCAAGTTGCATTTTTGAAATTCACCAGCTGTGACAATCAGGCTTTTGTAGAGTGTATTCCAATTGCTGCTGTAGCTGTTCATTCGAACCTGAAATCATAAAAATTGGTCAGTCATCTCATAAGATGTATAGCAATAACATAGTGAATTTTCAAGAGTCTACGAAAAATTTAAATACCAGTACAAAAAAAGTCTCGAAACTTATTGAATTCACCACGTACAAAAGCGAAAAGATATCTCACTTGAGACGATAGATAGATAGATAGATAGATTGATTGGTAGTATCAGTCCTTGTAGGATACTTAATGTCAAATCTTCTTTATACATATATCAAATGTAAAATGACTTGTAAGTAAATAGTTTATTTATTTCAAACGAACCCGTTAAATGTTTTTAATCATTGCTATGTAACACAAACAATTCAGTTTAACATCAGCCATTTGTTTGCACACTGTTAAATCGTTAAACAAATCTATTTGACTCATAGATTGTACCCTAACATGTACTACCACTCATAGTGGACCTGGGAGTAATGAAAATGAAGGGATACTCCACATTTCTCAAAGCACCAGGACTGAAGCCTCACCATCGGATGGTTTTTGCTATATTCAGGACACCCATTAAGAGTGTCTTACTCCACAGTAGAAGTGCGGTGGCATATTCTACCGTCCAAGCGGACTATTAGATAGATAGATAGATAGATAGATAGATAGATAGACTGAGAAAAAATAAAGAAAAAAAGAGAAATTTTCCTTTACATAGATATATTCAGAGATAGATTTATTTACAGATAGAAGAAAACGCTGTTATAATCACAAGTGTTTGAAAACTTCCCAAATTTGAACATGAACCAGAATAAGAATTTTTTACAACACTTATTATTTTTTCTATAAAGTTTGAGCGAAGAATGTAGACGAAAATAGGAAAGTTTGGCAAATGTGTATGCAAAAAAAAATATCCCGTCTCTTCCCTGAGACAGTTGGAATGGATATAATTGGAAAAGAACAGAGACGAAAATAAAAGCAGCCACGAATCTATTAACCTCTCACCCATCCTACCACCCGTTTCTTTGAAAAAGAAAGAGAAATGAAGCAAACGGTTACAAAAAATGGGTATGAGTTGGGTATATTTTCGTCTTTTTCCGGATATATGTAGCGTGAAACTCATTGAAATTTCGTTTATTTGTACGAATTCACTTTTTTCTTCTTTCATCTTGTTAACCGGGAAAATTTTTCTTTTGAAATTACAGACAATGAAAAAAAGTTTTCATTACATTTAACGATTAAATTTCAATGTTTTCACACATTGATATACCACTTATTTAAGCTGCAAGCTCTGATGCGCATAGTGAGAATCAAATAGTTAATATGGCATAATATATTGCATCCAGCAGGCATGGTACAAGACCACAAGTTTTAGGCATATAGCAAGAATCATTAATCATTTGAGGAGAGGGAGCCAATTGGTATTGCTTCCTAATGGGACTTGTAAATGTTGATCTTGATGTTCTTTTTAAAAGTAAGAGAGCGATCGTAGTCGAGGGCGACCAGAAGGCTCCCCCTTTTCAATAGCTTATACACCGCGGTGTAGGGGAGGGCGCAACTCCTTTCCCTGGATTGCTCCACTTTACCCTCGATACGTACCTAATATTGCTGAGTGTTAAGCAAGGAGGTATCAAGTACCATTTTTAAAGTCTTTAGTATGACGCGACCTGCGATTGAACCCAAGTCTCCCGGATCATTGGTGAACACTCTACCCACTTTTACCGGCTCATTAAGCCGGTAAAAGTTCTGCCTAATTTGGCACAAAGTCATAAGTATTGGCAAACCAAGGAGAATTGAACTTGTGTATTGAACTATCAATGATCACCTACCTTTTAAAAAGCGCCTTGTGTCATATCTCCGATAAATATAAAACCAACAATAATGAGAGTTAGTTTTTAAGATTTGATTGGTCATAGGATTAATTGATTGATTTTAACGGCATGTCAAACAGTTGTGGACTATTTTAAGCGAAGAGAATTAAAAATGTATAGATTGTAAATTTATATTTACATTTTTTGTGTTGTTTCTTAAGAGTTTTCCAACATAATAAGAATGATTTTCAAATCGATCTATTTGAACCATAGATGGGGGTATAAAACCTATTCCATTACGGTTCATAGTGAACCTGAGAGTAATGGCAATAAAAGAGCTCCAGAAATCGAGCCTCAATACCAGATATAGTTGACTATCATAAGCAAAACATCCTATAGGGTGTCCCCGAGGTGTAATGGCTGCTGCGATGTCGTAGCAAACGAGTTCGAATTCTTTTACTTTCACGCTATTATTTTCACTTTCGTGTTAATACCATTGGGAAAGATCGGAATCCTTTTATCCCACCCACAACCATGGATTAAATAATACCACTATTGTTCTTCTACAAAGATTACTTTAACATTCAATAACTCTCGAAGGTTTGATAAGTCATTACATTTAAAAGAACACACAAACCAGGACATATTAGATTGGTCAGATATCGATATCTCAATTCTATATGAGTATTACAGATTTTGCAAAAGATATACGGCAGGTCACTGCTGATATTAACTTGGCTCCTTTTAGTTTTACACATGGCTGAAAGAATGGGGCATTTTGAAAAATTAAGTATATAACCCAAACTAATGGTCAATAAAAGCTTCAGTTAGGGACCTGGTGACTGTAAGAAATATAAATTATTGATAAACTTGATCTATATCTAATATAAAATTCCTTAAAAATTTAATCTAGGTTTCCAAAAAGTATTTTCTGGGAATAAATTATATTAAGGATTAAGAGACTGAATAAAGTATATTACCTTAACACTTTATCTAAATAGGTCAATGATACGCTTAGTTAATATTAAAGGTATATCGAGAATGTTTGTTAAATATTTCATGTTTTACTTGGGAGAAAGATACGAGACAGAAAGAAAAGACGTCTAGAAAGAATAAATAATGAAACAAAAATCTCAGGAAATTTTACAAGAGAATACTGTTATAAGAACGGCAAATGTGCGTCATAGATCCAAGAAGTGAGGAAACTTTAAAGGAAGTTGAAGCTATGGGTACTAATCTACGACTGAGATAAATCAAATGAATTGCGAATGAAACTAGAGAAGAAATGAAAGAAGGCGAGAAGACGTGAAATGAATACAAGCAAAGTGAAATGCAAAATAGACAAAAGAAGATAGTGAAAGAAGGCGAGAAGACGTGAAATGAATACAAGCAAAGTGAAATGCAAAATAGACAAAAGAAGATAGTGAAAGAAGGCGAAAAGACGTGAAATGAATACAAGCAAAATGAAATGCAAAATAGACAAAAGAAGATAGTGAAAGAAGGCCAGTGGATATTGAAAGGATACATGCAGAATGAAATGCAAATGAACCTGAGATAGAAGCTAACGCAAGAAAAGATGAGTTACGTTTCAGAACAGCTTAAATTTAGCACAAGAAACATCAAATGGAGGCAAATCTTTGACGATTTTAATACATGCTAACAAAGATACAGCAATAACTAATCACGTAGAAATCCTGTGCGTGTTATCAATAATTCATTATTTGTGGGAATTGATTTTGCTATATATAGTTGATGGGAGATGACTATTCTTTGTATATTTTTTTCAGTAAATATATGTTTTATTGACCTTTTTAATGCCCTGTGTTCATTAAAAGTTGAGATGTGATCTCCAAGGTGGCGGGAATTGTTTTAGCATTTATGAGATTTACTGAGTAATCTCAATAATCCTCATTATGACAACTTTTACAGATTAGATCAGACAACACAGCCTCTACGTGGGCTAACATAACATATCATTTTTGTTTTATGAAGCGCAGATGAAATTTATGTCTCGCTAACTCTGGTAAGTATAAGATCCCAATTCGGTATGCCTGATTGACAATAGATGTTCCAATAACTATCCAACAGACGAGACATCAACAAATATCAATGATTATTATTTGTACAAAAGAAAACCTGGCGACACTGTCGATGTAGAGATGAAACAGCTGATAACAGATACGGGGCGGGGGGTTTCCTAACAATAAGTACCAACAACGCAACTACTACAGTCATATTAATGTTTTCTCTGTTAAGTTTATCTGTAGGTATATCAACAAAATTTACAGGTTGGAATTGAAGCTGTCATGCATGATGAAACTAACAACTATTTAGATAAGATACGAGAACGCGCTTGAGGTCATGTGGTGGCTTCTAGAACTGAAGGTGTCGAATCAGTCATATCTAGTAATAAGCTTGATCGTTCATCTCAAACAGCAACTTATTTATTTCAACGAGTGTTGCAAATTGCAATCATTTAAACACTCTTACCATAAACACACAACTTTAACAGCTATATATCCTTCTAAATCAACAAGACAAACAGAAAAAAAGAGTCCTTGATAAAATGTATCTTTAAGATACATTTTATTAAATATGTGACCAAAACAAAACAAAACAAAACAAAATAGAAGCTAAGATATTTGATAAAATAAAATGTACTCTGTGAACCCAAAAAGCGCATCGAGGTTATTACTAACAATAGCAAAATGCTACCCATATATAATTACCTCACAGGCAAGTCAGAGGAAAAACCATGGTTGAAGAATTTGATGGTTTCTGGGAGCTCATACTTTTGACCTTGTGAAAAACTAAGTTTACAAGATAATTTTATGTATTTGGCATTATACTGTATGTGACACAAGGTCAATTTTTGAACGGAGTACAGCTGATTTGAATTCAGAGTTTTCTTTTTCCTTGACAAGTTGACTAATAATGAAAGCTAGAGAATAGAGTCTGTCCAATTTATCCATAGATGGCAGTAAAAGAGATGGATTCATGCCTTTCCCTATGGAATTAGCGCAAAGTAAATCACCAAGAGCTTTATACTGTATTTGAACTCACTTCGCCGAGTCCATTTTCTTATGAGGATAACTATTATACCATGAACACTTCCTCTTACTAAATGACAATATCGTTCTGAGATATCAGAACTATTGATAACATAACACCATACTTTCCAAGCAGCTGATGACCAAAGGCAGCTAATCCCTAATAATGGATCGGTTGAATCCATTATGGACGTTTTGCCTATAAACATGTCTGATTAACTAAGGAAGTTATTTTCAGTAATGTCCTTTTTCTATCCTCGGAGAAATCCTTTGGCACTTTTTTAACTATTGGAAAACAACTTGATTGAAGACTCTTTCAACAGCAGATTTACTCAATATATAACCATTAATAGAGTTCTTTTTACGTCGGCTAAACTTTACAGATTCACGCACAGACCGTCTTAATATTGGAATTCCTGAACCAGTTCCCCAAGGGTATGTCTTTACTCATATAGAAAAATCTGGAAGGGTGAATATAGAAGAGCGATTGAATTACCTTAATAATGACCAACAAGGAACCTTTCAAAAGATTACTTTCACAGGATATTATGAAAATGATCCAAACCAATACTTTGTACTTGGTGAATCCAGCATTCCAGGAAAAATATTTTTATAATATTTCTATCAACTACGTGGAATTTCTACAAAGGAAAGTCCTACAGTATACAAGTACAACTGTTTTGATCTGTGGGGATAATAATAATAAAAGCCCTGATAATCTCTGTAAATGCTCTGGGTTTTATCGACATTAAAGTCTAAGGAAAAATAACTTTAGTTTTTGTCACACTGTGTTGATATTGAGAAATGATTTTCATCGGACCTTGAATGTTGTTCCTAAAGGATTTAATATAATTAAAAACTACATACAAATCTTTAGGGGCACATACAGGTTTTAAAGGTCATCATAGATATCTAAATCAGGGAGAACTACTTCAATATTTGGTTGATACAAGTAAAGGGAATCTTCCAGTGTTGGAGTTGGTCAAAACATTGTAGAGATTTATCATATGTTGCTGAAATTACAATTATTATTGCTAAAGTTTATGGCTCATTACAAAAATTCACAAATGAAGATGAAATTCTAGACATCATATGTGAGAACCTTCCCACCAAAAAGACAATATGGAAACTTAGAATAAAAGGTTCTGGTAAAAAGAAATGTACCCACAGAGGTTTTACAACTAATACATATGGGAAGAGTAAAATACTTCTGAAATATAATCCCCCCATGAACAGTGGTTAGCAAACTAGACCAGTAAACTAGTAGTAGTGAGATCGATTCTTACTAGGAACTGCATAAAGTGGTGTTAAGCTAAACGAAGATAAATTTAGTAGATGACAATATCCAGGATTGTAAAAATGAAAATTCCTTTAATTCTAATTATAAATCAATAGATTTACTCCCTAAAGTCTTTAACAAATGATGATTCAGTATTAAATAGCAATCAATTATATGACGTAGTTTTCTTGCATGACCTTATCCGGCCTCTCCACACATATGCCCAAGACAAAAAGATGGTCCATCTTAATGCTTATCCGTAATTTGAATCCCTTAAAAAGGTTCACTAAATACTACATACATTTTATAAAATATCTAATCTTGCTAGAGTTCTCTATGGACGGAATTAACATAACATCTTTATTATAAAAATTGATATGGCGTTTCTTGAAGAATACCTTTCTTTCGTTCTCATAAAAGACAATTTTTGGTGTTGCCAACTTTTGCTATGACCATAGGTTAGTTACAAGTCCAGTTTTACAACAAAATTGGAATATTTTTACTAGAACCTGTTTTTACTAATGGAAAACTGTACTCAGCTTTAAACACGAAGTCCAAACAACGTAATTTTTAATTGTCAACTACGAATATCAAAGCACCGACAACAAAAGAAATTATTCATGTATAGTATAAGAAGAATTACTTCTATGTTTTATTATAAATAAACTTTAAAATGTAAGTTGTTATCTCTTTCATTCAAATGACATTGTCGTTATTTCAATGGTTTATCCCAGATATGAGAAATTAAAGATATTATTCCAGAATGTGAACATCCGATTTCAAGAGAAGCAGGAAAGCATCATATTTATTCCGCCAATTTTATATGTTTGAAAAGCGGAAATAAAACTCTTTATTCGTGTATAAAAGTTTGTACACTTATATGATTTCGGAAACACTTTTATATATTTAAATTATATACATACACAGAGTTAGATAAATGTTTCTATCGCTTTGGACTATGTACGTGATCCACTTGAAAAATATATATTCGGTTTTTAAATTATGAAAGTAGAATTTGTTGGCATTTTCGCTATACTTAACTTTTCCATTTTCTTCTGTCCTTCCTTTCTTTCTGATGGCCATTGAAAGATTTTTGTCACAAAAAGCAAAACTAATAAATGAAATAACGTCAAAAAAGCAGTAATGTCTATAAATTACTTATTGGATTGTGTTCCTGGAGATGTCTCAAAATACAAAAGTACTGACACTCAAATCAGTGATGAAGAGGAATTTACAATAGATTTCTATATTGACAATCTTTATTCGACAATTTTTGGTGCGTGGTCCTTCTTCTTCTTCTTCTTCAACTAAAGAGAGACTCCATTGTAGTCCTATAAGAATTAATTTATAAAAAAATTATTAAAGTATATGTAACTAAACTTACAGAAAGTACAGAAAATCTATGAAGAATTATAAGGGTGAATAACAATGTTTTATGAACTTATTTTAGAATCCATCCTTGGGGTGCAGATTGAACATAGGCAAGGAATATATTTAATGATAAATACAGAATAAAAAATGAGTTATAGCACAATATTTATAATACAATATGTATAATACAATATGGGTATGAAAAGAGAATAAGCGTCCTTTGAAGTAAGGGAAGAATTTAAAAAAACAGATATTGGCTTACTCAAACATTTCCGCTGATCGCCTAATCACAAATTAAGCATAAAAAAAAGTTATTTTTTTATTTACTGTTTAAGGAAGATGTTATGTCTTTTTTATTAAAGGTTAAGTTCTCTCGCTGTTCCTTCATAAGGATGCATAGCCTGGAACAAGCGGCAGGAGGCATTATTCTCTAGGCGAATACTAATAAAACAGTGTACATGTGTTTTAAACAAGAACGAACCATCTCTACTCAAAGAGAATAGACCAGTTCACATACCTCGGCAGCAAACTCTCATCTACAGAAAGTGATGTGAATATACGCTTAGCTAAGGCGTGGACTGTTATTGATAGGTTATTGATCATGCGGAAATCAAATCTATCCAATAAAATAAAACGAGTTTTCTTCCAAGTTGTAGCTATATCCATACAACAACATAGATGCCAACAAAATGCAGAGAAAAAAATGATTGATGAGAACCAGACTAGAAGGTTGCATGCTGTCTTTAAGAAATGCTGAAAGTAGCACCCAAAAAAAAACACCCCTGTACAGCGACCTATCTCATATCACGCCAATAATTCAAATAAAACAATCAAGTGGTACTGGGCAGTGCAGGAGAAGCAAGAACGAACTCATAAGCGAGGTTCTCTTATGGACTCCTACAAATGGACACACCACTGATGGTCGACCAGCAGGCACTTACATCAGCTCTGTACGGACACAGGATTCTTCCGAGAAAACCTGTCAAGAGTGATAGATGAGAGAGAGAGAGAGAGAGAGAGTGTGTGTGTGTGTGTGTGTGTGTGTGTGTGTGTGTGTGTGTGTGTGTGTGTGTGTGACTTGATGATAATGATTGATGAACAAAATCGGCTCTGTTTAATTGAATCTGAAAAGCCTTTTCCACCTTTTAATCGGCCGACAAACAAGTTTTTATTTTTGTGGGGGAAAAACCTTCTAGAGTCATTTGGGTTCTTTTTTTTCTGGAAACCTCTTTGACCCTGTGACCCAAAGGGAGGTACCACATAGGCTAACTGTTAAACTTTACTTGTCCTAAAAGAGTTTATTTCTTCGTTTGCCCTCATAAATCTTTTGCAATGAAATAGAATGAGGCTTTTTTAAACGTAGTTTAAAAAAATAAACTAAACTGCGACTAAAACTAAACCTAAGGAATTAAATTTTAAACGATACCAGTCCGACTGATTCATAAATAAGCATCTTTCTACTGGAACTATTATCAATAATTATTATAACATAACTTATATAGCTTCCTTTTATTTTAATTCATTTAAATGCTGATTCAGATAAAGTTTAATGGTAGTGTTCATAATAATATTACAAAAAGAAAATAAATAACGTGGCTGGCAATTTCAGACCCTTGAAAATAAGCTCTAAAAGTAGACGAAATTTTTCTAATATTATGACTTAGACAAATAGATCCTAGCAGAAGTAATAAAATTAATCCTTAAAAAGCTCAAATCTCAATTCCACGCCGTTTTCCAGGAATATGTTTTTGTTTCAACTTAACATCTAGATTTTGATGGAAATATTTTTTATGCTTATTATCATATGAGGAAAATTTATTGCTGTGCTATCGGCTACAAGACATTCGACCCCCAATCAAATATGTGTGTGTGTATGTGTGTGCCTGTCTGCGTCTGTGTGTTTGCCTCTGTGTGAATATGTGGATCTGTGATTTGTTCCAATGAACTAGACGGTTAACATCAAAGATTGTTGTGGCGACTGATTCATGTGTGTCAGAGACGTTTGCTTTAAAAAAACGCTGTAAAGAGAAAATATCACTCTATCTTTTTATAGAATGGTTAGTTGTCAAGTATCAGCTGTGCATACCGGATTTTCTTAATTGTATTTAGGAAAGATCGAGTTTGAAATTAGAATTCTTTTATTCTAAATTACGCATATAGTAAACTGACTAAAAGATACGAGTTCGTGTCACATTGAGAAACTAGTCAACTGATATATATATATATATATATATATATATATAGATAGAGAGAGAGAGAGAGTGGGGAGAAAAAGAGAGAGAGAGATTGATGGATGGATGGAAGATCTGAAAAATATGTAGATTCTTAATTAGATACATAAAATCATGTGAGACAGCTATTTTTGTCTTCATTTTTAAAGATTGTCACTGGATTCTTCGGGAGGTCAAAATTATTTCTCAGTTTAAAAGAGAGTTTGGATATAAGGGTGGAGTTGACCAATCTTAGCGTCGAGAACAAAAAGACATCTAACAAAAATATCAGCTGGCATAAAAAAAAGCATTCACGCAGAAGTCTAATGTTTATATAGCATCCAAAATACCCACAATGTACTCAGACTGGATGTCAGTGTCGTGGCAGCGTCAGAAGTCTTTTGCTTGGCTGAGTTACAATTATTAGACACAAACAAATCCACAGAAGGCAGACACGAGTCGAACATTGGAACGCGCAAGACCTACTTCCGGTTATCTACGAATGTACTGTCCTTTGAATTGCAGTTCACTGATCAGAGTACACGCCTGAAGAAAGCCATGTCTCACTTTAAATTCGAACACGGTCCACCGGTAGGTGTCTGCATACCGTTTTTATTCTTGTTTTTATTGGGGGAATGTTAAGTTAGCCTGGCACAAGTCCATGAATATGGAGCACCTAATCAGCAGCAAACTCACTTAATTCAAAATCCTCTGCTTGCCCTCTGGAATAACCGAATAAATTTAATCGAGGCATTTTTGGTCGATCTAAATTTATTCGAGTGTAAAATTAAGCAGATTTGAAGCGGGAATGAAATCGTGCTTACCATGTTGATAACTCATCATTCATGTACAACGCCTTTACTATTTAGGCTACCGAAGTTGTAACAAGATTTTCCATTTCTTAACTTTTCTGGCTTTTTTTTTATCTTTCTTCTAATTTTATTTCACCCTGCTTTTATGTTACTTATATGTATAACAGGCTAAACACAATCTTGCCAAATTTAGGATTTCTACCATTTCACCTTATGCTAATGTAGCTGTGTCCAGTGAAATTTTAACTTCTCCAAGGACAAAAATATTGTTCAATATATCGTATTTTTCGGCGCATAACACCTGGGGTAAAACTTGCGCTGCAGAAAATTGGAAAAAGGAAAAAAGGTTCCTAAACACAGATTAATATTGATTGTTTCTAAATTTAACTTTAACTGGCACAAAGTAACAAGTGCTGGGAATATAATAATAGCCGAACTTGGATTTTCTGAAGTCCTGTGATTCATTATTCCATATATATTTCGGATGATTGGCTTCGTACTAATATAAATAAGATAAATTCTTCAGACTTCCTGAATTGTTTGAAATGTTGAGTTTATATATATTTAATTTTTTTTGCTAAATCTTTTCACAATAACTTTTGAACAGATACATAGGAACAGGAAGACAAAGAAAGAAAGAAAGAAAGAAAGAAGCAGATTCAGGAAAAGAAATAATTAGATAGATAGATAGATAGATAGATAGATAGATAGATAGATAGATAGATAGATAAGTGATTTTTCAAGGTTTTCTTGATGACACGACGAAACAAAACCAAGAAATAATAAAATCACGCGTATTCTTTCGAAATTGATGGAAGTTAAGCAGGTGGGTAGGAGTGAAGATGTAAGTTGCAACAGTTAAGCTTTATGTAAGTAAATGTGTCGTTTTTGGAAAAGACGCGCTATTACCTCGTTTCTAATTTGCAGATTTTTCTCCTCACACGAAAAAGAAATTCTTCAGAGAGTCTGTGATGGGAATTTGTTTTTCAAAAAGAAAAAGGTAAAAGAAAAAAAAATGGACATAAAAAAACGAACAAAACTTTGCCTGATTAGCTGCCACTTTATTAGAGTGAGAAAAGAATTTCGAATTATGCTCGACATGCGCAGTCGTTACAACCATTCAGTGGGCAGACGACAAAGAAACAGAAAAACAAAAGACAAAAACTACAGATGAGAAATTTGAATAGTCTGTTAACTTTGGTGTAAATCCGAAAAGAGTCAAAATTCTTTAAATACTAAACAGCATAATTTACATAAAAATGCCTTGTATTTATACATAACAAGAATTATACATACATATATATATATATATATATATATATATATATATATATATATATATAAACTAATGTAATTCTATTTTCATCTTCTTTGGTTTAATCGTTTCTACAAATTTCATGTGTAATCATCAGACCAAGTCTTCATTTGATGATTGTATAGGCGTGAAACTGACAGTCACTATATAATTTTGACTCTGTGGTTACGCTATCCAAATTTACATATACATGCTCTATCATCGTTTTGTGCACTCTTTATTTATAAACATTGCAGATTATTTATACATCAAAAAAATTCTAGAAAAAGTATTCATAATAATTGCATAAATTTAAATCCTAAACAAAAACCTGCGATACATTCTGGTATAAATCGCTGTCGATTTTAAAATTGCGAGATTTACAAAAAAATGAATTTGCCTAAAAACTAAAAAGGAAATCTACCCCCCCCACACACATACTGAATGTAAAAACTGAAGAGTTGTTTTTGTTATGTAAGTTGCTCACTTTTGTAACCAAAAATATTTTTCTTCTTTTCAGTACTTTTGATGAGGCTAACTTTGCCAGTTCACAAAAAGGTGAAGTTTAATGAAAATAATTATCTATCACCAATTACAAATTTAAAAAAAGGAAAGTCTTAACGAAAAAAGAATTAAAAAGTATAATGAAAATGATGATTAATATATCAAAACAAAAAAATGCAAATGTATATATATATATATATATACACACACACATACACACACACACACATATATATATGTAGATGTATACATAAGAAGCTATATATTATTATATAATTAAAGTTACATCATTCTATAAATATTAATCCATTAAAACAAAAATAAATTTAAAATGGTATAACCCATTATCAATTTTCCATCTTGTTTTTCGGGCATATTTCTTTTTTACCATAAGAAATTTTTAAACGAAAATATGTAAATTAGCCCAGTCCTGTAGGAATAAATCACGATTTTTGTTGGGCTATGCAAAAACTGCAAGAGCTGAGTAGAAAATAAAATGTCGAAAGTTATAAAATAATCCTTATTCCTCCCGAATCAGACGTATAACTGGAAATGGTCGTAAAAGACATCAATCTAAATCTTATGCAACACCCTCTAAAAAAAAAAAAAAGAAAAAAAAAAGAAAACTACTGTCACAACAGTGTAAATAATTTGAATAGTATTTTTTAAAGTTTTATATCCGAAATTTAGCCCCTACCGGAAGAATGAAGAATATATCGGCCGACTGATGTTCAAAATGTCCCAAAACACCTCAAATGTAGTCTAACACGTGCTAAGACGAAAACCATAAAAGAGAGTTGACTCCTCCTCTCTCCTTCTTTCTTTCTCTCTCTCTCTCTCTCTCTCTCTCTCTCTCTGTCCACCCCACTAGATGACCATGATATAGGAGTGGAACTTTAATATAAATACTATTAAAATTAGTAATAATTCAATCCTTCATTTGTTAAAATAGTATGCATACGTTGGAAGTGATTCCGTTTCCAGAAGTTTTTTCACAGAGGTCAGTAAATTTATTCTACTAAACTGTTCATTTAAAAATGCACATATTTGATTTAAAATAATTATTTCTTACGTCTCTACTATATTGTGTTCTTATATGAAATACACTATATTCCTCATTTATGTCGACATATTTAGCAGTTTAAAAAAATAAATAAATAAATAAAATGAAGTATAACGACCCTGGTCGAATGCTTTATTATACAGGGCAAACAGAAATAGAACTTTTTCTAAAGCTTAGAAGTCTGATTGCACAAAAAAAAAGGCAACCGAGCAAAAAATCGAATTCTATCTATAAAATAAAAACCTGTCAGGGCCGGAATCGGATGATAAGATGAAATATACCCCAAAATTTCTTTGAATTTTAACATACAGCAGTCCTGGACTTTAACTAAGTTAAAACTTAAGGTAAAAAAGGTCTTTTTTTTTAAATTTTTTTTACCGCGTACACATGGGAAGCAGCATGATGTACGTGTGAGTCTTGCAGCTTAACGCTCAGGACTGTCAGTTCGATCGGGGAACTACTGCTGCTCATCTATAAGAGTGGTTTCTATAGATGAGAAAAAAACAGCCATCGAAAGATAACCATAACTCATACTCAAACCACATACATAAACCGCATCGCTCTTCGCGCTGGTAAAAAAGGGGCGCGTCCTGCTGAGGTTGGAGCCCTGGCCTCAGTGTTCGAAAAATCAGCTACAGAGCTCAAACAAAAACTACTAAAATGCAAACAAACAAAACAGATAGCGACATTTAACGTGAGAACCCTAAATAGAATAGGTCAACTATCAGAACTAACTGTATCAGCCGTAGAACATAAGAGAGACGTAATTTGCATACAAGAGCACCGATACACGCACACCGAAGATATCAAATATCACGAAACTGGCAATGGATGGATGCTGGTGACTGTATCGGCATGGAAAAAATCTGTCAATGCATCGGTAGGAGGGGTGGGAATGCTTATAGGACCAAGAACGTTAAAAACACTGAACAGCATTGAGAGAATACAACCTAGGATGATGACCGCAATGGCAACCCCAAAGCAACAATTATTTCCTGCTACAGCCCTACCAATGTTAGCGAAGAAAACGAAATAGTCACCTTCTACGAAGATCTATCCTCCCTAGTACGTAGCATTCCGAAACACAACCTGCTAGTCATTGGCGGAGATTTGAAAGCACAAATCGGGAAAAACAGAAACAACAAATATAGCCTACTCAACGCGTCAAACAGGAATGGACAACATCTAATAGATTTCATGATAGAAAATAGATTAACATGCCTCAATACAAACTTTCAAAAAAGGGAGGAGAAATTATGGACCTACACATACGCGAATAAGAGTAAAGCACAGATAGACTACGTCCTTATAAACAGGAAATGGAAAAACAGTGCGATGAATTGTGAGGCATACTCCTCTTTCGAGGGTGTGTCCTCCGATCATCGAATAGTTACGGCCAAAATACGTCTAAGCCTACGAAAAAACGCCACACGTAAAGCGACAACCAAGCACTATGACTGGGCCCTACTCAACAACAGAGATATTAGAGATAAATATGCATTAGAATTAAGAAACAGATTCGAAGCACTACAAGAGAAGGCAGAAAAAGGTACCCCAAATGACGAATATGAAAATTTTGTAGAAGCACACCTTGAGGCGGCATCAAAGTGTATTCCAACAAAACCTAGAACTAAATATAGAGTCCCTTGGGAAACGCTAGCGGTTAGAGTAAAACGTGCACTCGTGAAAATTGCCTCCAAAAGCTATCAAAAGAACCCAACAAACACAAATGCACGAAAACTAGAAAAGGCACAACATCAATTAACAGGAATATATCTAAAAGAACTGGCAGAATACATACAAAATCAGATAGATGAGATTAGAGACTCGGTGGAAGATAGACAATCCAGGATAGCCTGGCAAACAATAAACGAAGTAAGTAGAAGGAAGAGCACAGCCAAAGCAAAATTGAAAGCTGCAAGCCAACAAGAAAGAGTAAAACGGTGGGAACAGCATTTCAAAAATCTACTAGGAAACCCACCGGAAATAACGGATGAACCAATCACCAGTATTATTAGTAAGCAATTTGACGTTAAACTAGGTCCTTTCACCAAAGAAGAACTCGACTCAGTTCTCAGAAGAATTAAAAGTAGGAAAGCTGCAGGGCTAGACGAGATCCCCCCAGAAGTGTGGAAGACTAGACAATTCGACGATATACTGCTCCGACAATGCAACGCAGTCTATAGTCAAAATAGGATCGAAAGATGGACGGAGGGATGCATCCTTCCTTTCCCTAAAAAAGGCGACCTCGGATTAGCCAAGAACTACCGAGGGATAACACTTACATCCATAGCAGCCAAAATCTACAATGCCCTACTTCGAAACCGCATAGAACCCAAAATAGACAACATCCTTAGGAAAAACCAAAATGGCTTCCGGAGAAATAGATCCACAACCTCACAAATACTGACCATCCGTAGAATCCTTGAAGGCGTTCGGGCAAAAAACCTTTAGGCGACATTACTATTTGTCGACTTTACCAAGGCCTTCGATTCCATACACAGAGGGAAGACGGAGCAAATCCTACTAGCATACGGCCTACCAAAAGAAACCGTAGCAGCGATAATGATTCTCTACAGAAACACCAAAGTGAAAGTACGTTCACCAGATGGAGACACGGAATACTTCGACATTGTTGCAGGAGTACTACAAGGAGACACACTATCCCCGTACCTCTTTATCATCTGTCTAGACTATGTGCTTAGGACTTCGATCGACAAAATCAGAGAAAATGGCTTCGAGCTGACTAAGAGAAGAAGCAAAAGGTACCCCGCAAAAACAATCACGGACGCCGACTACGCTGATGACTTGGCGTTACTAGCGAAAACGCCTAATCAAGCAGAGACACTACTGCATAGTCTGGAACAAGCCGCAGCGGGCATTGGCCTCCATGTCAATGCAAACAAAACTGAATATATGTGTTACAACCAAACGGGCAACATTGCCACACTAGACGGAGCCTCTCTGAAACTAGTAGACAAATTCACCTACCTAGGAAGTAGCGTCTCATCAACTGAAAAAGACCTCGACACACGACTGACGAAGGCATGGACAGCTATCGATAGGCTCTCGATCATATGGAAGTCGGACCTAATCGATAAAATGAAACGCAGTTTCTTCCAGGCAGCGGTTGTGTCGATACTGCTATATGGATGCACCACATGGACGCTAACTAAGCGGCTGGAGAGGAAACTAGACGGAAATTACACAAGAATGTTGAGAGCAGTATTAAACAAGTCCTGGCAACAACACCCCACGAGACACCAACTATACGGACACTTGCCCCCCATCACGAAAACTATACAAGTTAGACGAACCAGACACGCGGGACACTGCTGAAGAAGCAGGGACGAGCTCATAAGTGATGTACTCCTGTGGACCCCCACATATGGATGTGCAAAAGCAGGACGACCAGCAAGAACTTACAGCAACTACGTGAGGACACAGGATGTAGCCTTGAAGACCTGCTGGAGGCGATGAATGATAGGGAGAAGTGGCGAGAGAGGGTCAGGGATATCCGTGCTGGCGGCGCGACATGATGATGATGAGGATATGTTCAAAATTAACAAAGATAAAGACAGTAACCCGGATAAAATATTGAAATATTGTCGGAGTCACAAAAATTAATAGAATGAGGAAAATACTTGATCTGATAATTTCAGCTATTAAAGAAAGGCTGAAAAATATAAGCGGTTGAATAATGAAGAAAAATATCTAAGCCAAAAAAACTTTAATGAAACAGTCATTAGAGTTTTTATGATTACAATTTTTTCAATTCATCCAGTCTGTTTCTTTTGGCACAGTTCAAGTGCTCCAGTTATTATGGAAAATACTTAATTCATTTATTATTTATTACACAGCTTCCTCAGTTTTGGTATGAGGTCTTTATTTTTTCTTTTCTATATTTTCTTTTTGGGTGGGGGTTAAAATATTCATTTGAAAAAAAAACCCGGACAATAAAACAACAAATACGGAGACTGAAAAAAATAATATTTGAATATTAATTTGCTTGTCTTACTCATAAATCTTTTATATGAAATGAATTATATTCTTTCTGGCTGCTTTACTCTTACGACTCGGTGCCAAAATTTTGTAAATATCCATGAATGCGCTAATTAATTTGATTATTTTAGAAGGACTGATTTGGCTAAACCATTGTGCTATATTTAGTGATGAAATGTTTAATGAAGAATTCAGGGAGAAGGTTTTCATTCCTTTCTCAGTTACGTATAATGATTTCTGTTTGATTGAATGAAGGTTCTGCAATGACCCAAACTTTAACCTGTTGCATTGACACCACTAAGTAATCCCTCCCAATTGTATTAGGAAATGTCATGAACGGCATCGACGAGATCAGGGGATAATTAAATTTTTTTAGACATTTTACCGAAATATTTTCTTGCATAAATCGTGAAAGGTAAAAGTTAGAAACCCAATAATGAAAACGAAGAAGAAGAAGAAGAAGAAGAAGAAGAAGAAGAAGAAGAAGAAGAAGAAGAAGAAGAAGAAGAAGGGTTACAAAATAGAAATAAAAGCGAAGATTCTAAGAACAAAAAAAATGATGAAGATGAAAGTAAATGAGAAGAATGAAAGATAAGAGAACGAGAAAAAAGACAAGGAGGTTAATTCATGAAATGAGAAAAAGTGATTGTTTATAGATAGAAAGAGAGAGAGGGAGGATAATAAAGGCAAAGGAGAGGGAGAGAAAAAGAAGAAAGGGATGGAAAGTATACAAAGAAAGGATCAAAACAAGTACAATAGAGAGTAATGAATAGATAGATAGTTAGATAGATAGATAGATAGATATGGAGACTGAGATAGATAGATAGATAGATAGATAGATAGATAAGAGAGTAAGAAATGGAAAACAAAGGAAGGAGAAGGTTAAGATGACGATTTAAATGGGAAAATGAGATCGAATAAATGAAACAATGACAAATGTAAAAAAAGAGAATAAAAGAGAATCAAGTTGAAAGAAGAGGGTGGTAATGAAGGAAGGAAGAAAAAAGAGATAAAAGAGAGAAAGTAAATGATAGAACGGAGAGGTAGGAAATTTGAGGGAGATAAAGAATAAAGGAAAGAGAAAATGTGACGTTACGAGAAAGAAAGACAAAAAGAAAGGATATTGGGAGAGACAGAGAAACATATGAAAAATATGATAAAGGTAAAGAAGAGAATGAGAGAGAAAGGATGGTGAAGATAAGGAATAGAAATAGTGAGTAAAAGGTATTCAGAAAGAAGCAGATGACGAGAGAGAGAGAGAGAGAGAGAGAGAGAGAGAGAGAGAGAGAGAGAGAGAGAGAGAGAAAGAAAGAGAGAGAAAAGAAAAGTTGATGAATGTTCAGTAGAAAAAAATAAAGTTAGGAGACCAATGGGCAAAGAGAAAGAGAAAAGGTGAGAATCAGTAATCCGTATAAGAATTTTTGTTCACCAAAGAAAGCAAGTTGAGGAAAAAGACAATGAAAAAATTGAAAAGTGTTTAAATGGAGGAAAAAGAAATTATAATGCGCATGCGTACAAGTATTAGTGACCAGAATTATTGAGCAAGAACGCCGGACCCATTTTCTTTTTCTGATTATATTAGGCGTCATCGAATAAGAATTTAAAAAGCAATAAAATTACCCTTCTCCCGCCAGGGCTGCAGACAATTTCCATAAATTCATTCTTTATTTCTTTTTATCTATCTTATCTTTTTTTCTTTTCTGGTAATTCTTTATTTAGCAAATGGTTTTATTGATCGAATCATATAGTTAACAAACAAAGCAATGTAAAAAAAAGGTAGAACATTTGGGAAAGTTCCTGTTTAGTCCCCCCCCCAAAAAAATCCAAATAAATAAAATAAAGCAAAAGGCTTTTTTAGAAGAACAAAATACCTATAAATCATATAAATAATCACTTAAAAACCTAAAAAGCGACAATTCAAGAAGATAATGTATATTACGGTCATCTTCTTTAATAGAAAGAAAATATGATATAAAAATCCTAAGAATGCACAAACGATTGACCGGAAAAATTGGAAGAATCTATATATAAGGATTCTTTATAAATAATCTTTTTCTTTATTTTGTCTTGTGCTGCTTACTAATCTATTTAATTGCAATATTTACTAAGTCAAATTTATTGTACTGTTACATTACAAGAGTTATTTCCCTTGGCTGGAGGTTTTCTCTGCTTTAGATAAAGTCTCTTAGAAAATGCTTTTATAAAATGGTGACTTTCACTATGGATTCTCTAGAGCGAAATAAAGCTTCTAAATTTTCGATTATTGTCGAGCTTTTATTACTCTTAGTTTGACACTTATAAAGTGAATATAGAAAGACTGTGTAACATCAATATTGAAAGGAAGGAAGTTAGCGCAATAATATAATTGGTATACAATCTTTGGCTTTTACCTAAGTCTATACAGCAGGGTGTGAGGCACAAATATATTTACTAATTTTATTTCATTCTAAGTCTTAGGACTTCCGCCTGGGGTGAATCACTTTCCTGTCTTGAAAATCAGTTTATAAAAATGTGGCCTTTATATAAGCTTAAACACTGATATCTGGTAAAGAAAATCAAAAAGCAAGCTCATCGGGTTTTTTTCTAATCGAAAATGACGTTCGGAAGTTAATCAATGCAAGTTGATCAATATCGATTACATTTTGATATTTTCTTCTTCTCTTTCAAAGTGAAAATCCTAAAAAACATATTATCTTCATGTCATTGATGACATATGATTCACAACAATTTTTTAAAGGAAAAGGTTAAAAAAAAAAAAAACAAGCGTGAAATTTAACAAATATCAACTTTTTATATTTGGGGGAAATTTAATTTTTCACAAGGGAATATTTCTCTTCAGCAGTCATAATTACATAGATTATTTTCTAATGGGTTTAATGAAGTCTATGTAATTTTATATCTTTAATGTATTTTATGTAAAGTTCTAACATAAAGTATTGTCCTTTTACGAGGGTAGCAAGAATTAAGCAGATTATACCAAAAGTAATCATCACAGAATTTTGTTTAATATTGTATCAGAAATATCTTCCAGAAAAATGTGATAAAATTTTGAGATGAATAAAGCAAATTACAATAAGATTGAACAGACTTAGTCTTTCAATGTATTATTTTTGGCAATAAGCAATGATTTATAAAATCTGTTTTTATGTGAATATTGATTTTTTTATGTGCAAACTGTACATAAATCCTTTTAGTATTCATCTTTTTTATTGCTTATTTGCATGTCAGTCTTGAATTATTTTAAGGATAAGACTTTGTTATCGTCATGAAATTTGAGATTGATACGTTTGGTTCATCAGCAAAAGAATCTAAGATCTGTGTCTGTCTTCTTCGACTACTGGGTTGCTACTGAGTAGATGAAGATGATTGGTATTTGGCTGCAAAGTTGCGGAAAAACATTTTGGGAAAGTATGACACATGTGGGTCTTTTCCTATTTTCTATTTGATGAAATCCTTGGTTTTGAGACCCTAAGAGTCCTTTTTCGAGCAATTATTTCAACTAGTTTCTATGGAGATGTTGTGTAAGGATAGCCTTGAATCAACACCTGCAACAAAGTAGGAGAGCGTGTAACACTAACAATATTTATTTTGATCCGACTGAGATACAAAAGTGAGCTAAGAATGTGGAGCAAGTAAGAAGTGGGTCACCAAAATTCGAAGTTCTAATGTCGAACATACATTATTCATATAGTAAATTACGTTAAAAATATGAGCCCGAGTAACATTGATGACCTAGAATTGACACGGCACGAAAACTATACAAGTTAGACGAACCAGACACCAAGGATACTGCTGAAGAAGCAAGGACAAACTCAGCAGTGATGTACTCCAATGGACCCCCGCATATGGCCAAGCAAAAGCAGGACGACCAGCTCGAACATACATACTGCAGATATGTGAGGATACGGGTTGTAGCCCTGAAGACCTACCAGAAGCGATGAATGATAGGGAGAAGTGGCGAGAGAGGGTCAGGGATATCCATGCTAGCGGCACGACATGATGTTGATGATGATGATGATGATACTTACACACAGAGAAGTACACACCTATCTATCTATCTATCTGTCTGTCTATCTATTTATCAATCTATGTAACATTTTGAAATAGATTTATATTTCGTTTTAGTTTTAGTTTCTTTGTTTAATGACATGTCAATCTTTGGGGGGTTATTTAAAACGTAAGCAAATACACCAGCCGCAGCTGAATCCCTACTTTATTTGCGTTAATGTGAAGGCCAATACCTCCTGCTGGTTGCTCTTGGCTTGCAGTAGGGATTCAGCTGCGGCTGGTGTATTTGCGAAAAGTGCTAGATCATCAGTATAGTCCGCATATGTTATAGTTTCTCATGGATATTGTCTTTCTTGGTTTTTAACGTAAAGCCATTTTCTTTTATTTGATCCATGGATGTTCGAAGTACGTAGTCAAGGCAGATTATAAACAAATATAGACCAAATGTATCATTTTGCAAAACTTCAAAATGAATATCGAAAGAAGTCCGTATCTCTATCGGAACTATTGCTTTTATGTTTTAATAATGCATCATTATAGTTGTAACAGTTTCTTTGGGCAGACCATATGCTAGTAGTTTTTGCTCCATCTTCCCTCTGTATATAGAATTCAATGCCTTCACAAGCAAAAGTGTTGCTTCAAGGTTTTTTGCATGTATTCCTTCAATGAATCAGCTGGGAAGTTTTGGATCGTTTTCTCTGGAAGCCGTTCTGATTTTTCATAACAATTTTCTCGGTTTGATACAGTTCAGAAGCAGAGCATTATAGACCATTGCAGCAATAGCAGCAGGTTGGTTGGTTGATTTTAGGGCCTATCAACTTTTGTAGGTTATTTAATGCCAAATCCATTTTTATACAAATAATTAGTTCAATTTCAAACAATGCAGTTTGGCATGGGTACACAGTTTAATTGTCAAAAACATTTCTATTTCAAAGTATTCAGTTTAGTCAAACAGTTCTAATTCAAACAATTCAGTTTAGTATAAGTATAGTTTTTGTCCATTGTAGATTCCAAGGTCAACTTTCTTGGAGAAAGTGAAAATCCAGCTTTTTGTTCAATTCTCTATTGTTTTTGTTTATAGACAACATTGCATAATCGAAGTAGTATGTCGATAATTGTCTTTGTTTTCCATCCTTCTGGGGGTATTTTGTCGTGGCCTGCAGCTTTTCTGCTGTTAATTTTTTCAGTACTACATTAGATTCTTTCTTCGTAAACTGTCCTAGTTTGATATCTAGTTGGCTATAATTTAGTATATATATATATATAATTTAGAAGTTTATACTTCATGACTTCGATTTTCTTACTAAATACGATCTTCAGGTGATATAAAATTCGTTTGTCTGTGTGTGCTTGTATATATTCGTGTATTCAACACAAACAATCTTGGAACGCATTCACTTTTTTTCATATTTCCTTTTATTTCTTTCGCTGCTACGTTCTAAGAATTGCAAAAAGGTATCCACAGGCACCACGAATGTTTGTATATCGCCGAAAAGAAATTATGAGAAAAGACAAGAAGAAATCTCCTTCATCAATTAGCAATCATTTATTGGAACGTATTGGTGTAACAGGAATCCATCCAATATTTTCAAAGAAACTGTCTCTTTATTATCCCGATATGCTGTTCAATGTTCAGACTGAATACAGTAGCATGAGAGAGAGAGAGAGAGAGAGAGAGAAAGAGAGAGGTAGAATCTCTCAGGGACTATGAACAGAGACACAAAGAACCCCCCCGACCGACGTCTTCCCCTAACTGATGACTTCTTCGACTGCCTCCAACTGAACCTCAAATGACTTTTTCAAAATTCTCTAATTTTTATAAACCTAAATTCAGGATATCGTTTGTGTGACGTTATCTCACTAAGTTATTTTGACATCTCACACGTATCCCGAATTTTCCCGTGTTTTTCATTTCCTCAGTCAAACTTGTGACAAGACATGAATCTATTTTGTTGATATTTGGTCTTCCTGTGTAGAAATTATTGTTCCATATCCTGGTCACTGATGCACTCGCTTGAACTTTCCAATTAGACTTACATTTCTGCTCAAAGACTTTAGCTAACTTAACAGCTAACTGAAAAACTCGCGGCCAAACCTAGCTAAATAATAAAATAGTACAATCAACCATCATATTAATTAGGTTATACTTCTTTTACATAGTCACCGATGACTGTTACGTCAGTGATGACAAATCGACTGCTGGAAGAGGAGAA
Source organism: Sepioteuthis lessoniana (assembly GCA_963585895.1). NCBI lineage: Eukaryota > Metazoa > Mollusca > Cephalopoda > Myopsida > Loliginidae > Sepioteuthis > Sepioteuthis lessoniana. The sequence goes on along the minus strand of OY757907.1, from coordinate 138,284,371 downwards.
ATAGAAAAACATAACTCTCCTCAGTTGTTTAAGTCCTTCCATTTATTTTTTGAGGAAGGTAACCTCTTCGTTCTTGTAAGAACCAGAACACTTAATATCTTTGAATGGTTCAGTCATTCTCTATCAAGACTACCGCTGGTCTCCCAGTCACCAAATAGTGCTAATCCAGAAAACCAGCTTATTTTATAAGGGTTCACAAAAAAACCGACATCCACTTTCAACTTGTGTGGATGGTATTGTCCGGCTAGCACCCATCACCACTTGGCTGATTGATTCTGGTGAACTCGGCAAATGTTAGTATATGCCATCTTTTAGATCAAGCAAATCCTGTATAACCGGAACATATTTTGAAATTCATATTTTCTGGCTGCTGACTTTTTAAAAATAACTTATCGATTCGTACCCTGTGAACATATGCTAAATATATTTCACTTATCCAAATGTAATTTTGATATCTTAGTTGAAAGAAACCAGTAAAAATGCCCTTCTAAAGGATACAATCATTAGAATGAAGATAAACACGTCGATGGCTTCTTCAGTTTAATTCAAATTGAAGAAACCCTTGCTTAGCGTTCTTGTTACGTGAAAAAAGTTAATCAATAAAATTGAGGTCTAGTAATTCATGCAAGATAATGGCCAGTATCATCATGTGGCAAAATAATCATATTTACTCCACCTCACCCCAAAAATAAAACTTTTAAAAAACTCGGCACCATTTATGTACTGAATATATAATTTCAAATTGGTAAAAGTATTTATCATTTAAAACTGATAATTGTTTCTATTGACGTTTTTCCTTCAACTTCGCGTCCAGACATTGGTTGGTTGGTTGGTTGGTTAGGTTTTATGGCATAGCAACCCTTGTAGGTTATTTAGTGGCAAATTCATTTTAATGCAAATAAACAGTTCTATTTAAAACAATTCAGTTTAGCATAAGTACACAGATTATTGGTCAAAAACATTTCTATTTCAAGCTATTCAGTTTATTCAAACAGTTCTAATTCAAATAATTCAGTATAGTATAAGTATAGTTTTTATTTATACACAGTTAAATGTCAAAACAGTTCTATTTCAAACAATTCGGTTAAGCATAAAAAGAAATTCCATTTCAAACAATCCTGTTTAACATAAGTACGCAGTTTACTTCTATTTGACCCATAGGACCCTATCAGGTGCTACCACTCAGGGCCAGAGTGGACCTGGGACCGATGGCGATAATGGGGTACACCCCATTCCCCAAAGATCCAACATTACCGGAACCTCGCCATCAGATTGTTTAGTGTCATCAACAGGACATTTGTTGGGGGGATCTTACCCCTTTTCAGAAGTGCAGCCGGTGTATTCTACAATCCCAGTTGATTGGGCAATCTTGACATTGTGGAGATTGTATACAGATATATTTTATCTAGGCCCTGATACAATGCAAAGACAAAGAAATTTAAGCTGAGAAAATTTTGCTTCATTGGGAGTAGAGCTTAAACGAAAGTATAATTTTAGTCTCGGTTCAATGTTTTAATTCCGGATATTTTAGCAATAACTCTCGTCACATGCATGTCACAGAGAAGAAAAAACAATATGCAATAATTACGTCAATTTCAAATTTTTTTGTCATAACTATGGTGGCATTCAGTGAAGATTGGACTCACAGTAAGGAAAATAGTTTGCAATTTTAATTTACCAACAACTGCTCCAGAATTTGCAAAAATTGATTATTTGCTGAATTTATTTTTGTCTGATATAAGACAAACTGTAGTGGCCACTTTCTCCCACCTGCTAACACGATTTTCAGAAATGCCTTGTGTTTTTGGTAATTTCTGTAATTTTGGGGGTCCACTTATGCCACGTCTGATGTTTATTGCTTGTTGTTATTGAAAGTTGTCATAGAGAACGACGCTTTATTTTTCGTTTATTAGAGACTATTGTCGTGAGGTTCTTTTATGAAACGTAGAAAAGTATATAATTTTTTCCCTGGCTGGAATTTCCCGCGTAGATGATTTGTTGTTCTCACGGGACAAATAATTTTTGGCCTTATATATGTATATATTGTATTTAGTATGATTTTTAAAAAAATCTGTTGGTTGAAAAAGATATATGCGTACCATGTGGCCTATGGAGGAGTTTCGTTTCGAGTGTCGATGAAGGAAAGAAAAAGAATACAAAAAATTCAATTCCTAATAGTGATTTTCGTGGTAGTGACAGTGTTAAGAATGATAATTATCTAAATAGTAATATCCATTCAATAGACATAGTTGTAATTAGGGAATATAGAGCAAAAATTCTGTTTCAGGATATGAATTTAAAAATGAGAACAACCAGCGACTCTGGTACCAAGCTGTGAGGCCTACAGCAATAGCGTGAACTCTTGTTTTTGGAGTTATAGGCGGTAAGACACGAGACTTGGCAATTTTTGAAGAGTCGCTCAAATACCCAGACAGTTGCAAGTAGAGATCTAAATTTTGAGGCAAAGCAAAACTAACCCCCACAAAATTGGTGATGATTTAAACTTTCTTTGTAGACAGAGGAAATACGTTGCATATATTCTAATACTTTTCCTGTCGGTGTTAGGGAGATAGTATCAGAAATAGACATGAGTGGGATTTTTTTATAACCACGTATCTGTCTTTTCCTATTCTGATATGTAGAAATTTTTTTTTCTTCGACTCCTCAACTCTCACCAACCATATATTTTCGAAAAAGTTTAATACACCCCATATTTAAAACATTGTTTTGTTAACACAAAAAAACATTCCCTATCAATTTCTGAGAAATGCGTTCTAATGTAAATTTGCTAAATCTCACCCAACAGTAAGGCAATCTTTAAAAGTTAATTTGGTCTGATAAAATGTCACATTTGAGGATCAACCTTACTATAGCAGATGTTCTTTGCGATTCTAACCAGCAATAAATTATTCCATTGCAAGGCACACAAGATAATGGGATTACTTTCCTTTGTGGTCAACAAAAATCGTTTTAGTTTGAACGTACTATGATTGTAAACTTGGTAGAAATAGCTCCATTGCTAAGCACACATGATCATAACATTAATTTTCTTCGTAACATTATTGTAAACTTAGTAGAAATCAGAGTAGTTTTCTTGGTAGCAACCAAAAATTCATTTTATTTTGAACGTATTATAATCGTAAACTTGGTAGAAATCGTTCCATTGCTAGGCAGAAAAGATCATAAGATTAGTATTCTTGGTAACAAGCAAAAGATATTTTTAGTTTCAACGTACTATTATTGTAAACTTGGTAAAAATGGTTCCCTTTTAGGCGTAAAAAATCATGAGATTTTTTTTCTTGGTAGCAACCAAGAGATCATTTTATTCTAAACGTACTATAATTGAAAAGTTGGTAGAAATTGTTCCAATGCTAGGCACACATGATCATCAGATTATTTTTCTTAGTTACAAGCAAAAAATCATTTTATTTTGAACGTACTATAATTGAAAACCTAGTAGAAATTGTACCATTGCTAGGCAGAAAGGATCATCTGATTAGATTTCCTGGTAAAAAGCAAAAAATCCTTTTTGTTTGAACATACGATAAATGTAAACCTGATAGAAATTATTCCATTGCTAGGCTCACAAGATCATAAGATAAGTTTTCCTGGTAACAAGCAAAATATCATTCTATTTTGAACCTACTATAATGGTAAACTGGAGGTGCCCGTGGTGTAGTCGTTATTGTCGTAGGAAATGGATACGGCGACACGAGTTCAAATCCTGGACGAGACTGATCGCATTTCACATGGCACTAATACCCTTGGGAAAGGTATGAATCCAATTATTCTCCCTCCAGCTATGGGTAAATAGTAGGACAGACTGGGTTCTTCAGCCTTGGTGAAGCAACTAGTCTAGGAGAAGGAAAACTCTGAATTCAAACCTGTTAAACTCCGCTTAAAAAATTGACCTTGTGTCATATCCTGCCTGAGCGGAGGGGTTGGTAAATAGTATAATGGTAAACTTGGTAGAAATTGTTCCATTGTTGGCACACATGATCATCAGATTATTTTCCTTGGTAACAAGGAAAAGGTCCTTTTATTTAAACGTACTATAATTGCAAACTTGGTAGAAATTGTTCCATTGCTGGGCACATGTGACCATCAGATTAGTTTTCTTGTTAACAAGCAAAATATCATTTTATTTTAAAAGTACTATAATTGAAAACTTGGTAGAAATTGTTACATTGCTAGGCCCACATGATCATAAGATTAGTTTTCTTGGTAACAAGCAAAATATCATTTTAGTTTAAATATACTATGATTATAAACTTGGTAGAAAGTGTTCCATTGTTAGGCAAAGAAGATCATAAGATTAGATTTCTTGGTAACAAGCAAAATATCATTTTTTGCTTTGAACGTACTATAATTGTAAACATGGTCGAAATGGTTGCATTATTAGGTATAAAAGGTCATGAGATTAGTTTTCTTGGTAGCAACCAAAATTTCATTTTATTTTGAACGTTCTATAATTGTAAACTTTGTAGAAATTGTTCCATTGCAAGGCAGAAAAAATCATAAAATTAGTTTTCTTGATAACAAGCAAAAGCTCATTTTAGTTTGAATATACGATAATTGTAAACTTGGTAGAAATTGTTCCATTGCTATGCACATACGATTACTGAAGGAATATACTTTAGTATGGCACAAGGCCATTATTTCGACGTATTCAGTAAATATGTGATTCACTACAATAGTAACGATAGGCACGATTAGCTAAGTCTCTCTTATTTTTTATCAACTTTTGTATCAACGTTGTTAGCAAATTATTAAATCATTTCGTAGATGATTTTTTAATTCAAAGAAATTGTAAGTTTAAAAAGAATCTTACAAATTGCTTCTGATTGGAAACGGCATAATTTGATTTAAATCTTTAAGCATTGATCATCCGTTAGTGTTAGATTGAGTGAATAGGAAAGATTTTCCCTTTAAATGATAATTTTAGTCTTTTACATAACATGAGTAATTATGTAATACTTTTGTTTCTAATGGGGATTCATTTTTATGGCCTTATAAGCGACACAAATTATTGTATAGTAGTGGTTTGCCATGTTAATTTTGATTCGTTGGGCATTGGTTTTGTTTGCAAAAGGATAAAACTTACATGCCCATTAATTTTATGCTAAAATATTACTTTGATATTCATTGGATTCTTGTACTAAACTAACTTCAGCATAAAATATAAGTAGCGTCTCCCATAACGCTAGCTTGATCAGCTTGATGCTTCTTGAGTGACTTTGAGCTTGACAGCAGATTGAATAACTTTGAATGTCTACTTTAGTGAAGAGATGAGCAATTTTGTCTCGCATGAGGAATTAGCTCGATCTTCATACGGTGCCTTCATACTTGTGCCAGACTAGATTGACCTAAAGAAATAACTCGAAGATTGCACCAGATTTCCTCCTGGATCAAGTTAATTGGCTTCTTTCAACTGATGTTAAAATCAATAATTTCCAATTCGACTTGGAGACGTTATACATTTAAACTTTTATCGCTTTTCTGTTGGTAAAATTAATTGAAATTTCAAATATTAATAGAAGAGGCGCCTGTGTCAAATAAGGAAAGGAGATTTTATCTATATAACCCTCACTCCATTAACAGAAAGAGGTTTGGATATTCACCAGCAGCAACAGAGGATGGTGTTTGAGCCTTGCTAAAAGACAATCATTGAATGCTGAATTACAAAACAAATGACTGTTGGGTAACAATCTTTCTACAACAATTTTTTGAACTTTTATAGGTACAAGATATCATCTTAAATTATTAATTTCACTTAGATGCTTTCTTTCAGGTTTTGTAAACTGTGCCGTAAACTAGTATCAGTTTGGTTCTAGTTGTGAAGAAAGCAGCATCATGACACAATTTACTCCTTCAGTAATTTGGAAACGGCATGTTGTACTACATGGCATTAATCTTGGAAGCACAAAATATGAAATTTTCAGTTGCCAATTTGAGTTCATTGCTGAGGATTCAAGATATGTGGGATGAGTCCAGTGGTGATTAAAAACGTACAGAAGCTCTGAAGTCTCATTCTGATCGTCCAAATAAGAAAAGAATTCCCGAATTGGTCAGATCAAGGCCACGACTGAAAATGATCCTAGAAGGTCAATCATGTCCACAGCCTCAGACATGGGAGAAACTGAGTTTCTTTTCAAGCATGTTGTGCTCGAAGACATTTAATATTTTTCATACGGGACACAGGCTGAGAAAGAGATAATTCTTATCACGGGCAATGAAGAATCAGAGGAAAGACCACGCTGCAAAGCTCTTCAACAAATTCAAACATCACCTCCAACTGAATATGCTTCAGGTTTTTTCAGATGAGAAAAATTTCAACTATAATCAGATTGTGAACTCATAGAAGAACCATTGGATTCCTCTGTCCCCACAAGATGTACTGATAGAGAGAGAAAAAACTCCTTGTTAACATCAGGGTGTTTAAGGTGGTCACTAGTGAAGGTGACGTTATACCTCTATTCATCTTCCCACAAGGCCTCAGACTCAACAAGGAGGCCTACATTAAGTTCCTGTAGAGAGTTGTGCTGACCTGGATCAAGAGAGTGTCTGCTGGAAGACCCTACGTATGGCAACAGGAATCTTGCACTATGTCACAAAATCAGGACAATCTAATATTGACTGCCAAAAGCTTTTTGCAACCACATCACCTTTAAATCTGGCTGCTTAACACACCAGATGCCAAACATCATCACACTTCCTCTTCCAAATTTAACGCTGCTTTTAGTGCACTGAGGGAAATATCGTTTCTTAGGACTGCGTCGAACAAACCTTCTTCCATCACAAGTAAAGAGGTTAAACTTTGTCTCATTGCTGAAATGAACACAATTTCAGTATTCTTCAGTCCATTTGACGTTTTCAGTGGCAAATTCAATCGGCTCATTTTGTTTTTTTTAGGAATGTAAGGCTCCGTAGAAGCTATTCGACAGTTCAAATTTATTTCATCAAGTCTTCGACAAATAGTGTGTCTTGATATTTTTATGCCAAGCTTAGCATTAGCTCTTTTAGAGATAGCGTATGCTGTCAATTACACTGGTTTACAAAGAAATTGGGGCAAGCACAAAAATACCTAATTTGAGGGTGCTGAATTCAAATTTGAAATCCGTTTTTACTCGTCACCTCTAGTTTTTTAGATATGCATAGTGTGCATTTTGTACATATACGCTACATAAAGGCGTATATGAATTCAGTGTTAATTCTAATATTGTGAGACTTAGGGCTTATTTTTTAGTTATTATGCACTAAATGTAAGTGATAGCATTACAATATATATATATATATATATCAAGACGGATTTTGACAGTTAATGCAGCAGGTCTCAATTCACATTCTGGCAGTAATTGGAAGAGGTTGTCTTGCAGGCGGCGCAGGAGGTTGGTGTCCCTCAACTATCGTGTTACACATCTTTTGGGTTACTAAATATTAGTATTACATTTTCAAATGCACATTTAGTTTTCAACTTTGCTTTCAACTTTGCAATCCCGATAGTTTGGAGAGAGCTGCGAAACCACGCAGATGATTGTTATTTTTGTTTTACTAATATAAATGGTTTCAATGCATCTTCTAGGAAAAAGATCAAATATCCCAACCTTCGATCTGCTATGAGACCCGTTCCCCATTCAGATGATCTTCCTGTACCCACACCTCTAGTAAATAAGGATATTCTTTCCTCATCAGATGAAGAAATGCCTTCAAGGGAGGATTCTGCCGAGTCAATATCTTTGGAAGATATTGAGTCTACATATTCAGGAACAAGTGGCAATGAGCCACACTGGATTACGCAAGAAGACCTGAATTATCTTGCTCGCGATTTGTATCTGTCAAAACAGCAGTCAGAGCTCTTGGCTTCTCGGCTTAAACAGTGGAACCTAGTCCAGGAAGATGTAAGGATCACCAGTTTCAGGAATCAGAACAAAGACCTTGTTTCCTTTTTCGACATGGAAAACAAGTTGTGCTACTGCACAAACATACCTGGCTTGTTTACGTCCCTTGGTTTGCTACATAATCCTTCAGACTGGCGTCTTTTCATAGTCTCTTCCAAGCGAAGTCTCAAGGGTGTTCTTCTGTACAACGGGAATAAATATTCCAGCATTCCCATTGCACACTCTGTCCATCTAAAGGAGTCCTATGACAATATGGAGCTTCTTTTAGAAGCTATTAAGTACAGCGAGTATCAATGAAGTCTGAGTGAGGACCTCAAGGTCATTGGTCTTCTTATGGGTATGCAAGCGGGCTTCACAAAGTACTGTTGTTTTCTCTGTCTCTGGGATAGTCGAACTGTATCCCAGCATTACAAGCAGAAAGACTGGGGGTCTAGAAGCACTTTTGTTCCTGGCGAACACAGCCACAAAGAGAATCCTCTGGTGGACATGAATAAGGTGCTTCTTCCTCCTCTTCACATCAAGCTTGGTTTGATGGAGAATTTCGTGAAGGCGTTGCACAAAAATAGTGCTGCCTTCCAACACTTGTCTACTGTGTTCCCAGGTCTTAGTGCTGCTAAGCTCAAAGAAGGCATTTTTGTCGGACCTCATATCCGAGAAGTGCTGAAGGATACTGATTTTGAGGAGCTTCTTAACTTAAAGGAACTGAGAGCATGGGAAGCATTCAAGTCAGTCTGAAATGGCTTCCTTGGTAACACACGTGTACCAGATTACCAAGCCTGTATTGAGAAGTTGCTAAAGTCTTACGAGGATACGAGGTGCCGAATGTCACTCAAGATTCATTTTCTCCATTCCCACCTCAACTTCTTCCCGCCAAAGCTTGGAGCAGTGAGTGATGAGCACGGAGAAATATTCCACCTAGACATTACGAAGATGGAGAGCAACTATCAAGGCAAATGGAACCCTGGCATGATGGGAGACTTCTGCTGGATGCTCTTGCGTGTCATCCCGGAGGCAAAATACACAAGATCTTCTAAGAAAGCAAACTTTTGACTGTCTGTGGTACTATGAATTGTGTCATTGTGTCATCCAAGTATATTGATTCAATCAGAGTTCCTTATCTATCCTGTTTTATCTGTTATAAGCTGCTGCAACTCTTGAAATATGCACACTTATTCTCTGTTTATACTAAAATGAGACTATTTAAAAGCCAGAAAACTTATTTATTTTTGTAAACCAGTGTTATCGATCATTTTTTATTCAATACTAATCCATCGGTTTTCTTTTGCAGTAGTTTTCCTATGTCTGCCAGGTGGTTTCTTGGCTTCACATGACCCTGTTTCCTCCAGTTTTCTTGAAATAGTAGGAATAACACTTTTAGATTTTCCCAAAGTCTTTGAAATATCCCCAATTGTGACGGCAAATTAAAATAAAAAGATCCCCGGATGAGCAACTATTTAAAAGCGTATGGGAACTGGTGCATTTAAATAATGTTATCACCAAACGGGGAGGTTTTTTTTGCACGTGTGAAGACGGGGCGGTCTGGCACTTGATCCCTCGTAGAATAAGTCCTTGTTCAGAGTCCTTTCTCGGGCATATAGGAACTGGCATATTATGTGGGGGTTAATTTATGGCTAGACTGACCGCTGCTGACAAGGGGTTTCCAAATTTTACACTATTCACACACCCACCAAGGCCACTAGTTCTTCCTCCCCTAAAACAACGGAAGATATGGACCTCTAGGTTTAAATGTAATAATATTAATTATAGTAGTCGACAACTCCGGTTTTTCCGTGTAATATCTTTAAAGGAATTCATATAGGACAATTTAAGCGAGAATAACATAAGGCGAATAGAAGTTGAAAAAGAAACATGAAATAACAACTTTTATAGTAGACAACACAAATGATCGACTTCAACACGTGGGAACATTAGAATACATCAATCTTTTTACTACACACGCGGATACACATATTCAACGCGTCGGCTATATTATTAACGGATAGTACATAAACATAAATGTCTTTCTTCTTTTCTTTTCTTTCTTCTTTAGTCTTTCTTCAAATTGAGAGAGAAAGAGGGAATATAATCGGATATAGGGAGAAACAGTCTTAAAGTTTACTTATCTTTACGACGACTTTCCTTTGGAGAATATTTTCCTTTTTTTTTACGGGTTGACGGAATTTATTTTATTTTTAGTTCTCGCTTGAAGGTGTGGCTTCCTCTTGTCCAAGATACTTTCCGTCTTCCCCCGGTGATTTCGGCGGTAGTTTCGATATATCATATCATTTCAACTACTGTTCCGCAAATCCCCGGTTTTGGTGCTTCGCCCAGAGTTTGGCACGAGAATCCCCCCCATCTGTTCACGACGACCTCTGTTCCAAAACTGATTTTCTTATTCCCTCTTTCCGCTGACGGAAGAAGGGGGCTATTTCCGCTTTTGGGATTCTAGCCAATCATTAGCCTTTTTCTTCCTTTCCCTGGCGATTCTTTAGGATTACTATCTCTATCACCCGAGTCAGGTTACCGAGTACAGATAGCCTGACCCACATTTTTTTCTTCCATCAACGGCCGGCCGAAGTTGACCTACATTCTTTGTTTCTCTTTTAACGGTCAATCTTTGATGGCCTGCTAATCCAAACACGGAGGATAGTAGAAATTCCTTATTTCTCTCTTCTCAGTGAGAGACCACGTGACACCAATTGAGAGTTTATCTTCATTACGTAACTTGACTATCAGTTTTCTAACTTCCCATGATTTTTCTTTATTTAATCGTTTTGATGTTGTTGATCATCAACTTTTTTTTCGAATATTATATAATTATTCTAATAACTTTATCAAAATACAAACTTTATTGAGCTTTATATTTTGGAATTATATAATTTACCTTTATATCCTTATTTTCCTTAATAAAATCTTCAATGAAGCTTTAAAATGAAAAGTTATTTCACATCTAGACTTTTTCTTAACACCGTACTGATCTTTATGCTCGCTCCAGTACATATATATATATATATATATATATATATATATATATATATATATATATAGATATATATTCACGCTTATGATTGATAAAATATTCAAAAATTATTAATACATGAGGAATCAAAATTTTGGGTATTATCTGACAAAAGCAAAAAGGAGGGAAGGAAATTTGAAAAAAAAAATTCGTAACCCTGCAGAATTGGCGCGGGTATTGACTTCTCCTGGTTCAAAGGAAGACTAAAAAGAAATAGTGTATAGAATTGTTTCTTGTATAAAGAGTTCAGGTTGTTTTTTAGAAATCAGAAAAGCTTCAAGAATTGACAAATGGAGTTCATTGCTTGAAGACTCCAGGAAAAGATTTTGGGGTTTAAATTTTGTACGTATCATAATATATATATATATATATATATTGAGAGAGAGAGAGAGAGAGAGAGAGAGAGAGAGAGCTACATAAAGTCAAAGAGAGAGACTATCTTTATTATCATCATTGGCAGTAACATCATTTTGTTTCCACTGTTAAACATACTTTTTCTCGGTAACTTCCATGGTCATCGCTCTGTCGGCTATGGCAGTAGAATATGCCGACTGCATCTTTATGGTGGAGTGAGACCCCCTTACAAGTGTCTTGAGTATGACATTGAACAAACTAATGGTGAGGCTCCTGTTTTAGAGCTTTGGGGATTATGAAGTACCTTTCATTGCTATTACACCCATGTCCACTCTGAACAGGAAGGGTAATAGCTATCAAGGTCCCAACTATGGGTCAAATAGAGCTATTTAATCTTTTACTATAATTGAAACCATTAAACCGTGTGCAAACAACTGATTACTAATTTATATAACGATACGTATTTGATAGCAATACTTGAAACCATTTTACTGTGTGCAATGAATGATTATTGTTGAATAGAATCATTTGTGTTTGATAGCATACTTCAACATATTCAGTGCCCAGGATATTATACTGAGGCAAATTGTGAAGCTTCTATCTTAGAATTTGGGAAATGTGGGGTAACATTTCAGTACCACTGCTCTCAGATTCACCCTGTCCCAGATTGGTGGTAAGTTTTAGGGTCACTTATATGGATCAAATAAAATAGGGTTTTTAGCGGGGTTGTTTTGTTTGTTTGGTTTGGTTTTTGTTTTTTGTTTTTTTACAAAGGATTAAAATTATTTGTAATTTGAAACCATGCAGCTGTGTACAATTAGATAGGAATACTTGATAAATAGAATTATTAATATTAAATAGCAATACTTGAAAACATTTAACTGTGTGCAAATAAATGATTAATATCATATAAAATTATTAGTGTTAGGAATACTTGAAGACTTATTACGTTTAAGTAATATACTTGTGACCATTTATTTATGTACAAACAAATAATTAATATTAAATAGAATTATTAATATTGGATTAAAATATTGGAAACTATTTAAGTGAGGGCCAGCAAATTAGATGTAGCTCGTTTAAAAATCACGTTACCTTCAACTATTCGCTAAAAAATCATATATATATATATATATATATAGAGAGAGAGAGAGAGAGAGAGAGAATTTGTCATGAAATGATCCACATGGATTGATATGCAATAAAACATAACTGAACCAAAACTTTCCACGCCCAACTTGATTGTGCTAACCGTTAGCATATCTCACTCAAGATTTCCTTTTCCTCGCTTCTTCTATACGCTTGTTATTTCTTTAGCACCGTTTTTTTAGGGCCGTTCTGTCATTATGCATATCTCTCTTCTTCTGTCGTTGGTAATCATCTTTCTTCCAATTTACCTTACACTAACTTCTTACTCTATTCCTTTCTTTCCTCCACTTCTTTTTTTTTTATTTTCGTAACGTTCTTTTCTTTTCTTCTTTCTAAGCTTTTATTTTCCCTTCTCATTCTTCAGTTATTCTTGTTTCTAACGATTTTTCACGTTTAAATCACATCTTTCAACTCCAACTTCTTTTTCACTCTTTCTTTGTCCTCTTTCTCTTTAACTTCTAATTATTGCCATGCTCTCATCCTTTCCTTTCTCTTTTTATTTTTACAGACAAAGTTTCCTCTATTAAACGCTGACGACAATACTAATCGATCTAAATCTTGAAGCGATCTTTACATTGACGTTCAATGTTCCTTAAAATCTCAATTAATCTCAACGTAATCAACGCTAACATGATGTGAAAACACAAATTATTCAAGCAGGATACTTCGACCGACGCCTCTCTTTCAATAACCACACATCAAACTTCATTGAACAAGGGAAACCAAAAGGTAATAAACGATCATAAAAAGAAGCAAACGTAGAACAAGGAAACGTAGTGAGATCTCACAGCAGGGTCGAAAAACCAAACATCGACTTTGAGAAAATTAGCGAGACTCAATTACAATAAGACCTATCCTTTATCAACGCAATTTGCAATTACATCTTTCGTCCTTCTGGCAATTACTTGACGATACTGGCGTCTAATTGGTGAGTCTTCCATTCCAGAGCCCTTAAATCACTTACCTGTTATTTTAAAGATAATGAGTCTCACTATCACTGAAGGCTCATTTCCCGCCCCTATCCAACATTGCCAATTCGTGACAGTTTTTCTTCTTCAAGTTTCGTTATCAGCTCTAAAGTTTCTTCAGTTCAAGACCTAATTGATACATCTTCACTTTCATATCGTATTAACGTTTAAATAAAATCTCTTTTCTTTGCAGAAGTCTTCTTTTGCATTTAGAAAAGGCACAAATCTGTTGTAATTTTCGACAACGAAAAATCAGGGGTATTCTTTGGAGAGGTTATCTTAAATACAAGTATATAAATCACTGACATGAACATTTTACTTCGGTAAGTAATTAAAAAAGCAACAACCAAAAATAATCCACTTCTTAGAGCAGCTAATATTAACCAGAGAAACCTGCCTTAGTCTTCGCATACTGATCGAAAAAACCTGGGATATAAAAAGAGATCTCTTGTTTCTCATACACCATTAAGTCTTATATATATATATATATATATATATATATATATATATATATAAGATGATGGTTATATATTTGCTATCAGTAACAACGTCACTATTGACTTTACAATTCTCTTAGTTATTTATATACCATTGTCTATGTTTTTATATAAATCCCCGTTATTAAGTGCCGGACATTGGCATAATAGTTAGAGTTTTTGCAAATGGCCCTATAGACGTGCGTTCAATCCCAGGTCGCGTCATACCAAGGACTCATAAAATGGTATTTGATGCTTAACACTCAGCATTGTCAGGTAATGGTAAAGTGGAGCAATCCATGGAAAGAAGTAGCGCCCTCTCCTACACTTTGGTTTAGTAGCTATCCCCCTCGACGACAGTCGCCAACTTTACTTATAAATACTGTTGGGTTTATCTACATACTGCAATATTTATATATACAACCAAGTAATAATTGATAGTGTAAACAGGAAGGCCGATTGGCCTATTGATCTTTAAAATTTAATTCTAATAAATATTTGCTTGGTATTATTGATTTTATTGAAAAAAAATATAAGCAAAAATCCCCTCAATAAATCTTTGAAGAAATCCTAACAAAAAAATCTAGTTTTAATCTTAATAGTTAAATTTAGTTAAATTCGAAAATTTAGGCAATGAAAGCCATTTGTTTGCATATAGTTAAATTGTTTCAAGTACTGCTATCTATCACTAATAGTCCTATTTGCCCTAGGTTAAATGCTTTAAAGCATTGCAATATAATACTGATTATTCAATTCAATATTTATTATTTGTTTGCACACTGTTAAACGGTTTCAAGTATAGTAAATGATTAAACAGTTCTATTTGACCCATAGATGGAACACTAACAAGTACTACCACTCCAGGTCAGATTGGACCAAGAAGTAATAGCAATAAAGGGGCACTCCTCATTCCCCAAATCTCCAAACCTGGGGTTTCACCTTCAGAGGGTTTAAAGTTATATCTAGGACACACGTTGGGGGAGTCTTACTCCTCTGCAGAGACACAGGCAGAGTGAGAAGTGTAAGGTTAATAGAAAGAAAAGTTTTTTGAAAGAGGAAGAAGAAAAGGTGGGTTAATAAAAGATATAAAAAGGTTAAGAAATGAACACAGAGAAAAAGAAAAACTAACAATAATAACAGCAACAACAATAATGATAATAATAATACGGATCATCAAATTTCGGCCAGACGACCAGACTTAGGGATAATCAACAAAATAAAAGAGAAACTGCCGAACAGGGGACTTTGCTGTTCTATCTGATCTCTGGATAAAATTGAAGGAAAGCGAAAAGAGAGATAAGCACCCGAACGGAAAAAAAACTATGGAACATAAAAGTGATGGTGATGCCAATAGTAATTGGCACGTTCGGTACAGTCACTAAAGGAATGGTAAAGGGACTGGAACACTTGAAAATATAAGGAAGATTGGTGACCATCAAAACTAAAGCATTGTTGAGATCGACCAGAATACTGGGAAGAGTCCTGAAGACTTGAGGAGACTTGCTGTCACTCACTCCATTTGAAAACTATCAACTAATGTTGGTGTAAAAAACTCTCAAATAATAATAATAATAATAATAATAATAAGAAGAAGAAGAAGAAGAAGAAGAAGAAGAAGAAGAAGAAGAAGAAGAAGAAGAAGAAGTGAAAGAAAATGAGATAAGCAGAAAAAGATTAGAAGTAGAAAAAAAAAGGAAGATAAAAGAAGAAAGGGATTTACACAATAAAATCAAAATTAAAAAATACCATCTGGTCGCACGTATGAAGTAATTTAATATGATAAGGCAATCTCTTATGCTAACAAGTAGTGACATTATAATTTACAAACAGCAATGAGTGTACTGGATAGTCCAAGAACACATTCTAAAGATTTTTAAAGAATTCTGGTAGAAAAGTGGATAAAAATTAGGGAAACGAAGAGAAAAGATTAAAAAGGGAAAAAAAGAAATGGAACGACGAGCAGTCACTGATGGGACAAAAGTGCAAAGGAAGAATTTGAATAATGGTTTGGGGGTGAAGGAAGCTCTAATAAGTATTAGACTTGGATATCGGAACAAGGCTAAGGAAAGCCAAATTGGGAAATAAGACGGTAAAGGATGAAAAAGAAAATGGCCCGAAAGAAAAGAAAATCGAGCATTGAAGACAAGAGAAAATCAAAGTTACAAAGGAAGAAAATAAGAAAGAAGTTGAAAGAGTAGATAAAGAAAGAAAGGAAAAAAAGAAAAGAGTAGAGATAAGAAAACATATGAAACAAGAGAAATCAGAGAGTTCATAAAAGAAGAGAGAGAGAGAGAGAGAGAGAGAGAGAGGGGGGGGAGAGAGAGAGAGAGAGAAAAGGTAAGGAAAAAGGACAAAGTAAAGAATGAGAGAATATGGTGAGTGAAGTGTAAGAAAAAGAAAGAAAAGATGAAGAAAGAGAAAAATAAAAGGAAAGGGGAAAATAAGATAGAGAAAGAGAAGGTTGAGAAGGAGTGGAAACAAAATCAAGAAGAGAAAAAATGAAAGACGAGTAAAGAAAGACGGGGAGAGATAGAGATAGATAGATAGAGAGAGAGAGAGAGGGAGAGAAATATATATACAGAGAGAGGGAAATAGAGAGAGAGAGGTGGGAAGAAAGAAGTATACAAAGGTGAATACAAAAGAAAAAAGAAAATAAGATGATGAATGTGTAAGTTATAGCTGAAAGTGAAAAAAGGAGAGATTTTTAAAAAGATGCCAAGACAAGAAAAGAAAAGAGGTGGATATCAGCTTATAAAAGAAAGGAATACACTGACAGAATAAAAAAACGTACATGGAAAGAAAGAAAAGAGGTTTCCAAAAAAAAGGGATAAGAAAAGTCGGCGTGATAGAGAAGAAGAAGAAGAAGAAGAAGAAGAAGAAGAAGAAGAAGAAGAAGAAGAAGAATGAGTGAAAATAAATGAAGGAAGAAAGAAAGACGAGGTAAGAAAAGAAGAAAATGATGAATTAGTGAGAGATGAAGTATTAAAAGATAGAGTTGAAAGATAGAGAAGGAAGAGAATAAGATGATTGATTAAGGTGAAAGTGAAGAAGACATGGAAAGAAAGAAAAGAAGAGAACCACAAATTATTAAAAAAGAGAAATCGAAGGGAGAGTAAAAGAAAAATGAAGAAAGAAAGAAAAATATCAGCGTAAAAGACGTTTTGAGTTGGAAGAAAAAGAAGAAATAGGATATGGAGAATAGAGTAAAGAAAATGAGGGAAATTGAAGAAAACAGAGAAGACGCAGAAAAAAAGGAAAGGGGAGATTAGAAAAATAGAAGAGAGTAGGGAATGAGACAGAAGAAAGAGAGAAAAGAAAATAAGAAAGCTGATGAAAGAAAAATAGAAAAAAGACGAAAAATGAAAGAAAAATAGAAGAAAAAAGAAATTATCTCAAAAAAAGAACAGAGAAACCAAAAGCAATAACCGAAATTACTTTATGATAAGAAAAAACAGCTTGGCCACAAATTGCTGACAATATTTGTAACGACTTGTGTACTTCAGGTTGTGTTTTGGTTAATAAGCTAGAATAGCAGACCATTGTTAGTAAGTTCGATTCTCACTAGTTTTGTGTTAAATCAAACCGAAGTTTTGTTAATAACTATTTGAAATGATATCAAAATTGATAGACCTTAAGATCAAATACGAGTGACTTCCCCTTACCAAAATGTCAACCATCAAAATGAATCCAGCGCTACAAAAAAGAAAATGATACTGGAGATAGCTGTGTTGAGCTTAAGAGCAGATTGATAGATTAGGGCCTGTAGATTGGTCTCCTCGATAGAGTAAGACAGGAGAAAAAGCATCGAAATGAATGATGGAAAAGAGAGTTAAAGTGAGTAAGATTGGTTCTAAAAACCTAGAACTTTCCCTCCGGAGCTGATGAGTTTTGTCAAAAAGCGAACAATATAAACACAGATTGTGTAGGGAAGATATAACATCTGGTGAAAGAACAACCTTATTGATAGCATTATCATATACTTAAGGGAGGGATGTTATTTAGCACAGAGGCCTTGAGATATGAATGGTTGAAGAATATGAATGTCAGAGAAAAATAGGGTAAAGAAAGTGTCGATAATTCTCTTGTAATCGCCTACAATTGTCTAAAATAGGTCTTAAGCGAAACATCTTCACCTTTCGAATCAAGTTCAACATATGATATGAATAATTTGGACTAATATTTTCATTCTTGATCTTTGTATCTAAGACTCTCGACCGATGATTTCCAGGTTTCTGAGATACTGAAGTCAGATGTACTTACGTTATTTCATTGATTGTCCATATTAGTATTCTTATATACGTTATTTTGACCACAGCATTTTAGCCAGTGGGATGACTGATCTTCAGTTACCGAAGTTCTGTCATGAAACTCAGACTTCTTATATTGTTGAAAGTCTAATAGGAAATATTGGCCTTATTTCATGAGTTACACACACATAAACACACACACACACACACACACACACATATATATATATATATATATATATAGTTTGCTATGTTTGTAATTAAAGAGAGGTCAATAATGGCAATAAAACATATATATCTAAGTTAGAATAGCTTAGACACAGAGTCGACGGCACTTGGTGACTGTCAGTTTCTCGCCTATGCTATGATCAGACCAAGTGATTTCCACGTGGTTAGAACCCCTTCATATACTGTTATGTGGAAGATGATTGAAAGTGTGATCTAGTTTATACTGCATGATTATCTATGTCGTTATATTTATTCCCTTAATTTTGTGTTTTTTTACTGTTCTGTTTAATTCATTATTTTACACCTTTGAAAGATTTTCACATCAACATACGCAGATGGTCTTTCACTGGCGTTTTAGTGACAGCAAGTTCCCTCGAGTCTCTAAGACTCTTCTCTGTATTCTGGCCGATCTTAATAATGCTGTAGTTTGGATGGTCTCCCTATGTCCTCTTTTTCTAATTCTTCCAATCATCTTACGAATCGTTTTGGGACTGTACCGAGTGCACCGATTACAAGTGGTACCACTGTCATCTTCATGTTCCATAATTTTTTTAGTTTCTTAGCAAGATCTTAGTACTTATCTCTCTTTTCCTCTTTCTCCAATTTTACTTTGTGGTCTACCGTGACAGCAAGTCAACAATTCGGCGAGTCCCTTTTTTTTAGCTGACTATCTCTAGGTTTGGTTATCTGGCCGAGATTAGGTGATCCGTTTGTATCTCAAAATTCCAGAGGATTTTGTGCGTCTCGTTCTCCAGGACGGATTCCAGGTTGTGCATATACCACTCATTCAGAGGGTCAAATTAAGATTTCTTGCACAATTCTCAGTGGATCACCTTCCCCACCCAGTCGTGTCAACTCTTAAACTCTTTCTGCGCTAATTTGTTGCATTCGCTTATGTGATTGATGGTTTCATCTCTATAACCACATAACCTAGATTTACTATGTTGTTGTGCCTTGTCTATTCTTGTCTTGATTTATTTGGTCCTTATGGCACTTTTTGTACTTTTATCAGAAAAGATTCAGTTTCTCTCTTATAGCTTCCCATTCTTTGACATGTTCAAGTCTTCTCATGTGATATTTTGCTTGTTTGTCGCTTGAAACGTCCATACAGTTGTTTTTCTTCCCATTTTGCTTTCTGCTTACTTTTCTGTTTTTCTTTAATTGATGCTTATATATTCTGTGTTGTTCCTGATGGCTAAAATTAGTCTTCCCTCGGGTTTGTTTATGTAATATTCGAGTCGTTATATCGATTCATCAACACTTTTTTGAATACTGGCAAGTTGTCTTGCTCCATTATTATAATAAGTATTTACGAGTTTTCACTCAAGCGTGAAGCAGGTGATCTATCAGGGCTTTTCTGTGTGTGGCAGCCGATCTTAACACCGCCACGGTCAGAATGGTCTTCATACTTCCATTGATTTCCAGTTCTTCCCGTCTCTTTTCTAAGACATTAAGGTTTGTTTTAGTGTGCCAACTATTATTAGTATCACCGTTACCTTATGACAATATCGAAGTATTTCTCTCTCTTTTCGGTTTCTTTCATTTTTACTGTGGTCCAATGAAACAGCAAAATCTAACGGATGATGAGTTCTTTTTTTTTTCTTATGAACAAAGAAGATTTAACCTTCTGATCGGGATTAATTGATCTGTTTGTACCTCGAAGCCTCAAAGACTTTTATGCGTCTCGTTTACTCAAAAAAGTTTCTGGTTTGTGCATATATCACTTGTGGATAATGTCAAATTTTGATCTCTTGCGCGATTCCCAGTGGATCGCTATTCCTGTTCTGCTGTGCACAGTCTTGTTATCGAATCAATTTTCGCTTTGATATCGTCGGTCTTTATGACACTGTTTTGTAC
>OY757907.1:138152502-138263975 GCA_963585895.1 Sepioteuthis lessoniana | reverse complement strand
TACTTGCTTTCCGTCATTTATTATTTATTTCATTAGAGTTTGGAGTCTTTCCTTTTCATGGGGCATGGAAGAAATTTGATTTCATGGCTACATTTAGATATAAGTTCTGATCATTTATTTAAAAGTTTATTTTAAGATAGTGATTATACCTGTTTTTTATTGGTAAAGATTAGACTGTTTTTATTTATTTGTTAAACTGCTACTTTATTTCTTACTTTCCGGGTTATTTTGTTTTGTTTTCCTTTGATTTTTTGAGATCACATGTATCTAGAAAGTGTTGTGGTGTGTCCAAGTATTTTTATTGTTTTATATATATATATATATATTCATATATATATATACATATATATATATATATATATATATATATATATAAAGTTAGAACACAAACCAGCACTTTCTTTCCCCACATACACAGATTCTCACACACGAATGCATACGGACGTGTATATATATCAGCTTGAATTTTTTTTTAAATACGGCTCCTTCAAAACTTTCAGCTAGCAAAAAAAAACAACTTTTGTGTTATAGGAAACTTTATCTAATTATCCATTGATATAAAATATATTTATGAAACATTGCGTAGTTTGGCACAAGGTAAAAATCAGAGAGAAAGACGAAATTAGTCCTAAACCAAACTTACTTAAATTTCATTTGAAAAAAAGAAACAATTAAGCAGTATTGAATGGTGTTTTGATCCAAAATTCACTTATACACTCTTCCAGATCGGAACAACGGGTATATTTCATAATTAAAGAGGTTGAATCATTTTATCTCTACATTTTTGAGGTTATGTGATGCAATTTACAACGAGTGAAAAGGAATCTTGACAATCAAATCGAAAGGAAAGGAAGGAGAATTGTTTTTGATGGAGAAAAACGCGCTTTAAATTATGCAAAATTGTCAATGTCACATTTTGTTGGGCATTTGTTGTGGATGCAGTAATTAATCAAAATTTGTGTGTGTGTGTGTTCGCGTGCAATCGCATGTGTGTGTGGGGGGTGCACACACACACACACACACACATATATATATATATATATACATATACACAGAGAAAGAGAGAGAGAAAGGGAGGAATTATTAATAAGAAAAACTAACAAGGAGCATGTTTTATAAAGTATTATCAAATTTTGAGCCACGATATTCCCTCAGTATTTCCCATTTTGGTTAGACCGTCAGTTTCACTTCCTTTGAACGTATTACGAATGTCTTGGACCGAAAAAAAGGTTTCGGAGGAGAAAGCAGATGGACAAATTATTCCGAATGACTTATCAACAGTTTAAAAGGAGTCACCGTCATTCTTTATTTTAAGATCCAATCATGGCTGCCTTTTACATTTTGACTTTTATCTCGATCTAAAATCAACTTCTTGTTATAATGACTTCGCTTGAACAAAGCAAATTTATAAAGACTCCTGATGTTGTTTATTAAACGTGTCTCCTTTTATCACGAGGATAAAACATTATACTCTAAAAATTTCTGATCAAAATACAGCTGTGTGTATACATGTCATTATCTTTCTCTCCCCCTCTCTGTCTCTGTCAGTTTGTCTGTTTGTCTCTCTCTCTCTCTCTCTATATATATATATATATATATATATATATATATATATATATATATGCCTAAGTGGAGCTGCATGTATGGAATCTAATTGTGACGCCACCATGTACAGGAAAATTAACCATGGAAAATTATGTGCTCTTATGCCTATTTTCCATTGTTTCCTTCGAGAAGAAAACACCCTGAAAGTGTATGAGTCCATCTGACGAAGGGATCTGCTCATAAAAGTTTGTAAATTCCCAGCACTGTTCAAATTCCTATGACTTTTAGTTAACACTTAGTACATAATATTTCTAATGTCCTTGTAAAATTCAAATTGTTTATAGTTAAGTTAGCGACCATAGTTGAGGGTGACCCGAAGGCTCCCTTTTCGATAGCTACTACACCAAGGTGTAGGGGAGGGCGCTACTCCATTCCCAGGATTGCTCCACTTTACCCTTGAACCGTACCTTATAATGCTGAGTGTTAAGCAAGGTGGTATCAAGTACCATTTTTAAAGTCTTTGGTATGACTCGACCTGGGATTGAACCCAGGTCTCCCGGGCCATTGGCGAACACTCTAACCGCTGGGACCTCACGTACTTACCTCCATCATGAACATTATTCGAGCAACATAACAAGATTTTATAATTATAAATAAAACATAATATAAATCATATATGCATTTTAAAGCACAATTTATAGCTATATACAGTGTGTCTATAAAATCTATGTGAAATTTAGATTTTAATAACATTCTTCTAAAAAGATTTAAATATCCGGCAAAATGCAAATGAGCTGAAGTTCATTCAATTTATAATCATATTTGGCGATATCAACCTAAACTTTTTTTTATATCCAGCATTTTTTAATTGAATAGAAGACACGAGTTATTAGTTGTTCTTGATATATTTTTAATCATTTCTCTTGTCTATTTGAATCACCAAGCCAATAAATTAGGAAAGTAAAAACAAACCAGACTGTCTTTCGTACGTGTATTGCTTACTCACGTCTTAGTATCTTGTGTTAATAGCATTTCAGAGTATCGCTACACATATATGTGTGATTTAGTGCTTACAATATTGGAGCATCCAAAAACAAGAATCCCTAAAACATGTAATTGGATTATGAAGTTATTTCATGCAAGAATGGAAGACAATCCGTTATCTTTACAATATATTTGCGTTGATTCTATTCATCTTCTATCATATTTAAATGAAATTTTTATTCTCTTAAATCTTATAAGAAAAATAAGCTTTTTTAAAGAATTTATTGTTAAAAGTTTTCCGGATTTGCTCATCTGTTTTTCGACGGTTAGAAATATTATTTTTGTCGATTAAAAACAATGACCTTTCTTTATAGCAAAATTGAAAACAGTTTATATGCTGTTATGTACAGTTTGGGTCAAATTGTTTTATTCCATTATATTTCAATTGGCCGATACTTGTCAGAAATATTTGCCCTGCTGACATGGCAAATATTTCTTATACGCTAACTGTACTTCCTACAGATCAGTAAGACGAAGAGAGGTATGATACTAAACTTGTATTTAGTGGTGAGGCTCCAATTTTTCAGATCTGGGGAGTATGGAGTATCTCCTCAATGCTATTACCATGACCCGGAGTGGGAGTACTTATTAGGGTCCCATCTATAAGTCAAATAGATCTGTTTGCAAATTATTTGTATTAGAAATGCTTGATATCATAAAACCGTGGAGGTGTCCTCGTGGTGTAATGGTTAAAGCGATGGACTGCGGAATCGTAGTACGCGAGTTCGTACTCCAGTCGCGCTATTACGTTCACTTTCGGACAAATACCCTTGGGAAAAGTAAGAACCCCCTTATCCTCCCAGCTATGGGTTAAATAGTACCACTACTGTTCTTCTAGGAGAATGGCTTTGGCATTAAATAAACTACAAAGGTTGGTATGCCATTAAACAAAGAAACCAAACCAAACCATATTAACCGTGTTGAAAAAAAATAAAAAACTAAGAATCTATAAAAGATAAATATAAACTTACAATGAATGTAATTCCCCAACATCAACGCATAAAATAAATTCAGGTGGTTTGAAATGCCGTAAAAAGTAATCCCTCAATTATTTGTCAGGAGTACTAAAACAAATCACTTGGAGAATTAAAACTAGATATTGTGCAAGGATCACAATTTATTTGCAATCAATCTAAGGCATACATTTAGTCATATATCGTGTTTCTGAATAACATATTACTGGAAAATAATCTATATAATAACATTGTCAATTGAAAAATAGAACAAGTCGTTTAATATCCGTGAAGTTTTTGTTTAGAATCTATGAATGAGATTGAAAAGGCGATTTCACATCTCTATTTGGAAGAACTGTGAAACAATTAAATGAATTTGGTTCCTCTCTAATTCAAAGTCATTAATAGCTCTATGTATTACAAAGTAATAAAAATGATTTTGTGTTTGTTCAAAAAATCTTATGGGTTGTATTTTAAGGCCTTTAATGAAAATTATCATAGAGAAAGTATATACATAGTAAATTATTTATTCTATCTTAAAGATTGGAAAAAATGTGTCAATATGACAATGGATTTTAAACAACGTCTAACAATGGGGGCTCTGTTGGCCAAATTGTTCAGGATGCCGTCCACATAATATCAGGATGCCGTCCACATGATATCAGGATGCCGTCCACATAATATCAGATATCGTGATATGAGATCCAAGTTATAATTACATAACGTAATACAACGGTATTTTTACTTTTCGCTTATCCATTTAATAGCTAGGAAACATACTGATTTTAAAAGCGACAAAATTTAGATAAAACGAATAAATTAATAACATTTTAGTAACTCGACAATCAAATTAGTGAGGGGAGGCTATGAAACGGGCTTAAGATGTATGATTTATAAAGTTGTTAGTGGTTAGTTAGTTGGTTGGTTGTGTTTTATGATATATCAACCTTTCTAGGTTGTTTAATGTCAAATCCTGTTTATAAACACACACACACATACACACATATATATATATGGGGGGGATTTGAAAACAAAGAGTTAATTGGTAACATTTCTAAACTAGCTAGTGTTCACTTGTTATCACACGGTTAAATGGTTTCAAGTATTGCAGTGAAGGTGTACTCTATATTTGCCAAAGCTTTAGGACTGATACCTTACTATACGATTATTTATTGTCATATGCTGGAAACTTGTCGAGATTGGGGTTCTTTCCTCTCTGAAGAAGTGCAGTCAGCCTATTCTACAGTCCCAGCAAACTGGGCTTAGTTATTCGTGGGAATACTGCTCACTGCAACTCACCTATATCCCATAGCTGTCAATGTTCAGCTTGTGTAAATGGTTTCCCCAAGTCATAATTCAGTACATTATACACAGTGTAAGAGTTATATATAATCTATTTATTAGATATGCGTCTAATATAACAATGAAAATGATTCTGGAACTTATAAAGTCATATATCTTTTCCGATATGCTGGATGTTCTTCGTTGGGGACTAACCTTTAGGCGTTTGGTTGTACCTAAAAAGAATGTTTACCTTATCTTCTCAATCTGGCTATCTTCTTCAGTAATTGCAATCTCACAAATAATCATTCGTTCGTGATTCAAGCAGCCTTATTTTTTTCTTCTTCTTTTTGCTGTTTCTCACTAGCGATCTATCTATCTTTTGATCTACCTTTGCGTATCTAACCACCTAACCGGACACTTCTACAGCCACTTTCTAGGCTGCCTTTTTTCCATTGCGAATTTCTTGCTTTTATCTTTATTGAATTTTGCCAAAAGGGCAAATGTCTCCTCCTTTAGGGCTAAAAAGACCTTCAAGAGAAAAGATAAGGTCCTGCATTTACATGTATTACGCATTCTGCATTTTTTTCTCAAACCAACTCCTCCCCCCCACGCCTTATGTCATAATTTTCTTCCTTGTCACTGTTTCTCGCATTCCTTCATTTCATAAAATTGCACTTGTCCTTTCTATTAATCTTACGTTTGCATATGCAGCCGTGTAACGGATTCTGGATTGAGAAATCCTTCCGCGGCAATAAAAGAAATCCGAATGTCCAATGCATTTTGCGTTTTTATTTTTGCAAGGAATTCATTTTTATTTATGTTTTTCTTTTGGGCATCACTTTATTCTCTTATTTTATTTATCTCGTCTTCATTCAGTTACGTCTAAATTCTCCCTTTTAACTTCCTCTTTTTTTTTTGTTTTCATTCTTTTTGTCTACCCACTCATCATCATATTTTTCTTTCTTTTTTCTTTCTTTGAATTTGAATTTGTGTTTTTATTTATTTCGGTTGTTATTTTAATTTTTGTATTTCGTAAGAAGGAAGAAAACATAGAAGAAAGAAAGAAAGAAAGAATCGACCTTATGAATCGTACAAGAAAGAAAGAAAGAAAGAAAGAAAGAAAGAAAGAAAGAAAAAGAATCAACCTTATGAATCGTACAAGAAAGAGCAATGGAAAGAAAGAAAGAAAGAAAGAAAGAAAGAAAGAAAGAAAGAAAGAAAGAAAGAAAGAAAGAAAGAAACCTTTGAAATTGTGCAAATAAAGTGCTATTTGTGGAAAGAAAGAAAGAAAGAAAGAAAGAAAGAAAGAAAGAAAGAAAGAAAGAAAGAAACCTTTCGAATTATGCAAAAAAGAATAATGGGAGAAAGAAAGAAAGAAAGAAAAAAAGAAAAAGCGATAGGTGAAAAGAAAAGGACAAAAGAAATTAACAAACAAACAAACAAGTAAAGGAACGAACAAATCAAACACATAAAACTTAAAAATAATATAAAAAAGAGATAAGTGAAATTAAATAAATAAATAAATAAATAAAGGGAGATAACCGAAGAATATTCTAACCGAGAGACTACAGAAGAAAAAAGAAAGAAAGAAAGAAAGAAAGAAAGAAAGAAAGAAAGAAGGAAAGAAATCTTTGGAATTCTATAAATCCGGAATGGAAACAAAGAAAGAATATGAACTAAAAGATTAATTCTTTGCACATGTTTATCTTGTCTATATTTCTCTTTATTTTCTTCATCCTTTTCGCGTCTTTTATTCATTGCTTTTATCCACTTTTCCCAGAGAAAGGAAGAATTCCTTTCATCATATCCAAACAACATTAGAGCGAAAGAATGAACTTTAAATGTTGATAAACAAAAGAAGAAAACCAATTGAAAACCCATTAACATAAAAGCCAACGGAAGAAACACAAACACAGCCAACAATTCACTCACAGACATGTGCAGCATTTTGTAAACCTTTTGCCTACGTAAATGGCTAACGTTAGACACATATAAATGTAGATATAGAGCCCCTGAAATAGAACAATAGTTAGCACGATAGTCTGCCAGACCATTCCTACAATCTGCCTTGGGTACAGAACTATTAAGTTCTACTGTCAAACGTAGATAAAATTGAAAAATAAATTAGAGCCTGATTGTGAATTAGTGATTAACGAACTAATTTTTATGACTTTCACGATTGGATATTTCCCATCATTCTTGAGTATGCCACGCCCATGAACATGTGCTACAAAATGCCTACCAACTGGATATATTTGGCAGCCTCAACGTAGAACAGTGGTAAACAAACTAGTTTGGCAAGCCATTGAAAGTGTAGAGAGTCCAAAACCTCCTCTCTCTCTCTCTCTCTCTATATATATATATATATATGACACACAAACATATTGAGGAGATGGAAAATTCTAATTTCTTTTAAAAAATGATTTTATTATTACTACTCACTTCAAATTTCACCTGAATATAGTAACTATCAATGATATATAATACATCAGAAAAAAAATTGAATATTTGATTACATCTAAATTTACTTACAAATAAGTAACAGGCAAAAGTTTTACAGTTTGGATATTATTAACACAGACTATTAATGAGCAAATTTCTACCCAGAAAGCAGAATATGCCATGCACAAAGACCAACAGTTTTAAAGATTCAAATGTACTTTGAACGAACATTGAATTTCAAACAGGAACGTGCAAAGGTTTTAAGAATCTTGAAAGCAAAAGACCAATCTCAAGACTTAGTAGAGTAATATTTGACCTTTGTAATTGGTCTATTGAAAGATCAATAAACACACTACCTTCATTAATACGATTAGAACCATTATTCCAAAATAGAAGCAACTTAGTCTGACTATGAATCTGCCTCGAATAGGACGTCCTCGTAAATTAAGTGAACGGGCAACTTAATCCATTTACTACCCATGGATAACATCAGAAAAATCTTCGGGCAGCGGAGACAGAAGAAAGAAAAGTTATAATTAGCCGTACAATCGACCATGTAGGACAGAATTTTCAGACTTCTAGAGAAAACCTCTGAAGACCAGTCACACAAATTTACGTCCACATTTTTTTTTTTTTTGCTTGTAATCATTGTAAACATTCTCCTTCCTCTCATACTCTGACGTGACAAAAATTCAACTTTTTAGTTAAAACAGTCGGGAGAAATAGATGCCTTTTGGATGACGCTCAAAATACCATCCCAACATTTAAACGCATAAGTAGAATTATAATAATTTGAAGTTGTTTTTCTTTTAGAGGTACAGATAGACCACATGTTAATAAAGAATGTGGATAGTTCTATTTATCTAGAAATACTGGAGAATTTGCAATTAGGGAAATATCTTTAGCTATTGAGCGATTGGATTTCCCAACATGATAATGATCTGAAACATAAAGCAGTAAAAACAGGAGTGTGATTATAGAAGATGTGGCCAAAAATCCCATAGAAAATCTATAAAAGGAATTCATCGGACTAAACCACAAAACTCGAGCAATTTTAAAGAGTGGAATAAAATTGGAGTTATTTTCCACAAAAAAAGACTTACTTCAAATTGTTCGAAATGTCTCATAGCAGTCATAGCAAATCAGGAACACGCTATTAAATACTGAACGTTGTTTATCGATTTTTGTCTGAAATAGAATTGTTATTTTTGTAAAAAAAAAAACTTTAAATTTCCATGTATCAAATACTTCTGCGTATCACTATGCATATATATATACATGTGTGTGTGTGTGTGTGTGTGTGTGTGTGTGTGTGTGTGTGTGTGTGTGTGTGTGTGTGTGTGTGTGTGTTTGTGTTTGTTTGTTTGTGTATGTGAATGTATTTATGTGTGTGTATGTGTGTTATTTCCTGATACCGGGCTTTACCCGAGAGTTTTCATCTGAATAAGGTTTTGTTATTTTCGCATCAGCATGTCTATAAAATCTATTGTAGACTTCCGCGAAAATTTGGATGATAAATAAAAAGAAGAGGGGAAAGGTCCCTGTGTCGAGCGAGAACTGTTCTGATGATTGACAATGTGCATTCTCTAGGTACCACGACAGCGCACAGTTATTAGAAAGAAATAGTATATGCCCCCATGATGTAATTTGACAGGGGGATTAGATTGTTATCACGTCAAAAAGGAATTCATATCCATCCAATAACAATTGGTTGCATGTGTCAACAACGACATAAGTCTCAGAGTGAGATAAATAAATTGATTGATGAACGTCAGCTTTGGGGAAAGCATTATAGTAAAAAGGATTCTTTTATTTGTCGATAAGAACTACCAAATAAAAAAGGCTGCCGTTCTTGATTGGATACAATAGACCGTCGTCTCGTCTTTCTAGTTCACATTAACCACTAGGTGTCTTGGATTAGTCATTGCAATTTCACATCATAAAACTAACGCCTTATATTGTGCTGCATTTACATAGCATTGAAATTTTAAATACGAGAGAAAAACATCCAGTGAGGCTACATCTCATTCTCATCAGACGTTCCAAAACTTGGAGAGAAAATCAAAAATCCTGTTGATATTCTCTGAATTCGAGGAAATGATTTGAACCCAAAACAATATCTGATTTAAGACATGTCAGCTGATGAATACTTTGGTGACAGTAAAGGTGTTGTTACACAAAATACACACACAGAGACACACACACACACACACACACACACACACACACACACACACACACACACACACAAATAGATATAGATATATATATATATACTCACACACACACATATATATATATATGTATATATATACGCATATTTATGTGTGTGTACAATATAACATAAAAAGAAAAATGCAAATGAGAAATATTGACAGTTTTTGCGGCAAACTTTTCTAATTTCCATTTATCTTTCTTGTTATAGCACCTATCTAATTAGTCTTTATATACGAGGATTATTAAATGGGTTTTCAGACTTTTTTCGTATAGCCACTTTTATTGATAGTACACCCATGAAACTCTACTCCCCTTCCAAGTAATCTCCTCTGGCTGCAATGCACTTGTTATACCGTTCCAACAACTTCTCGAAGGCCCCATCAAAGCCCTCTTCTTGTGTGAGCATGTCAATGACCTTCGTCACAGCCTCTTTCATTTCCTCAATTCTCTCATAACGACAGCCTCTGAGCTTAGGGAATAACCAAAAGTCACAGGGAGCAAGGTCTGGACTATAGGGACGCTGAGGAACTGTCTTGATGCCCATCTTGGTCAAATAGTCTGTGACAAGGATGGAGTTGTGGACTGGTGCATTGTCCTGGTGGAAATGCCACTGACCCGATTTGAAGAGTGCTGGCCTCTTCCGACGGAATCTCTTCCTGAACTCCCGTAAAACCTCAATATGGTAACCCTAACCCTAACCCTAATCCTTTGGCCAATCAACTCTGGTGTATTGACTTCCTTACTCCTCCCACACCTCCCATCATCTCTCACAGACTCCCTGGCTTCCTTGAATCTCTTATGCCACTCAAAAACTGATGCTAGATTCATGCAAGATGCTCCAAAATCAGTCTGAAGCATTCCATACGTTTCTGTGGTATTTTTTCCAAGTTTAAAACAGAATTTTATTGCACATCGTTCTTCTAAAGTGTCCTCACGTCCAGATTGCATTTTTGAAATGTCACCAGTTGTGACAATCAGGCTTTAGTAGGGTGTATTCCAATTCCTGCTGTAGCTGTTCATTTGAACCTGAAATCATAAAAATTGGTTGGTCAGTCACATCATAAGATGTATAGCAATAAGATAGTGAATTTTCAAGAGTCTACGACAATTTAAAATGCCTGTACAAATGAAGCCTGGAAACTTATTGAATGCACCTCGTATATACAGGGTGACCCAAAAAACAGAACTCATATATTTTTGACTGAAATTCATGAATTTAATTCTAGCCTTTTCTTTTTTTTCAGGATATGAAGTAGACCATAACTTTTGCGCAAAGCATCGAAGATTACGGAAACATTTGGGTTTACTCAGACAAAAGTGTACAAAATTAGAATTATTTTGCTTTATTTTTGTAGAAGATATAAAAAAGTTTATGGGTTCTGTTTTCTTAGGGGTCACCCTGTACACATATATATATATATATATATATATATATATATATATATATATATATATATATCCAAGGTAGGATATCCTAGACCAGGCAAGGGCAATTTTTTTTTCAAGAAGTGGACCGTATGATTCATAGCTCACCATCAGTCAGGCTGCACAACTAAAAGAACTCAAGGTAATATTTCGTTGAAAGTACCAAAACAATTTTCACTACAGAAGACCATAATTGTAAACATTAGCCATTGAAATAGAGTAAAGTTGAATTTTTTACGGTAAAAAGATCCTTTCTATTAAAACAATTAAAGTCTGCAAAAGATGTTGTACCTGATATCAATATGATTCACTCAAGCCGATGCAGTATAGAATAACAACAACAAAAAAAGACAATACTTGAAAAATCAATATATTCAATATAATCCATGTATCAAAGAAAACAATTATCATTTTTATAATCCTTGAATCCAAATCTTATTAAAACTATTTTCTTTTCCTACCTCGGATAACGATAAGGCAACAACATTAATACGTTATGGGGGTTAGTCGAGTGTGAATTAGTGATTCTTCTTTGATATCAGCTTCTTCAAATCTTTTAGAATGAGAGAGAGAGAGAGAGAGAGAGAGAGAGAGAGAGAGAGAGAGTGAGAGAGCGAGTTAGAACGAAACGATACGACAAACAAAATGATCTTAAAAGTTCTGTTACTCAGAAAATTAGGCGGGCCATTCAGAACGCACTGTGAACCGCAATTTGCCAATTACGAGTCTAGTCGACGGCGCTAGATGACCGTCTCTTTCTCGCCAATGAAATCATCAGATCAATAAGCATTGATTCTCTGTCTACACTATCCAAAAATATGCTCTATCAACGATATGGAACACTCTCTATCTATTGATACGCCAATTTACAATATATATATATTGTCATCCACAGACAGACTGTTTCGTTCTATCAGAACTCTTCAGTGTGGCTAGACCTGCAGGACGCTCGAAGCCTGGATCGAAACCCGTCTAACTTTACGATAGACTAAGGTTTCAGACCACACGGCAACAAGCGGACTACGTTGGCTAAGGGAATTTTAAGGTATTTTATTTTTAGCAACAGCAGCAGCAGCCTTTGTTTCCATTTTTTAATACCCTATCGGCTACCAGAGTGCTCAATTCTTACGAAGAGCTTTGCATTACGCTAGGGGCGGCCGACAATTCCTTCGCCAGAGTGCTCAACCCCCATGGGGGAGCGTATATATATATATGTAGATAGATAGATAGATATCCCTGTTGTCATGACAAAGAATGCGCTAGCCCACAATCATGAGATGTCTTGGATATGAAACAAAACTAAATCTGGTTGTGAAGCTCCAGGTCTGATGAGTGTTGAGTACCCATTCGTTGGCATTACTACCATTCTCACTGTGTACCAAAGTGATAGTATCTATTAGACTCCTATATCTATAACTCTAATAGATATGTTTCACTCTAGATGAGAATACTTGTTATCAATACTTTGTGTGCAAAATCTCTGTAGAATCAACGTGGTAAAAATCTAAATGTACGCAACTCTCTAAATCTAATGAAAAATCTTAGACAAGCTGACATGTTGTTAATATAAATTGATTATAACGGCCAATTGAGTATTCTCCAACAGTCCAGGAGACCGGAGTTCAATCCTAGGTCGAGTTATACCAAAGAATAAAAAAATGGTACATGATGCTGCCCTGCTTAACATTTAGTATTATAAGGTACGGATCAAGGATGAAGTGGACCAATCCAGGGAAAGGAGTAGCGCCTTCCCCAACGCCTCAGTGTAGAGGCTAATGAAAAGGAGCCAACTTTTGTAATATATATATAATATATATATATATATATGCTCCAAAATGGATGAAAAATATTTAGGTAATGAAAACTTATCATCATCATCATAAGCAGCATGTCATGCTGCTTACATGGATTTCCCTCTCTCGCTATCCGTCTCAATCAGCCATCACTTCGGACCGGTCTAGAGGGTAGATCATGTGTCCGTAAAGAGCTGCTGTTGTAGATAAGTTCTAGCTGGTCGCCTTACTCGTCCGTGTGAAGAGGTTCATAGGAGAATGTTGTTTATGAGTTTGTCCTTGATCCTCCAGCAGTGTCCCACATATCTTATTCGCCTTATTTAGATGGTTTTCGTGATGGGTGGTAAGTTGCTGTATAGCCGCTGTTTTGTGGCATGTTGCTTCCAGGATTTGTTTAATATAACTTGTAGCATATTTGTGTAATATATCATCAGCGTCGTCCGCATCTGTAATAGTTCGTGTGGGGTATCATCTGCTTCTTGCCTTTTCCAGTGTAAGGTCATTTTCTTTCATTAAATCTATCGGTGTCCGAAGTACGTAGTCAAGGCAGCTTATGAACAGGTATGGTGCTAATGTGTGCCCTTGCAGCACACCTGCGACAATGTCAAAGAAGTCTTTTTCTCCTTTCGCTGAGCGTACTTTTACTTTCGTATTTTATTGAGCACCATTATGGCAGCTACAGTCTCTCTAGGCAGACCATAGGTTAGAAGTATTTGCTCCATTTTCCCTCTGTGTGTGGAGTCAAATGATTTTGAAAAATTTGCAAATAGGAGTGCAGCTTTGAGATTTTTGCATGGATTGTCATATTTTGAGATGTTCAAACGTTGAATTAGAAGGTTGGTTTTCTAAGTTATAGAGACATTTCCACTGTATTCCAAAATAATACAACGTTTAATAATAGTATGCTAATTCTTCATCAAACAGGTAAAATTCATCAAGTCATTCCAGACATTCTGCGAGCAGTGAATTCCTTGTTCCTTTGTTTTCTTTAAATGAAATTGGCCATATATTTGAATGCTATTCAAGAAAATAAGGTTCACTAAGAGATGACTAATTCACCAGAAACAAGCTACTAGGAACATGAAGCAAATTCTCACCCAAAACCCTAAAGAATTCAAAGCTGTCAAAAGGCAATCCGTCTTAGTGAACGCTAGATTGTCTGGAGAGAGCTTTCAGCCCAGATGATGTGCCATAGAAATACTCTCGATTCCGAAAGTGTCATGAACCATGGACATTTTGTCTGCTGTTGCAAAGGAAAAGACTTGTTTTCTCAAATGATCTTCAGTGATAAAAACTGTTTTGAATTGATCAATAGTGATTCTGAATATCGATTGAAAATTTATCCTGAATTTCATTTAGTAAATACGTTTTCATATATCTCACAAATATAGTATGAGTGGCATTTTAGTCTCAGGCACATCCTTAGGCAAGAGTCTTTTATTGTCAAAATATTAAAAAGACTCCAAATACTAAGATACTCTGCATTGAATACTGCACAGCCCCAAGACTCTAAATTGTGTGTGTGTGAGTGTATGGATGTGTGCGGGTCTGGGTGGTGTTCCATTTATCTATTTCTATTCCTCAGTATAACAATGTCTTTCTTAAACGCTCGCAAACACACACACACACACACACACACACACACACACATATATATATATATATATATATATATATATATATGGGGCTAATT
The DNA here is from genome assembly GCA_963585895.1 of Sepioteuthis lessoniana. Classification (NCBI taxonomy): domain Eukaryota; kingdom Metazoa; phylum Mollusca; class Cephalopoda; order Myopsida; family Loliginidae; genus Sepioteuthis; species Sepioteuthis lessoniana. The sequence continues at coordinate 138,249,579 of OY757907.1, read as the reverse complement.
TTGAACATGACCTTGGGCTTAATAGATATTTTTGTTCCCATTTCTTTCTTTTTAATTGTCTCTACTTTTGTTGCTGACTTTTTTGTCCGATTCCTGCTCGGCCGTCAGAATAAACATGTCTTCTCCCCTCGGATTAAAAAAAAATTGCTTCAAAATTCTTCATTTATTTGTCTATTTATTTTTAAAAGTGGCTCTGTAAATTAATTAGAGTCGCGAAAGAAAATCTATGGCAAATCATACGGGAAAAATAACGTATCCGTGGGCGATGAAATGTTTACGGATTATTTACTGCGAACATCTTCTTAATATCTGTCACCGTGTCATTTGCTAAAAGAATTAACAAGGTAAAATCCCTCCTTCTCTCTCTCTCTCTCTCTATCTCTCTCTCCTTTTTTCTTTTTCAATATCTGCTGTCAGTCTTTTACTCACTCACTCACTCACTTCATCTCTCCTGTTCTCTCTCTCTCTCTCTCTCTCTCTCTCTCTCTCTCTCTCTAAGTTGGTAGAGTACCCGAGGCGTAATGGCGAAAGTATTAGACTGCGGCCTCGAAGTAAACTAGTTCGAACCCCAGTCAAGCTATTACTTTCACTTTCAGGATAACATCCTAGGTAAAGGCATGAAACTCCTTATCCCTTCATATATGGGTTAAGTAGTACCATATCAGTTCTTCTACAAGCATGGCTTTGATATTACCCACAAAGGTTGATATGAAATAAAATAAAAAAACCAAACCTCTCTGATCCCACAGACTAACACAGTTAACGAATGACATTTAAACTGAAATCTACACAGCATATTGTTCGATGTATTATGATCTATTTAGAAGTTTCTTGTTAATTAATTTGGTACCATAGTGAAAAATTAGAAATTATGTTAGATAAATGTTATTTTTTATTAGTCAATACGTACTGATCTACCTATCTGCTTATCAACCTACATATATGTACTAACTAAAAATAAAACTACAACATACTTTATATGTATTTCATGTTACTCAAAAATAAACGTACAATTAACATCGCTTGAATACAATAAATGATTGGGTATACAGATCTAAACGTACACAGGATAAAAAAAAGGGGTGTATCAACAGAACGCAAACCTCACACTTACACTCACACACATATCCAGAAGTGATACTAATAAAGGAATATGTATGTTTCCAACCTTTATACCAAGAGTAGGATATGACATTTTTAAGTGGAGTACTGCTAGTTTTAGTTCAATGTTCAGTTCTAGACAAGTTGTCTTACTAAGGGAAAAGAACCCAGCCAGCTCTACTATAAACTCATTAGTGGGAGAAGAAGAGACGGATCCATGGCTTTCTACAAGAGCATTAGTGCAAAACGAAACAGTATCAACCCGAGTTGTTGTCTCCATTTCTTATAATAGTCATAATGCAATGAATATTAATAGTGAGTTTTTAAGCTTTGCAGTACGTTCTTTCTTTATGTCCTTCAGCGATAAAAATTGGTCATTTTTATTCTTGTATGAGTGATACCGAATGTCATCATGCACTACCTGCCTGATAAGAAATTCATACATTCCCATGTACCTGGCGATAAATCTGAGAAACTTTCTAGGATCGTGTCAATCATGGCCTGGATCTCACCAAGAAATCGGGAGTTCTTTTCTTATCAGAATGGTCAGAGTGAGACTTCCGACCTGTCCTACATTCGTAATCATAAATGGACACATCAAACTCTTTTTGAATCCTCTGCACTATCTTCAGATTAACCTCCAAATACTGTGAAATCTTCGTATTGATTGATCCGGTGTGAATGCAAAGCAGTACAGCGTGCCGTTTCCAAATTTCTAGAGAAGTGAATTGCTTTATGATTCTCATTTGCTGCACCAAAAACAAAACCTGAAACACCGGAAGCACAAATGCGAAATTAATAATCTAATACTGCGACAATTTACTCATCTCCCCCAATATATATATATATATATATATATATATATATATATATATGACATTTTTAAGCTGAGTACAGCAATATATATATATATATATATATATATATATATATATATATATATATGTGGGTGGAATCCCCGTGGTGTAGTAACTGATTTGCTGAACTAAGACATGGTAGTAAGCAAGTTGGAACTCCAATTAGGTTCTTACGTTCATTTTTGGACTAATATTCTTTGGAATAGTATGAGCTCCCTTATCCCTTAAGTTGTAGGTTTAATAGTACCATTATTGTTCTACACGGGTAGCTTTGGCATTACATAACCCATCAAGTTTTATATGCCATTAAACAAAGATAAAGAAGAAATTCTATCCACCCTCAAACATGTCATCATCATTTTCCTGATTCTCTCTCTTTCTATCCATCTCTATCGTCCTCGCTCCGAGCAGGTCCTCCAGAGAACGCTTAGAGCTGAGGTAAAGGGGATTCTTGCAGGTCGATCAACTTTTGCGCATTCATGTTTTGGGATAACAAATGAATTCTTGCTTTTGTCTCCAGTTGTGACGCACATGTCTTGTTTGTCTTACTTGGATAATTTGTGAGATAGGGGTAAGTGGCCGAATAACTGTTATTTTGTGGGGTGTTTCTTTCAGGATTTGTTCAATTGTAGCTCCATCTAGCTTTTTCTGCACACGTTTTGTTAGCATCCAGGTAGTGCATCCATACAGTAGTATTGATACTACCATAGCTTGGAAGATATCCTATTTATTTTAGCGAAAAGATCATACTTCCATATGATCGATAACCTGTCAATAGCATTCTGCGCCTTCACTAGGCGTATGATGACATCACTTTCAGTCACTGCTTCTTATTACTTGTTCTACGCTATGCGATATAGATTTTACAGAGAAGCTCTAGATCATCTACATAGTCTGCATCTGTTATAGTTTCTGCGAGATATCGTCTGCTTCTTTCTCTTTTTAGTGTAAAGCCCATTTTTTCATTAGATCTATCGACGTTCGACGGTTGATGTACGTTGTCTTGGCCAGATTATAAACATGTGATTCTGTATCTCAATGCAAAACTCCAGCAACAATATCGAAGAAGTATCGGTGTTGCCATTAGGTAAGCAAATAATTACTTCTATGCTTTCATAAAGCATCTTTATAGCTATTACAGATTCTTCAGGGAGACTAAATGCTTGTTGTGTTTGTCTCATCTTTCCTCTTTGTACAGAATCAAATACCTTGTAGCAATCAACGAACAATAGTGTCGTGACGAGATTTTTTCACGTACTCCTTCAATGATTCGGTGGATACTATCTATGAAGTTGTGGATTAATTTCTCTGAAACCCGTTCGGATTTTTCTTTAAAATTATCTCGATTTCAAGGTTGATACGGTTGAAAAGCTGAGTAAAATAACCTAAGCAACTATAGCAGTAAGATTTAAGCCGCAAATTATATAAATTAAATACATTTTAATTTGGTATAAATTTATGGTTCGTATTTGTTTATTTACGACATTAAATTGCTGCATAAATTGCTTTATTTAAGAAATGTAACTTAGATAGCCTCATCTTATGAAAATTAACAATACTATATTTAACTTAATTATAAATTTCGTGCGAGTAACCGAGCTTTATCATTTATTTATTTGTTTAACATAATATAAAGAGAGATACTTAAACTTTGTGCAACTATATCTGATTTTTCTGTTGATCTTTAAAAAATGCTCTGTGTCTGTTTCCCAAAAATTGCTGTACACGTCTTTACATTACGCTAAAATATAAAATTAAAAGATGTTAATTCTTTTTTTTTTCTTCTTTTAGATTATCAATTACTATTGCTTTTATTTATCATTGATGTTGTTTTTTGAGTTACTTTATTTGAACTGAATTCTCACGTTCATTTCTGCTGGTTTTTTAATAGCATTTTTAATAGTAGTAGTGGTGGTGAGGTGATAATAATAATAATAATAATAATAATAATAATAATAATAATAATAATAATAATAATAATAATAATTGAAAATCCATCAGCTAACACTGATGTGAAAAACTCTAAAGGAGTAAATAATAATAATCTATATGTACCAAGAAAAGAGGGAGGAAGAGGACTTGCCAAAATCGAAGACAGCGTTGACACATCCATACAACGACTCGAAAACTACATAGAAAAACACGAAAAAGGACTGATTACGGCCATCAAAAACAATGCTAACTACACGATAGATAACAGAATGACAAAAACTAGGAAACAAAAATGGGAAGAGTAACAACTGCATAGGCGTTTTAAACGACTAAATAAACAACATCTCACACGACGAAACCTGGACATGGCTAAGAAAAGGAAACTTTAAGAGAGAAACATAATCTCTTCTTATGGTAGCACAAAACAGCGCCATAAGAACCAATCATATCAAGGCGAGGATAGATAAGACGCAACAAAATAACAAATGTAGACTATGCGGTAACAGAGATGAAACCATCAATCACATAATAAATAAATGCAGCAAACTGGCACAGAAGGAGTACAAGGCTAGACACGACCGGATGGGCAAGGTGATCCAGTGGGAAATGTGCAAGAATTTAAATTTGACCATGCCAACAAATGGTATATGCACAACTCAGCACCTGTCCTAGAAAATGACACGCACAAACTCCTTTGGGACTTTGATATACAAACGTATCACCTAATCTCGGCCAGAACCCAGACCTTATAATAATCAACAACAAAAAAAAGAAAATCTGCAATATTGTCGACTTTGCTGTCCCGGCTGACCACAGATTAAAACTGAAAGAATGTGAAAAGAGAGATAAGTACCTCGACCTTGATATAGAATTGAAAAAACTATGGAACATGAAGGTGATAATTATACCAATTGTGATTGGTGCTTTTGGCACGGTAGCTAAAGGATTATTAAAGGGCCTGAAAGATTTGGACGTTGGCGGCCTAGTGGAGACCATCCAAACAACAGCATTATTGAAAACGGCTAGAATACTGAGAAGAGTCCTGGAGACTTGAGGAAACTTGCTGTCACTCAATCTTCAGTGAAAGACCATCAGCTTACGCTGATGTGAAAAACTCTATTGAATAATAATAATAATAATAATAATAATAATAATAATAATAAGAAGAAGAAGAAGAAGAAGAAGAAGAAGAAGAAGAAGAACTTTCTTTTAATTTGTTGGTATGTCAAAAATATGTGCAGACGTATTTCTGTATTATTGTGATAAATGATACAAGTAAAATCAGTCTTTCTAATATCTAAAAAAACATGGATAAGAATAGAAATAAAAAAACTTCCCGGGAGTCATGTCGTCGAACTTTTATGCAAACTTAATTAGCCCGTCCCTAAATATAAATAAATAAAATTTATTAAGTAGAAAGACGCATAACTGTCAGTCGTTTGGCGTTTGAATTAGTGGCACGGGAATTCAAATCCAAAAGTGACAAGTATGAAAAATGTTTAAAAATGGATAACAGTAAAACATTTGTAAGAAAAAAGCAGCAGTAGATACAAGAATGTAAGATTAAACCACACAAACTCTGATTAAAATGAAAAGAGTACAGTTTGAACTATACTAAGTTAAAACTTAGAAATTCTTACGGCGTATATATATATATATATATATATATATAAGAACAATAACTAATAAGTAAAGAATAGAATGAATCCACAAATTTTGAATGAAATAAAAAGGGATTGTTGAACTCACTCTTAAATTTACAAATCTTAATTTGCATTACGATATTCACTTAAAAGCATGAATAATAAAGTCTGGAATATGATCTTTAGAAGGCTGGGAAAAAATCCAATATTTTCACTCCTCACGAATATATATATATATATATATATATATATAAACTGAAGCCATGGGAAGCAGAATGGTGGATATGGAGTAAAGCAGATGAATTGAAAGATCCGTGAACGGTGCGCCTCACCAGTTGCTGAGCTGAAGAACCACATAGGTCAACAGCCGGGATCAAACAATTGTCCGGAAAGTACTGCTACTCATCAATAAGGGTGGCATCAATTAATAAGGAAAAGGCTGCCAACGAAAGATTACCATAACTCTGATTTAAATCATATGTCCAAACTACATTACTCTTCACACGGATAAACTGGGGGGGGGCGTTCTGCTGAGATTGGGAAGTGGATGAATGGTGCTTTGAATTGTGAGGCTTACTCTTCTTTTGAATGAGTATCTTCCGATCACTAAATCGTCTAGGCAAAGTTTCTCTTGATTCTACGCAGAAATAAAACACCAACATTTAAAGGTTTCCAGTATGACCCGTCCTCACTTACCAATAGTGATATTTTACGGTATCTGTAATAAACGAGTCTGATACTCTTTAGGAGATTTCTGAAACACATACTCCAAATGACGAATATGAAAACTTTATTACCACCCATATAGAAGTAACAGCCGAATGCATTCCAACCAAATCAAAAGCCAAATGGAAAGTTCCATGGGAGGCAATAATAATTTGAGAAAAAAGAGATAATATGAAAATAGCACTCTTACTTAATAAAAAGAAACCCAACAAAGGTAAATGCTCTGAAACTTAAGAAAACCTAAACAGAACTAACACTTGCCAAACAAAACAATTAGAATGCATTCTAGGCCAAGTCAATAAAATCAGAAACTTAGTAGAAGATAGATAATCACGATTAACATGGCAGAGAGTAAATAAAGAACACTTCAAGAGCAAAACTAAAGCTGCCAGATAAAAAGTAGGAATACAGAACAAGAAAAAACATTTCGAAAATCTGCTTGGAAACTCTCCTAAAGTCACTAATAAACCTCCAAAAAATATATATGGAGAGAGAGAGGGGGGGATAAACAATTAGAAATATGTTTTTGAAAATTATTTTTGTTCTTTTCTAGTTTCGACCTTACATCACGATCAGGAGAGAAGGTTTTTCGAAGCTATAAGGGATGTGACAAAAAATGAACAGGTGAAGTAACTTATTCATTCATCGAATAAAATATTCTTTGGCGTTCAAGTGTTTTCAAATTGCCATTATATGATCCCTGCTATTGCAGATATCTACCTCTGGGCTATCCATATGGAAGATATTTGTTAAGCAAACAGTTTTGGTCAGATGTTTAATAGACATATGTTTATTGAGATTGTAATGTGTCAACATGTATTGTCCATAACATTTCAAAATGGTCTTTTGAGGATAGATAGATAGATAGATAGATCTAAATCAGAATAGCCTAAACCCAATCTTGACTGAATAATCACATTCCGAGAAACTGATAGTCACTAAGAGCTGTTAACTCTATGTCTACGCTATCCCAACTTAGATCAAGTCTATTGACACTCTTTCTGCATAGATATACCAAACAACGTTATATATATATATATATATATATATATATATATATATATATATATATATATATATATATATATATATATATATATATATAATGAACTGGAGTTTATTGACTTTTATGGACGGCTAAATAATTTGGTTTAGTAACCAAATTTGACATTCACAATTACTGGCCTGGGGGAGAGGTTTTAAATAGCATTATTACTTTGTTGGGACTCCCAATAGAGAACAAAAAAAAGTTACGAAATTGATAAACCCTTCTAATGTCATTTACTGAAATTAGAATATTTCTCTCCGAAATTAAGAATGATTTTTTTTACAAGATAATGTTTTCATGGGTTAATATAAAATCGTAATTTGCAATTATCTTTTTAGCTATCTTTCATGGTGACTGCGTTAGCGTAACAGTTATCATCGTAGGAAATGGAATTGTCGACTAGAATTCAATTCTTTGTCATAGCTGTTTATGATTACCTTCACGCTAATTCATTTGGAAAGACATGGATCCATCGGTTCTCCCTTAAGCTATGAGTAAATAGAAGAAGAGATTGGGTTATTAAGTCTTGGTTAGGCATCCTGTCTAGGATAAAGAAAACTCTGAATTGAAACCAGCAGTAATTCACTTTGAAATTGACTTTTTGCCACATTCTGCTTGAGGCGTAGAAGTTGGATAAATACATGTAAATTATAATTAACGACACTTTTTTAACAATAAGTAGTAACGATGCATGTCTCAACCTCTTATTCTGCATGGACGTATATTCCACCGATGATATATATATATATATATATATATATAGAGAGAGAGAGAGGGAGGGAGAGAGAGAGAGTGAGAAGGGAGAAGGGAGGAAAAGAGAGGAAAGAGGCAAGAAGAAACAATGTTTTAACAATGTATGAGGTCAGGAGAGGAAATTCTTGCTTAATTCAGTAATTCTAAAACGCAGCGTAAATTTCATCGTTCTTATGTTGACTCCAATACAACCTTGAACGAATTTTAGATCTGAACTTAAAAGATAAAAAATAAATCAATCAAATCACTTGATATTCTAGAGATTTTTAGATTTCTTTCTATCGGAATTTTGCGTCTTCCTCTCTGCTATTAAATTCTCCCTGAGGTTGGTCGGCAGATCGACGAAAGCCATTTTGATGTTCTCGTTTTTTGTCTTGTAGTCGAAACGATCAGATTTTCTGAATTGGACAGAGGTATGATCCGCTTCCAACTTTCTCTGCCCTCCAGAAAACTAAATCTAAAACTAGAAAAAAAAAAAAAAAGGAAAATGAATGATCTTGCTGATAATGAGACGATAAGGTGGAGGGGGTCAATTAGCACCCCTCCCACAAAGATGCTATTCACTAAAAATAACTGCGTCACGTTTTATCACTTTTTTGTTCCTAGTTTAAACATTTACATTTCGAATTAACTTCAAAGCTGATTTTTATAGTTACATTTTTATACCATATTGTCGTTCAGGCCATTACAAAATTAGTGAATCCACAAAATCCTCAAAATTATACCTTAAGGAATTTTTTTTATAAAAACAATAACTAAATATCTAAATTTAATAATGTGTATTTTTCCTGTTTTTGCACAATACAATGTTAAGATTTTAGCTATTGTCCATTTCAATCGGAAAACGAGGTTAATTTTAAGACGTCTACCTTTTGGAAATTTAAGTTTCATTTTGCCCTGAACGTGCAGTTAAGATTTATACATCATTTCTTGCAATACTATTTTTCTGTTCTACACACGTCAGTTGAGTAAGCACAAAAGATTGTTATCAAAGGAAATTTTGTAGAAATATTAGTTATTCAACTTTCACTTACCAATAATAACCCTACTTTCATAAAGTATACAACCCTACTCCTTGAAAATGACTCTTAAATTGTGTGGGGATTATGTCATCCAAATTATCTTCTTCATTTTCATTTTCATTTTTTATCTTCAAATTATCTCATAATTGTTAGAGGAAATTGATACCCGTGTATAGCTAGCTAATTTCTCTATTCTAAAATGCCTAAATGATAAGACTATATGCGAGAACTTGATTATACGGATTATTTAAGAAATGAGAGACGTTGTAGAAGTACAGTTCAACTAAATTCATTTAAAAGGGGTAAAGGCTAAGTTTATTGCTCGGTGGCTGAGACACCCCTGAAAAGCAATACTAAGGGAATCCAAGCAATTTTTAAAAGGGTGTTCAATTTTTGCGCGATACCCCACATTAAACTGACAGTGTGTCATCGTCTGGCCGCATGGGGAGCTGGATATATACTTCAACTCAGTTCGTCACGAACTTAAGATTTCAATTGATGATATATTTAAGATATCTAATACTCCGTGAGAAATGCAATAAAATTACAGAGACAACCCGAGATCTTCATACGGTTCATTGTGATATTCTTTAAACGAAAAAATTACTAAAGATTGTAAGATTTGAAAATACGATTAAGCTATAAACTAACCAAAAACCGGCTTCTCTCTTTTCTCGATACAAGTTGTTACAGTTGAATATCAGCCCATAATCTGGATTTAAGTCATTCAAAGTTTCGCTGCCATCTACAAGAACTTAGAAAGGTGCCTAAAATTGAGATCTTTCGGAAACCAACTTTTAAACAAATTTGTTTTACAATAATATGAACGGAAACAGGCAATAGAGATTAAAGAAAAATTCAAAATGTATCTTCATCTAAAGAAAGTCCTGGCGGGTGTTCAATTGATAGATTTTTAAATTGCATATCAACCTGTCAGGGGTTACTTTATGCATAGAGGTTAGGGAATTGCGTAAATTGTACGTTTATATTTACATTTGAAACGGTTACCATCGAAGGATATGGACACGGTGACTCGAGTTCGAATTCTAGATGAATATGGTAGCATTTTCTATTGCGCTAATTCCCTTGGGAATGGTATTAAACTAATTATTCTCCTTCCAGCTATTAGTAAATAGTAGGGAAGACTAGGCTCTTCAAACTTGGTATGACAACGGGTCTAGGAGAAGGAAGACTCTTAATCGAATATGTCAAACTGATAAAATTGACCTTATGTAGCATTTCGCTAGTATTGAGGAGATAGGTGTATATATATATATATATATATATATATATATATATATATATATATATATATATATATATATATGGTGCATTTAATAAGTTTCCAGACTTTTTTCGTACAGGCATTTAAAAATAATGTAGACTCTTGAAAATTCAGTATGTTATTGCTATACATCTTATGAGATGACTGACCAATTTTTATGGTTTCAAGTTTAAATGAACAGCTACAGCAGCAATTGGAATACACCCTACTAAAACCTGATTGTCACAGCTGGTAAATTTCAAAAATGCAATCTGGACTTTAGAAGAACGATATGCAATAAAATTCTCTTTTAAACTTGGAAAGAATGCCACAGAAACGTATGGAATGCTTCAGACTGCTTTTCGACGATCTTGCATGAATCGAGCATCAGTTTTTGAGTGCCATTAAAGATTCAAGGAAGGCAGGGAGTCTGTGAGGGATGATGCGAGGTGTGGGAGGAGTACAGAAGTCAATAGACCAGAGTTGATTGGCCAAAGGGTTAGGGTTAGGGTTACTATGTTGAGGTTTTAAGGGAGTTCAGGAAGAGATTCCTTGGGAAGAGGCCAGCACTCTTAAAATTGGGTCAGTGACATTTCCAGCAGGAAAATGCACCAGTCCACAACTTCGTTCTTGTCAAAGACTATTTGACCAAGATGGGCATCAAGACAATTCTTCACCATCACTATAGCCCAAACCTTGCTCCATGTGACTTTTGGTTATTGTCTAAGCTCAGAGGCTGTCGTTATGAGACAACTGAGGAGATGAAAGAGGCTGTGATCAAGGTCATTGACACGCTTACACAAGAGGACTTCCATGGGGCGTTTCAGAAGTTGTTGGAACGGTACAAGTGCATTGCAGCCGGAGAAGATTACTTCGAAGGGGACTTGAGTTTCATAAGTATACTATCAATAAAAGTTCCCATTCGAAAAAGTCTGTAAACTTATTTAATGATCCTCGTATATATATATATATATATATATATATATATATATATATACTTTTTATGCAGATTTTTTCGAAGAGTTCAGATTTCTTTTTTTAATGGCATATCAACCTTCCTGCCGAAGCCATTTCTTGTAAAAGGACAGTATTGGTACAATTTCGCTCATAGTTGGGAGTATAAAATATGTCATAACTTGAGAGTTTTTAACACATGGTTATATGTTATCTAGTCGTCCAATCTAATATCAATAATTTCCAAATATATTTATTTTATCCTTAAATAAAACCCTACCACTCTAGGCCAGCGTGTAATGACAATTAATGGATTGTCCATTTATCACAGATCGCTAGAACTGGAGTCTCACCGCCAAATGCAGTTTAGTGTAATACTCAGGACACTCATTTATGTGGGTGGTTTTACCTCTCGGCAGGGGACATTGTCAGTTTATTCTAAGCCTCTTATCACCGTCAGAGCGTAGTAACTATTTGATGGACTGGCATTGGAGTAGCCTGCTATGAATTGATACCAGTTGATGTTGCGATTACATGATATATCTATAATCAACTGTCAGAAAATGCAAACACTACTTTTAAGGAAAAAAAGACACGGTTTGATGAAAGAGAAAGGTATAGCGTTTTTATTTACCCAGCCTCTCCGCCACGCACAGAATGCGACACAAGGTGAATTTTTAGGCTGATTAAAGCTGGTTTGAATAAAGACGTTTGCTTCTTCTAAACTGGTTAACTTAATAAGTCTAAAGAACTTAGTCCACCCTTCTATTTACCTAAAACTAGGAAGGAAGCAGATGGATTTTTACTTGTCGCAAAAGCACTTGCGTAAAGTGAAATATAAACAGACCTAGTCTAGGATACGAACTCAGGCCGCAATTTCCTTTCTATAAAACGATGACTGTTACACTATACGCACAAAAGTATGGGGGGTTATGTCGTGACAATTTGTGCAATAGGAAAAAAAAACACATCTGAAAAATTAAAGAGCTCGGTTGATATTCTTTTCCCTCTTCAGATTTTTTTCTAACTCTTTAGATTTTTTTCCATTGTTTTTGCAGAATCATCTTAAAGAGTTGAAAAACCCCCAAATGTTAATTTTTTAAACCAAGAGACTTTTACAAAACTATAAAGCTTGTAGATCGTTCGAAGGATGCTTTTAATAATGATGGGAGATACGTTATTAAATTCTACTTAACGATGAATTTGTGATATTCTAGTGAACTGATATAAACACGAGATTACTGCAAGTTTCTCTATCAGTTCTTTTCTATCTTCTTTTTCCTTGTTTGTCACTTTATTTGACTGTAATTTCTTCGCCGAAATATTTTCATTAAAAATTAACAAGTCTATTTCTCTTCATTTTTTGATTGTTTTTGCTTTTGCTTCTTTTTTTAAGCTTTGTTTAGTTTAGTGCGCGGCTATAAGTATGGGGTACTTAGTGAGAACTGAACTTATTAACAATAGTCTGATAGTCTTAACTATGAAAGGCGACCCCGCCAAAATAAATAAATGAACAAGAATAGGTTACATTTGGTACAGGAGCACGTTTATAGACAGTCAATAAGGATCAAAATCACAAGTAATTTGTCTCGTTTATTAACAATGACATTAAAGTAGGTTCTTCTTTTTTTTAAACAACTTCCTTTCAACAATTTTATGGTCATGAAGTGGATATTAAAGAATATTTAGAGCACCTCCTTTTATGAAATGGTAATCCATCTCAGTACTAAGCAGCATAATCACTGCTTAACTTTGTTGATCAAACGGGAACCGTTGCCTTTTTTATCATGGCTTCTCTGTATGTCACAAACACATCAGGATAATAAGACTTTTCCTTTTCATTGTGGTACTTTACTAACTTGGGTGACTGTAGTTTCCTGTTGATATCACAAGTTCCTCTGCGAGACCAATGTTTTTTTTTTTTCATTCTGTCGTTCTGCTGACAAACCTTCAGAGTTACTGCAACCCATATAACAGAAGAATTTATCAGTTTTCCTTCCTGTAATATATATATATATATATATATATATATATATATATACATAACATTTGTTATTATTATTATTATTATTACCAGTTCCAACATTGTTATTTGTTATAAAAAGATAGTAACTCTCTCTCTCTCTCCCTCTCTCTCTCTCTCTCTCTCTTTCTCTCTCTCTCAATAGCTAAGAATCGGTTATTATAGTTACCTTCTCGAACAAATCATAAGAATTATCATTATCTTTATTATCATCATTTCTTTGAAAGTTGTTTTACAACAGCGTTGGCTGATGGTTTTCCACTGGACTTTGAGCGACAGCAATTCTCCTCAAATCTCAAGGGATCTTCTCAGTATTCTGGCCGATCTTAATAATCCCGTAGTCTAGATGATTCTCCACTTGTCGTCTAATTTCTATTCCAAGACTTCCACTCCTTTCACCAATCTTTTGGATTTAGTTCCAAGTGCGCCAATTGTTTTGTAATAACACACTCACCTTCAGGTTCCATCGTTTCTTTACTTCTCTTGCTAGGTCAAAGTACGTGGGCATCCAGGACGGAAAAGTCCACTATTCAACCGGTTCTCTTTTTTGTTGACTATCACAAGGTCTGATCGTCTGGCCGAGATTGATTAATCTGTTTGTATCTCAAAATCCCAGAGAATTTGTGCGTCTCATTCTCTATGACAGATTCCTAGTTGTGGATATACCACTTGTTCGTATGGTCAACTTCTTGCACAATTCTCAATGGGTTACCTTCCTCACCAAGTCATGTTTAGTCTGATACTCTCTTTGCGCTAGTTTTCTGCATTCACTTATGTGACTGATCATTTTGTCTCTATCAACACATCTGCTTTTTTGTTGCGTCGTATCAATTTTTGCTTTGACATAATTGGTTCTTATGGCGTTCATTTGTATTGCAATTAAAAGAGCTTCATTTTCTTTTTTTAAGATTTCCCTTTCTTAACCATGTCTAAATCATCATTACTTTGTCCCAAGAAATATACACACAGTTGCTTCCTCTCCATTTTTGTTTTCTAGTTATACGTTGTCCTGTTGATCCTTAAGTTGTTTTTGTTGTTTTTAGATATAGTCATTAGTCTTTCTTTCTCTTTTTATGAAGTCTTCGAGTCGTCGTCTTATCGATGTATCGACGCTATCTTCAAAGTTGGCGAGTCCTCTTCCTCCTTTTCTTAACACACAGTCTATGTCATCTCTCGGATGTAATGCCTTATGCATCATCATCGGCTTCCTTGTTCTCTGGTCCATTGATTGAAGTTCTTCCATCGATCACTTTAAGAATGGTTCCAAGTATCTTACAAGTGGAACAGACCCGGTGTTCATCCCTTTGATGGAATTTATACTATATATTTTGGTCTCGAGTAGTTTTCTCGTTCTCCTAGGATGCTCGTTTTTAATTTTGTCTTTCATCTACACTTGACTGATGTACTTGTAAGTTTCCTTTTCTCCGAGGATTTTCCGTCATTTCTCTTTTTTCGTTTCTCATTCGCATAGCACATTTTCCTATGCGAAATTCCATCCTTACATTCTGATTGCATATCCTCACTGTCTGTATTTTTTTCCGCTTTTGACAATCTGTTTGATGTCGTCCATGTATATTAGGTGATTGATCTTGCTATTTAGTAAGTTTGTTGCCGCCAGTGCATTTCTTAAGTATGTGATTGAATGGAATTATCGCTATTACAAATAACAATGGTGATTATCCATTTCCCATGAATATACCTCTATGGATTTTTACCTCAGATAAACTTTGTCCTCCAGCGGACAATTCCACTCTCCAATTTTTCTTGGTTTTCTCGACTATGACTTCATTGGATATCTTGTATAATTTGAGTTTATTATCCAGCTTTGCTCTATCATATGCCTTTTTGAAGTCAGTCTACGCGAAAGGTACAGTTTTTCGTCTCGTTCTGTTCTTGAGGATGTGGGGATCAATGTATAGTAGATCTCCTGTTTTCCTTGTTCCCTTGTGGCATACTTTCTATTCTTCTGGGAACTGTTCGCGGCTTATTTGCGAAAAGTAAATCTCCTCCCTAATTTGTGATGTTGGTATTTTCCACATCATCGGTAGGCATATTATTGGCCTTTTGTTGTTTGGGACAGTTCCTTTTTGTTTTTTGTTTTTTGGTGGGGGGTCTTTCCTTCGGTCATCCATTGTTTTGGACAAATGATTGCTCAAAGGTTGCAAGAATCTTTTGAAGTGTCCTACGCCCGCTTTAAGAATAGATGATATAAACTCTAAATTATCAAGATTATCACAATATTAACTACTGCTTCCGACTCTGTGTTTCACGCATATTTAGATGCACGATCATCGGATGGATACTGCGGACAGTATTCACCATTGAACATTCTAATATTTAGTCTCTGTCCTACACTCACTCACTTTCTCTCTTCTATATATATATATATATATATCATTGATATCTTATATAAACAGTACACTTTGGTACAAATGTCCAATCATATTACTAGATATGCTTCATAACATATCGACATTGTCTAGAATGTTTATATTTTGAGTGGAGTTGTTTTGAATTTAATTGTCGAGACAGACGTTCGTGGGAATTGATATTCCCCAAGTATTCAGACATCAGATAACAACGTGTAAACTAGTTGAAATTTTATACATCACACCATTTACTCCTCTCTTAATTTAATATGAAGCAATCGAACATTTGTATTTTTTACTTTTCACACACACACACACACACACACACACACACACACACACACACACATATATATATATATATATATATATATATATATATATATCATTAGTTATATTAATAAAATATCTATTGCATATTAATCCTTTGCTTATTACGATTACCTTAACATTCGATATATTAATTTCTTCCTAAAATAAATAACATTTTTTACGATAGTTTTCATAATTAGAAATAGAATTTTGTCAATTAATATCAACATTGAATTATTATTTTCTGATAACACAAATTATATTATTTAATGTTTATAATACTTAATAGTTTGAACAGAAGTATGAATGCATATTTTATCTATAATTTTAAAGGAGTTGCATGCCAATATTTAATTTTTCCGGATATACGTTCTCTTATTGTTCAGTAGTTTTTAAATTAGGGGTTACGGTTTTTTTTTTTTTGGTTTTTTTTTTATAGGAATGTAAAAACATTGTATCAAAAAGTAATGATAGACATATCTCCACCTAAAAGATTTTCTTGATTAAAAGATATAAAATATATTAAAAAGTTATTTTGATTAAAAAATTAAATTTTTTTTTCAAATTTAATCCTTGCCGGAAGTAATATAAGAACACCCACATAATTTTTTTTCGCTTAACATCTGATGATGGTCATCATAACCAGAAATAAATTTATAATGACACCAAAAAAGTGATTTTTTCTTTATATATATATATATATATATATATGTGTGTGTGTGTGTGTGTGTGTCTGTGTCTGTGCGTTTGTGTGTCTCTGTGTGTGTAATGAATAGGTCAACAAATGATTCCAAATTTGGTGTTTAGGTTTTTATTATTTCATATACTTGTGCTCCAGACGTGTTTCGGACTTTCCATTTACTTCCTATTAATTTGTTCATTATGGAGGTGCCTGTGGTGTAATGGTTATCGTCGTAGGAATTGAACACGACGATACGAGTTCAAATCCTGGACGAGACTGATTGCATTTCACATAGCACTAATACCCTTGGGAAAGGTATGAATCCAATTATTCCCCCTCCAGCTATGGGTAAATAGTAGGACAGATTAGGTTCTTCAGCCTTGGTGAGGCAACTAGTCTAGGAGAAGGAAAACTCTGAATTCAAACCTGTTAAACTCCGCTTTAAAATTGACCTTGTGTCATATCCTGCCCGAGCGGAGGGGTTGGGTAATTATGATTAATTTGTTCATTATGATATTGATATTAATATATCTGCTTAGGTACACGCGTATTTCTGTATGCAGAAACCTAAAAGAACGATAATACCCTCTCATATCATGTAATGATTGACAAAATCAATAGAAAGACCATTGGAAACCAATTTACTTCTCACTGGGTGCCTCATACTTCTGGCTTTAAGCGTAACAAGACTAAACTTACTAAATGACTAAAGCTACAATTGTAATTGAACTCAGTAAATAAATCTATAGTTTGGAGAAGAAAAACTGTGTTTGCCACGTAGTTTCTTTTATTTTTTTGCCTTCTTATTTTTCTCTTTTCTTTCACCCACCCTAAATGCCACCCTTAGATCATTTTTTCTACCCGCTTTTTTTGTCTTCATTTTCACTTTTGCGTCTCTATTTCTTTATCTCAATTTAAATGAACGATCCTTACTAGCGATATATCTTCTCTCATATCGTATTTCTTTCTTTCTTTCTTTCTTCGTTTATATCTCGTTTATTCCCTAATTTCATCTAATTGGTTCCTTTTTATTTATCTATTTATTTTTTTTATTTCCAGTGATTCTTTCTTTCTTTCTTTCTTTTCACCTTTCTTTCTTTCTTTCTTTTTTCTTTTGATATTTATGTCAATCATTTTTCTTTTGTAGTTATTTACTTATTAATTAATTTATTTATTTCATCTCTTTCTTTCTTTCTTTCTTTCTTTCTTTCTTTCTTTCTTTCTCGTTTATTCCCAGATTTCATCTAATAGGTTCCTTTCCATTTATCCATTTATTCTTTTTTATTTCCGGTGATTCTTTCTTTCTTTCTTTCTTTCTTTCTTTCTTTCTTTCTTGTGATATTTACAGCAATCGTTTTTCTTTTGTAGTTATTTACTTATTGATTAATTTATTTATTTTATGTTTTTTTCTTTCTTTCTTTCTTTTTTCTTTCTTTTTCAAGTTATTTCTGTCCGCATTTTCGTTTTTCTAACCATCTCTCATTTATATAGTTTTTAAATAACAAAAACTGCTCAAATTTTTTTCTCAAACCGCCTCAGTCCATGAAACAACCTCATATACCAACCATTGATCAATTCGAGGCTTCGGAATAATAACATTTTTTTCTTGGAACTGCATTCATTAATTCCATTCATTTACTTCTCATCCAATTTTTTCTCGTTTTTCTTTTGACTTTTATCATTTATCATTACTTTTCTTTTATTTTCTTTCAGTCCTTTTTGTCTTCGTCGTCGCCGTCACTTTTTGCATTCAAACAATCTTGTTGTTCCAGGATTATCTTCTACATAGTCGTCCACATTTTCAGAGTCACACACCATTTCATTACACATTTCATTACATTACACATTTCAATACATACTTCATTGCATTACTCATTGCATTACATACTTCATTACATCACACATTTCATTACATACTGTATTTCATTACACATTTCATTACATATTTCATTACTGTGAATGACGAATATGAGAACTTCGTCAATGCCCACTTAGAAGCTGCAGCAGAATGCAAACCAACTAAACAAAGAGACAAACCTAGAGTCGCATGAGAGACATTAGCAGTTAGAAAAAGAGAGTAGACGAGAAAACCGCTTCCAAATGCAATAGGAAGAATCCAACCAATATCAATGGCCAGAAACTTAAGAAGACACAAAATGAATTAACTAACATATACCTAAAATAATGAACAGAATACATACTAAATCAGATCAATAAGATTAGAGACACAGTTGGAGATAGACGATAGAGGATAGCATGGCAGACGGTAAACGAAGTGAGTAGAAGGAAGAGCACTGCGGAAGATAAACTGAAAACTACCAGCCAAGAAGAACGAATACGCCTGTGGAAACAACATTTAAAGAATTTACTCGGAAAACCTCCAAAAGTTACGCATAAACAAATCACTAGAATTATAAGTAAACAGTTAGACATCAAACCAGGACAGTTTACACAAGAAGAAAACAACTCAGTACTAAGAAAAGGGCTTGATAAAATACTCCCAGAAGTATAGAAGACCAGGGAATTCGACGACATACTGCTCCGACACTGTAATGCCGTATATAATCAAAACACAATAGACAAATGGATAAAGGGAAACATCCTCCCTTTCTCTAAGAAGGGTGACATCGGAATAGCCAAGAACTACCCTTACATCCATAGCAGATCTACAATGCTCTACTATGCAACCACATAGAACCCAAAATTGAGAAGATACTTAGGAAGAACCAGAATGGCTTTCGGAAAAATCGATCAACGACATCACAAATTTTGACAATCCGTCGAATTCTAGAAGGTGTACGAGCAAAAAATCTTGAGGTAACACTATTATTTGTCAACTTCTTCAAGGCCTTTGATTCCATACGCCGTGGGAAGATGGAGCAAATACTTCTCGCCTACGGCCTAACCAAAGAAACTGTCGCAGCTATAATGATGCTTTTATAAAAACACGAAAGTAAAAGTCCGCTCACTGGATAGAGACATAGACTACTTCGACATTGTAGCAGAT
The DNA here is from genome assembly GCA_963585895.1 of Sepioteuthis lessoniana. Classification (NCBI taxonomy): domain Eukaryota; kingdom Metazoa; phylum Mollusca; class Cephalopoda; order Myopsida; family Loliginidae; genus Sepioteuthis; species Sepioteuthis lessoniana. The sequence goes on along the minus strand of OY757907.1, from coordinate 138,229,886 downwards.
GTACTACAAGGAGACACATTACCCCATACCTGTTTATCATCTGCCTAGACTACGTGCTTAGAACGTCTATTGAGTTAATGAAAGATAACGGTAAGATACCCCGCACAAACAATTAAGGACGCGGACGACGCCGATAACATAGCGTTTCTGGCAAATACACCCACCCAAGCAGAAACACTGCTACAAAGTCTGGAACGAGGAACAGATTGCATAGGCCTCCATGTCAACGCAGACTAGATGGAATACATGTGCTTTAATCAAAGAGGCGACATCTCCACGCTAAAGGGTGGGCCTTTGAAACTAATGGACAAGTTCTCCTACCTGGGAAGCAATGTGTCATCAACCGAGACAGACATCAACTCACGACTAGCAAAAGCATGTACAGCTATCGATAGGTTATCGGTTATATGGAAGTCAGACCTGACTGATAAAATAAAACTCAGTTTTTTTCTAAGCAACGGTCGTGTCGATACTGCTACGTGGGCGCTAACTAAACGTATGGAGAAAAGCTTATAGGCAATTACACAAGAATGATGCAAGCAATATTGAACCAGTACTGGTGGCAGTATCCCACAAAACAGCAGCTGTACGGCTACCTACCACCCATCACGAAAACTATCAAAAACGAACCAGACACGCGGTACACTGCTGGAGACGTAAGGACGAACTCATAAGCGATATACTTTTGTAGACCCCTTCACGTAGACAAGCACAAGCAGGACGACCAGCTAGCACCTATATATATACAACAGCTCTATGCCAATACGGGATATAGCCTTGAAAACTTCCCGGGGGCGATGGACGATAGAGACGGGTGGCGGGATAGGGTCAGGAGAACCGTGCTGGCAGCACGACATGATGAGGATGATGATGACACATTTCATTACATACTTCAGTACCTTACACATTTCATTACATTACACATTTCATTACATATTTGTTATAGAAATTGCAGATATTCGATGGATTTCTTTCATCTTAATTTCAGTTTTTTTTATCGCTGCTCTCTGATTTCTAATTCATATTTATAAGCCAGAAGTGTAAATCAGAAAAAACATAAGCCTCCAGCATGACTCGATTTCAGACCCCTAATCCCTAAAAATCCTGTGTTTCCGGGGCAACTGCATTGCCAATTAAATTTGGTAACGCGTGTTTGAGTCACAGTGGAGTCTTATTCTTTAAGTTTCTTTTATACTACTCTCTAACGATGGTCATGTGACGATTTAGGAATTATACTTAAAAGTAATTATTAAGTTGAAATCATAACTAGTCCATGACAAATAAATAATTAACAATAATTCACAAAATAAAATTCAAATATTAAAAGCAATACTGTTAGTGTAAATAAAAAGATGAAGTTGGTGTATCAGACATTTGGTTTATACGAATAATAGATTCATATGTTTAAAATTGAATTATTCCTTTTTTTGTGTGTGTGTTTGCAGCTTTTGGGGTAAGGCAAGTGGGAGAGAAAAGCAGTATACTGAGGATGAGACACACGTTCGGTCTTGTTGCAAGATTATTCTTCATTATCTCTCAAGCCTTTTCACAAATAATTTCGGAATGATTAACCGGAAAAAGCTACAGAAATTAAGATATAAAGAATGGAATCCTCGAGGTGTCGTGGCAAATATGCTGAACTTTGACAGCGTTGAAAGATGAAAGAAATATTCAACAATTGATAATAATTGACAACAGCTCCCCTGAGAAGTTTACAATAATACTTAAATCATTTCGACAACTCTATGTAAATAACTTTACTGAGTATCAGGCGTTCAGAGTTGCGATAAAAGAAAACCAAAATTATTGTGGAAGAAATATTCCACAAAAATTGAAAATAACTATGTGTCATCAAAGAAATTTAGGCTACAAAAATATTATTTGTAGATGTAAAAACAGTCAAAATAAGATAAGATAAATACTAGTTAAAATCTCTTTGAATAAAAACATCGTGTTTATACATCTGTAATATTTAAGAGAGATAAATTTTCATCTCCATCATCATCAGCATCATAAGTAGCAAGATGCAGCTTCCATTTTAAGTTCTCTTCTAAACATAGGCTTTTCAAATTCCTTTCATTATGATTTTGACTAAGCCATCCATTTATTACAAGCAAATTCCACTGCTTCATATCACCATTGTCTGTCAGGTGTTTTCCTACTACGCTTGTTATTTATTGGGTACAATTTCGTTTGCTATCGTCCCTCTAGTTACGTGTCCTACTCACTTCTATTTTGACTGTTTAATAATTTCTTTATCCCTTATCTAGCTTATATATATATATATATACATATTTTTTTTTCTAATCCTAATGTATATCGTTGTATTTCTGACTATCCGATAACAATTAAATGCCGATAATTTTAGAGCAGTCTTCCATTTTATTTATTTGCAGATGTGCATAGCGTAAGCAAACAGATCACTTGATTAATCCAGTTAATGGTAATTGACAAGTCTTCATCTCCTAAATTAAAATATTGCCACATATTTCCTCATCCTAATTACTTCTAATATCTGCATCTTCGCACCAGATATCTCTAGGGGTTTGACTGAGAAACAGATGGCAGGAGACTTTCTCAGTATTCTTGCTGATTCGGCAAATGACATCGTCGAAATGGTTTAATTTCCCCATCCAATTTCCAATCCTTCTCATCAAAGATGGAACGCTATCAAGATTATTCACATTACTCAAATATTGATGGATTTTACTAGGTATGAAGTGACAATAAATATTCTTTACACTCCAGCACTTTCCGCAGTATTCGAGCTGATTATAATACTGTTGTCAATTGAATGGTGTAAAGTTATTTCGAAGTATGTTTGTAATGATAGTGGCAAATGTTCTACAATTTTTTTCAGATTTCTGGCAAGTTCTATATAATTTTTTCAGATTTTTACTTTCAATTTTATTCAGTAGTCTACTTCGATATCTATACAGCTAAACAGATTGATTATTTGAGACTTGCGTAATCTATTTGAACTTCAAAATACGAGATATGAGACAGATTATCTTTTGTGCATATATGACAGCCATTATCAACTGGTATATAATATTTATTTAATTCTAATTTCAGTTAATTTTTATCAAACGGTCATTCTACGGCACTTAGTGTGCAATACAAATCAGACCAAAAAAGAAAATGAAATTGATGAGATACGAGCTCGTACCCCTATTTCTTTGGCAATTCTATTTCACCTAAACTACTGTCCTATATGGACTGCATGACAGTCGGTTTAAGTGGGATGAACAGTAACTGAAATCAAAATTAAATAAATACTTGTCAAAATTATCAGTGGTTTACAATGATAATCCTCGGGGAATTTTGCTTGAAATTGAAATTTCAACTTACGAACAAATGGTATATGCACAAACCGTAATCTGTCCTGGAAAATGAAATGCACAAACCTCTCTGGGATTTTACGATATAAACAGATCATTTAATCTCGACCAGAAGACCAGACCTAGTGATAGTTAACAAAAAAAGAGAACCTGCCGAATAGTGGACTTTGCCGTCCTGGCAGACCACAGAGTAAAATTAAAAGGAAGCGAAACGAGAGATACGTACTTTGACCTTGCTAGAGAACAAAAAAAAACTATTGACCATGAAGGTGATGGTGATACTAATTGTAAACGGCGCACTTGGAACAATCTCCAAAGGATTGGTACAAAACTTGGAAATCAGAGGACAAATAAAAACCTTCCAGACTACAGCATTATTTAGATCGGGCAGAATACTGAGGAGAATCCTGAAGACATGTGAAGACTTATCCCTCACACTTCAGTGGAAAGTCATCAGCTGACGCTGTTGTAAAAAAAACTCTCAAAGAAGTAAAATGATGATTATCGAAATCTACAAACTGGTACAAATGGAATGAAAGACGAGGCACAACAGGATGAGAAAGTCGACCCTTGTGCAATAAATTAAGGGTTTGACCATACTGACATATTGTATATACCCAAGTCAAGAGCTTGAAAAGAAAATGTATAAAATATCTGGGACTTTTAGATGCGAACAAATCACTCGATTTCAATTTGAAAACTAGAATTAAGGTTAATTTAGAACAAAAAAAAATGCCTCTTTATCTTGCAGATTTTGGTATTTCAGCAGATCATAGAATAAAAATAAAAGAAAGCAAAAATATCGACAAATACTTGGATCTTGGAATAGAGCGGAAAAAAAACTTTGGAACATAAAATTATCAGTGATACCAATCATAGATGGTGCACTTGGAACGGTCCACAAAGGCCTGGAAAAGAGACTGGGGGACTGGATATCAAAGGAAACATTGAAACTATTCATATCACATCACACTATTAAGATCAGCTTGAATACTAAGAAGATTCCTGGACACTTGAAGAGACTTACTGTCCCTCAAATTTCAATGAAAAACTTGCCGTTAAAACTGGTATGAAAAAGTAAGATAAGATTTCTTATTCTGGATTCTAATATATATGACGTTAGTTTATACAATCCAATAATGATGCATCACTTTTTCCATCGGAGGAGCGGGTCCTCGTGGTGTAATGGTTAAAGCGCTGGACTCGGAATCGTAGTACGAAAGTTGCAACTCCAGTCACCCTATTACGTTCACTCTCCGACAAATACTTTTGCGAAAGATATGAATCTCCTTATCCTCCCAACTATGGGTTAAATAGTACCACTGCTGTTCTTCTTGAAGGATGGATTTGGCATTAGATCACCCAAGTTTGTTTAATGGCATTTGGTTGACATTTCATTAAACAAACTTTTTTTCCCATAAAGTCAGGAGCATTTTTGTACATCTGAGAAAACTTGCTTCAATCGATGACACACATCTTCAGAATTGTCTCTTTTCTGTGTACTGAATTCTCTTACCACTTGTGAACATAACAAAAATACACTTAGAATGTTTAAATCACGTTACGTTTTGATAAAGAAAAATTGAAAAATTATTTTTTAATGAAACTCATTGGATTAGTGAAACGCTTTGCTATATTTTGCTAGGACATCTCTTGATATTTTGGCCGAGGTCAAGAAGGTGACAAACCACACTAAACTATGACTGCTGGGCTTGATACCCTCAGAGTACTGCTCGCCAGATTTATCTCTATGTTTTGGTGCACAGCCTCGGAATCCACGGTTTTAAACCTTCATGGCGTTGCTCTATCGTCAATGTTCCAATACTTCTCACTTTAGTAGAAGCTTCACAAGTTTAGACGTAAATCTTAGTTTTTTGATTTGATAAGATGTGCTAAGGTGTTGCCACTGCAAAACTCTTTAGCGATGACTCTCCTTTTAGAGTTAGGCTAAGAAAAATTTAAATGACCCTCTAATAATTAGTAATAATTGATAGTAATTAGTAATAATTGATTAAGAAATTCATAAACTATTATATTTTATATGACAATGTCATTATTTAATAGCAATAAAGCAGGAAGATAAAATAATATAGTTGTTTGGCTTATTTGAATGATATCTACTGGTACAACTTTAGTGAACGAATCAGTAAAGTGCTTTTAAGATAAAACAAGCTCACAAGGATGAGCGATAAGAGTTCAATTTCTCCTCGAAGCTTATTCTTTATTTCTGGTTATGCAACTTATTTAATGGTCATAGAATATTGATTCGTTGTGCCAAAAAGCAACAGAAATAAGACGAAAGAAATGCTAGTAAAAAAGTATTAATGTTTTTGTTTCTTGTTGTTTCTCTGCCCAAGCAATTGCAATAATAGTCGTCGTTTCTGTTATTGCAGTGCTAATTATATTGAACATAATACTTCTCGTTTATGTAACTAGCTGTAACAGCTGCAAAATATATGGCCATACTCTGTACCACCTTTTATAATTACCGCTAACTTCTTAGCGATACTTTTTTTTATCCTGCTTTACGTATTTTTGTAAATCATTTTTTAAACTTGAATAAAATTCCCAGTTTATGAATGGTTTATTGTCATGTTTTTACCTTCTATTTCACGAGGTTCTTTGTCTTCCTATTTTATTTAAATCTATTTATTACGATCTTCAAAGAAGAACCCTATTTTTTTTTATTATTTCCTTCTAGTGTTCTTTTTTCTTTAATGCCATTCATCTCACACAAAATTCACATTCTCATATGCTAAAAACGATTCTTTGTATATTTCCGATATTTTTATATATTTTTTCTTTTCTTCTAGTTTATTTATTTATTTATTTCATTATAAACGAATTTTTCTTCATTTTTAATACTATTTTTGTATATATATTTTATTTCATTTCATTCTATTTTTTAAAACTTCTTTCATTAGTTTCGTTTTCCGGTAATTTTCTCTGATTCTGATTTTTACCACACCCATTCTTTTTTAGTAAGGAAAATTCATTGTTGTAAAGCTTGTGTATAAACTAAACTATGTGTCCGTGTGTATCAGTGTGTCTATGTAACGCCCGAATAACAAAAACAAGTCTTTGTGATGGTGTATGTATCTGCGTACAACAGTTTCTAGTTAAGGATGTACGCGTCTTAACGTATATAGGATTTATAATATTGAATGAAATAAAGGAAGAAATGTGGCATAGAAAGTACAATTAAGACAAATGCAAGTTCTTTTTTAAGTATGAGTTAATAATGAGAATATGTAAGATTTTAAATCAAGCTAAAAAGAAAGACAAACATGTATTGGGAGTGTAGGTTTCATTCGACAAGATAGAAATTACATGTATGTTCATCCGTAATTGTATGTTAGACGAGGATAAACTTACATTAGCAATGCTCAAAAGTAACCAATATTTTCTTTACACACCCAGATACATTTAAATCATTAATTAACGTACATCTGGTTTGTGAAAACATGTTTTTTTTCCTGAAAAATATCCTAAAAATTTATCTTACACGTTCTATTTCTGTTCGTATAGGGACCTAATTTTTCCCCTAAAACTTTTGAAACTAGGGAGAATACGTAAACTCATAGTTTTAATCTGGCATGACTTTTTGTGCAAAATTCTAAGTTGGTTGGTTGGGTTTTATTCTGTTTATTCCTATACATATATCAAACATATAGGATTTGTTAACACATAGTTTGTAGATTGCATTTTCAACGAGTCATACTCTTAAAGTTTGCATCCTGTTAAATGGTTTCAAGTTTTAATATGTAATGCTAACAATTTAACATCAGTCATTTTTTACACACAGTTAAATGGATATACATATAAAATTTATAGGTGAATAGTTTGTAATTTATATTATTTCAAAAAAGTACGAGCTAATTTGTTGGCGCACAATACAGTTTTGGCATTGTTTGCACACAGTTAAATGGTTTCAAGTATGGATATCTAACTGTAAGGATTTTAAATGATATTGATTATTAGTTTACACGCAGTATAATGTTTGCAAGTATTGCTATTCAACACTAAGTCAATTCAACAGTATTCATTAATTTGCACTTTGTCAAATGGTTCCAAGTGTTGCGCTTTAATAACAATAATTCCCTTTTTGCTCTCAATTAAAAGGTTTCAAGTATTGCTATTCAACACTAATAGTTTTATTCTACATTGCTCATTCGTTTGCATTCAGTTAAATGATTCCAAATATTGCTATGTATCACAATCAATTCAATTTAACATCAGTCATTTGTTTACCCTCAGGTAAATGGTCAAACAGTTAAATTTAACCCATAGATGGGACCCTATCAGGTACTACGATTGAGGTCAGAACGGACTTGGGAGTAATAGCAACGATATAAGGGTACTCCACTTTCCTCAAAGCGCCAAAACTGAAGCCTCACTATCAGGTGCAGTTTACTGTTATGCTCAGGACACTCGTTTTTTTTTACCTCTCCGGAGAGGTGCAGTCAGTGTATTCTATGGCCTCAGCTGATTGCATAACAACTTCGATGTCAGACAGATAAAGAGATCAAATCTGGCTGTTTAAATCAACATCTTTATTTGTGATTAATGGGGTTTATTTTAAAGAATCATAGTGTTTAATCAATTTAGTGTTGTGATAAAATTAAGATGGACAGAAAAAAGAAAATAAAAAAACGCATCAACAAATTGTGTGAAGATGAATGAATAGAATTTACTACTTTTAAGAAATGTTGCTCTCAATCGTGACAATTAAGTGAACTCAAAAAACGCCAGGATTTCAAAAATCTAATTTTTGATCTAAAAAGTTAGGTGCAACATAATTGTCCCAAACGCATTTTATTTTCCCACGCTTTGTCTGAGATCCTAATATAACTATGCTTAGTAGATATCAATTAATTTCTTGGAAACGAGGAAAATAAGTCTCATTGTATAGATTTATTTGCGTAAAGGTCCCAGAAGTTGCATTGCATTTACAGAAGATTACACACACACACACACACACATTAAATATATATATATATATATATATATATATATATATATATATATATATATATATATATAATATGTGTAATTCTCCATCGGAAAGGATATCCTACAATATTAATAAATAAAGGAATTGAATTAACCAAAAATACCACAAGAACTCACAAAAAACATAGCAATGATCAATTCTTAGAAATGTTTCAACATACATCAAAAACAATTTAGAACCAGCCATAGACATATAAAAAATCTGGATCACCTCAAACACAAATTGAATAAAATTAAAAAGATATTAGACACCAAAAAATCAATCAAAGCAAACGACACCCAAAATATTTTAATAAACGCACTAAGCCCATCTAAATTCGAGGAACCCACAACACATAGAGTCTCAAAATGCAAAAATAAAAGATTGAAGACTGTAATATAATCATTGAAGGAAAATTCTATACTTTAGAAAACCTGAAAACGTCATTCATAATGAGTTGAAATTTAAGGTGTAATTCAAATATTGTTGCCTGAATAACCAAATGCACTAATTTGAAAGCACATTTAGATAGGATCTATACAAGCACAGAACAATAGACCTTCGCAACGTAAAAGTAACTTTAAATCACCATAAAACAGAAAATATTCAATATCAAAACACGTGTATGAATCTCGCATCAAAAACTTTAAACTGATGCTAATATAACAGAGCAATGACAACGCATTACTTCAAATAAAAGAAAAAAACTTCGTAGATTTAAACCAACGTTTGACTGAATTTAACTTCATGATTGCGCACGAGCACACACACACACGCACGCGCGCACGCGCGCATTTACAAACTCTAAGTTGCTTAAAAACACATCTATGTATAAGGCTGAATATATTCTCAAATACATTCTCACACACATTCATAAACCTTGAAAAAAGTACATATTCACTAATCCTTCTCATACAAGTAGGATATGACATAAGATCAATTTTTGAGCGGAGTTTTACAGGTTTGAATTCAGAGTTTACATTCTCCGAGCCCAGTTACCAAACCAAGGCGAAAGAGCCCAATCTGTCTTACGATTTACCCATAGCTGAAGAGAGAACAGTTGGTTGCATACCTATCACAAAGGTATTAGCGGTATATGACATGCAAGCAGCCTCGACCAGAATTTGAACTCGAGTCTCCATGTCCATTTCCCAAGACGGTAACCATTGAAACATGAACGTCTCGACGAATGCCCTTGAAAATTTATATCTGTGTATTCCTATTTACCAACCCCTCTGCTCAGGCAGGATATGACACAAGGTCAAGTTTTAAGTGGAGTTTAACAGGTTTGAATTCAGAGTTTTCCTTCTCCTAGACTAGTTGCCTCATCAAGGCTGAAGAATACAGTCTATCCTACTATTTACCCATAGCTGGAGGGAGAATAATTGGATTCATACCTTTCCCAAGGGTATTAGTGCTATGTGAAATGCAATGATTCTCGTCTAGGATTTGAACTCGTGTCGCCGTGTCCATTTCCTCCGACGATAACCATTACACCACGGGCACCTCCATTGTGTATATATATAAGTGTATTAATGTATGACTATATATGAGTTTATACACAGAGGTATGTACACACACACCAATTACCAAAACACACATATTTACAAATAATTCACACATCCATTAGAACTCCTGACACTCACTTAATATATGTATATATATATATATATATATCACAAAAAAAGCTCATTTACGTAGAATAGAAGAAAAAGAGGGGAAAGGACAAAAAGTCATTAACAAAATAACCAACAATTTTCATGGACAATTAAACCAAATTGGATCACCAAAGACACTAAAACTGGAATCAAACAATTAAATCAATCAATCAGAACAATCTTTTCTGTAATGAAATTCAACACACAATCAACTATACAAATTTCTGAATTGGACTAGATTGTTCGAAACACACGTTGAAACACACGGAATAATAATAATAATAATACATAAAAAAACCCTAAATATCCAAATTGAAATCATTTTTGGACTAATTCATTTTAATATGTGTATTTAAGTGTGTGTCTGTGTCTGTATGTGTGTGCATTTGATTAGGCTGATAATATCTTAAAAAACTGCTTACGACAAATACTTGTCTAACAAAAACTTTTTTAAATGCAATTAACGTAACTCTTATAAGTAAACATACCAAAATATTTCCAATGAAATTTAGCTATTTCCTGTGCTGTAACGCTTTTGTGCGCTTTCCAAGACAATAAAAATTGATTTCTATATTCGATTCAGAAGTAATACACGTTGATCTTACACGTTTCAGCACAAAATAGAAAACTTGCACATCCTCATTCGGGTGCTCCTCTATTGTGACGATGAAGACCTTGTTGGTTACACCGAAGAAGATATGTAAGCAGTAATGGATAAATTCTCCACAGTAAGCGCTGCTTTGGATGTTCTGTCATGTTCACTCCACCTCCAAGCCAGCCCAATGTCGACCCAAACATCTACATTCAGGGTTCAAGATTAGATGACTCTTTCATAGAACTTGGCAGTACTCACTCTGAAAATATATCCTTTGTCTCTGAAATAAAGTCTAACGATCGAAAAAAGCCATTTAGGCCTTCGGGATAATAGAAAGTCACGTGTGATCTGACGGAGGTTTCATAATCAAAACAAAGTTTAGAGTTGATTAAGCGTGTGTTTCATCTGTTCTTTTATAATCTTCTAAGACTTTGACTTCATATCGCCATATCATCAAAACCTTACAAAGATTCCATCAAACATGTCTTGGGAGGATCCTAAACATCAACTGGCAGCCTCAAATACTTGACACTATTGTTATTCAGGGAATTAATACATCCAGAATTGAGATGTTCCTCATATGCAATTAGTTGAGTTGGGCCAAGCGCCTTATTAGGATTTAGGCCGTCAGGTTACACCAGCAGCTATTCTACAGAAAGTTGCAACACAATAGACGTCCAAATATAAACCTTAGAAACGATTTGAAACACAAACGCATGGCTCTCACTACAGACATTGGAGACAGGAAACAGACAACCATAAATCGAGCAATTTGGAAGAAAAGGATCTACGGTGACTCTAAAGTGCTTGAAGACGCGAGAATCCAAAACCCCAGCCTAAAACGAGCACTTCAGAAGCAGGATTCGATCTGGGTCTCGGACACTTTATAGTTTAAATATGTTTGTAACATCTGTTGTAGGGAATGTTTATCCAAAGCCAAGCTTGCAAGTCATATGAGATCTGAGGACAGCAAAATATAGATTACTCGTTTTAAACAAAATCTTCGTGCAACAGGTTTGAGTAGCCATATGAGATTGCGCAGGGACAATTTCAATGGAAAAGCCAGCTAACTTGTTTTTCACGCATGCAATGAGGCTGGTAAAGATATACTCAGTCAGAAGAATCATGCACGCTTCGACGGGTAATTTTAACAGATTAAGAAAATTTACTTCTACAAAGAAGTGGCAGTCACTATATATATATATATATATATATATATATATATATATATATATACATGTTTGGGTCCTGACAAGAGTCCATTGCCTCTTTCAAAAGTTCCAGTGAAGTCTAAATCTTTCCAACCAAATTCAGTTTACTGAGGCCTATACAGACACAACACTTTTAACCATTTTTGACTACATTGATGAAATATCCTTTAAAAAGTATAACAGATGCATCCATTTGAAACCACGTGGCTTAGGCTGTATTAAAATCTTTTTCGACTTCGTGTCAAATGTAGCGCGATAGGTGGAATTCATTTCTGTAAGTGTGGGTGTGGATGAGAGCCAGTCCGAAGATTCCTTTGTCCGTTTTGGCGCGAAACCCACACAAAGGGCTTGCCTGCGAGATTTCTTGCGAGACCGGGAGAAAACGAGGGAAAGCAAAGTCCCAGGGCAGTCAACAGAAGAAAGCAGTCAACAAAAGCTGGGGGAAGGCGCCGGTCAGAGAAAGGTGACAGCTAAGCGAGGAGTTGGTACCTGTGGACTCAGAGGCCGGGTTGGCCAACGTGAGAAGATGAGTCAGCGTTCCTGGTGGCTGTGTGGGAATTTCACGACAGACTACAGATACATAAAAACACCACTGAATAGTGTCAAAAACTTCTCTCTTCTTGCGCTTGGAGCTAAACCAAGTCTGTGCTTGTTTGTTCTTCTTTTCTTCCACTCTCTCGGTTGTGTATGTTGTGTCTTATGTTGTTTGTATAGCAATGTGAAATGCCCCTGGCTGAAGATGAGAGAAACCACTAGACGATCGGATTGCCATGAGCTGGTTTAGAAGGTTGAGATAGTAGGGACCGGCCAGCCTGTATATTGTTACACAAATTGAGCTCATCTAACGTGAGTAGTTTTACCGCAGTTTTTAGAAAGGGGATACATTTTTTAAATTAATTTTCGCACCTTAAGAAAGCTTGTCAACTGAAAATATTTCATAAGAAAAACAAAAATATCATTTGAACCTTTTTAAAAATTAAATAAAACTTATTTTTAGCTTTACTCTTCCTTTATAAAACTGCAGTTAAATTTAGGTATTCTTTAAGAAAATATGAAATAATCAAAATAGTAAAGCTTAACTTGAAGCCCTTGGGCTCTCCTTGGTTTGGTAGCTTTCAATTATCCTTTCTACCGAACGAAATGAAGTTGTAGGTGAGAAAATTAGAATTCCAGATTGAGAAGTTTTACATTAGACACAAAATAGCAAAATAAAATGGTAAAAAAAAATGCTAAAACATTCAGTTTTTCCCAATTTGTGCTGCCTCAAATCCTACAGTTGCTGGTCACTTGACTTAACTTTTCTAATGAATGTTTAAATATTTGCAGAGAATGTGATCATTAAAAAAGAAGGTCATAGGTTTTACTGTTTAGCTGTCAGAACGGTCTAAATTTTGGTAAATCCAAAATATTTCCAAGGGACAGAAGTGGAGCACTTACGTCAGTGTGCTTATATTGAAATTGCTTCATTCACTTAATTAAAGTTAATTACTTGAGATATGTAAATTTAGGGTCTGAATACTTGTTTCGTTGAACGAGATTTACGAACCCAGAAGTTTCACATTGACTGATTTGCATTTAAAGTTGTGCCTGTAAAAGACTGTACACTACAGGCAAAAAATTTGGGATTACCCGGAATTTCTTTCAAAATTGAGATATCTTTGTATTTTTAAAGTAAAAGATAAAATTTCAGTATTTACAATAAATTTATTTTTATTTTGACAAAAATAAACACTTAACTATGAACAAATAATTACACATCACCATATTTTCTTTTCGTCAATAATAAAACCAATTGCTACATTTATTAGTGCTTTACCAATTCTTAGAATTTTTTCAAAGAATTTCTTGAAAGAGCGTTGATGGCAGACCTTCTCATGCATTCTTTAAGAACTGAAGAAGCTTACTCTCACTCTTTGGGTGTTCTCTTCAAAATCTCCGATACAATTCATTCTATACTGATTCATTGGAAAGATGTCTGGAGATTGAGAGACTAAAGTCGTAATTTCCATTTTTTTTTCTTTTTTGACTCGAGGTAATTGGACATAATGATTTGGATCGTTATTTTCTTGAAAGGTGATTTTTTCTGGCTGCTGCAAAATTTACGGCTGAACTTAATTTCTCTCGACAGCAACTAGTGTCGCTCTCAATTGTGAACAATCAACTTAGATCAGGAAGGTTCTGAGGGTCATCAATCATCAAGAACCTCCAGTTACGGAGAGTGAATGAGTAGAAAAGACTCTAATCGGAAATATGCATAAGAACTGGATATTTGTCAGAAGCGAAATGTATTGTGGACAGATAAAGTCCGTATTTGAACATTTTTGTAGTGAGCGGGAATATGAGACAAAAGCCCGAGGAAAGACTGAATTGTTAATGCGTGTGTCCAACAGATGAGAATGGTGAAGGGTCTGTTAACGGTTGGGGGTATTTTAAGGAAAATGAGGCTAGAGATTTCATTCAGATGAAGGGTATCATAATAGAAGATTAATATCGATTTTAAAAGACATGCCGTCTGGTTTATGCATGAATTGATAAAAATGGCCGTTCGACATAAAAACTTAAAGTAAATACACTGTAGTTACTGAAATTATATCTTTTACTTAAAAAAATATAAAATATCTCATTTTAAGGCGTGTTTTTTAAGAAATACAGGATAATCCTAGAATTTTTGCCTGCAGTGTACGTGATAATACGAGAGCGTTTGTACTCCTACGGGTCTCAGACAGAAGGTTGTAATATTACTGCAGCAAGTAGGACGTTGTACCATTACACACCATGAGTACAGTTAGTGATGACGGCACTGAAACCTTGTTCTGGTTCAGTAACGCAAAAGTTTATTTGCATCTAAACTTTTTAAGTAATTGTCGGGGAGAAAGAAACAGAGTATGAAAACTGAGTCAACCACGTTAGCTAGACAAAGAGAAACAATATGAAATGAGGAGAAAAGAAGCAGTGAGAGAAACTGAATTTTCTTTCTGGTATTCTGTTGTAATTCAAACGTATTTGTTCGATGGTTTCGTTTCCACAACTGCGCGTCCGGTGTGATACCTCTTTTCAGAGCTCACCCCAAAATGGGGCTTGTAATTTTCTCCTTTCTTTACATTATATCTGGCTGGTATTCAACTCTCGCCTTTTCCTCGTCATATCTCCAAGCCAACTAGCCAACTCTCATTTTTACCTCGTCGAGTCTTCCAGTCAACTCACTTTCAAGACCTGAGTCGTCCCTTTACTTCCACATGATGTCAGAGGGAGGAACATATCGGTTTCCTGTGGTTCCACACCTGCGCTGAAAGTCTGGGAACTCCACTTTTTAGTAGTCATTTTATTTATCGTTTTCATTCAACTGTGACTGGTTGACCTACACAGAGTGATTTTGTCTGACTCCCTAAAAGGTTTCTGGTCGTTCCGTAGACTCTCTATTTGCTATTTCTTCTTATTCCCTTTTCTCTCTCACCTTCCAGAAAGTAGCCTCCTGTTCTTGTTATAACATGGACTCCCCTCAAGCCACTCATTGATTGTACAGGTCCTGTATATGCCCTAATGCAGAAAGAATGTCAGTGCAGTGAGTGTACGAGAGCATCAAATATACGAGTTCAGTGACTCGATAACGATAAATATCGTGATTGCACGGATTCAGTTATTATAGTAAATTAATTGTACGATTGCAGTTAGTATGAAAGTCATAGTTGTAATTGTACAACAGCGGGAAGTGCATTGAGTTTAGGAGTGCAGTGAGTGTGCAAGTGCATTAAATGGTGAGTGTTGGGATTTTACAAGTGTGCGAGTGCCATGATCGAACGAGAGCAATAAATATGCTAGTACAGTGAGTGTGAAAGAGCAGTAAATATTTGATTGTCCTGATAAGGATTGAGCTAAGGCAGTGAATGTACAAGCGGAGTAAGTGTGTGAATGAACAGAAAGTGGAAGTGATTGTACGAGTGGCGCAAGGGTGAGTGTCTGGTTATAGTAGACAGGACACTCACTGAAAGAAGCGTTCTAACACAACTCTTATTGCGCAGTGTCAGAGAGGAGGAATAGCTAACATCCTACCAGGAAATAAAAAGTCGTGGGTATATATATATATATATACAAAGACATATACATATAAGGATACTAATGTTTCTCACTAAACCCAATGGGTACTGGGGGTGTCCTGGTGGTGTAATGGTCAAAGCGATGGACTGCGGAATCGTAGTAAGCGAGTTCGTACTCCAGTCGCGCTATTACGTTCACTTTCGGGCAAATACCCTTGGGAAAGGTATGAACCCTCTTATCCTCACAGCTATGGGTTAAATAGTACCACTACTGTTCTTCTAGGAGAATGGCTTTGGCATTAAATAACCTTACAACGGTTGATATGCCATTAAACAAAGAAACCAAACCAAACCAATGGGTACTACAGCAACATTTATTTTTACAGAAACTGCTATGTATATATTTTTAGATCCAGACATTGCTCCATGAAGGGATAGAGCATTTTACATTTGATAAATATTAGTTCCAATCTTAAATTGTTGAGACATCATTTTTTTGAACGGCTGCCATACTAATTATTATGAAATGTTTTTATTTTGAATAATCCAAATGGGTATTGAGTTAATACGAAGTTTGCTTCTAAATAATATTGTATAATAATCTTTATACCAGTTAGAATAAAGAAATTGCTATGAAAATATTGTAGATATATTTCATTTCAAATTATTTATCTATTTTCTACATTGTTATCTCTTTTTCAAAGGTTTTCAGCCAAATATTTGGTTTACATTTGACTCCATTTCGAAGAGGTGATTGAGGTTTAAGAATTATGATCGTACAATATGGACTCGACTAGTCGAGTTCAAATGTAAAAGATAAAAACGTTTTACATTGGCAGATAATTTAACTATGAATAAAATCATCCTCTGATTCAATTGTTCTTTCATATTTGTTCATTTATACACACACATGCGTTCACACACACACACACACACACACACACACACACACACACACTGATATATATATATATATGCAATAGTCCCTTTAAGTCACATTGCTGATATATAAATATATATATATATATAATTAATAATAATAATAATAATGATAATAGCAACAGCGACAACAAAAATTGCAACAAATCAAGAAAAGTTTTAATAAGTGCTCCAAGTTGTTTTAGCACATCAAGTTTAAAATCTAGAATAGTGATCCGCATGACTCGTGCTATTATTCCAAGTTTCTCATATAGAAGTACTTTCAATACACTAACCCCCACTCACACTTATCCTTCTACCAAACTAGTCGCCCATCAAAAAGAAAGAACTGAGTTTAACCAACTATCATGCTCATGAGGAAAAATAATTACCCTTTTTGGAATATTACCCATTTTGTTCATAAAACAAACAACATCTACATTTAACAGAATTAAAAATGATTTGATTCATTTACATGCACGGAAAAGAAAAAGGAAGTATGGGTGGACAATATACATGTTGGCTTGCGCGTGTATGTTTGTGTGGGAGACTAGTATTATGATACGTGATGGAAAAACACCAAAAACTAGTTTAACAATCAATTGTATTGCAAGAAGAATGAATGAAAAATTTATATAAACAGTATTTGTTGTCAAGGTTTAGAACCGGGGATTTTTTTAAACCACTGATGACCTTGAATCCAATGTCAAGTTCGCATAGTCTATATCACAAGTGGAGATCTTGAGAGACTTCATGCCAAAAAGTACGGCGATAGGTCTTGTGTTAGTATGAAAATGACATGGACAAGCATATAAACAAGGTGCTCGTTTATATATATATATATATATATATATAAAGGAGCCCAACATTTTTGTATATATATATATATATATATGGTAGATTTTGGTGAAACAGATGTGTGTGTGGGAGAGAGATAGACTGAGAAGAGAGAGAAAGAAAGATAGGCACATACATATGAAATCGTATTTTTTTCCTTGTAGATAAATTTGTTGACACATGTCTACACAGCAACGGATTTAGACCGGAAAATATCTCAGCCATTTTTCTTCGACTCTACCACTGAACCTTGCTGGCACATTCCAATGCAAATAGTATTCCTAATGAATTTGCTAAGCAAGCTTCAATGCGGCAATTATTGAGTTTTAATTCGTTTTCCTAATTACTTAAATATGTTTAAATCTAATTAAACACTTGGTGTGCATTTTCCGCTTGAAGTTTTGTCTCAAATTACTTCTCTGACCCAGTTAAAAGTCTCAGACCCCGTGTCAGTTCAGAAGATTTTTTTAGGAATTACATCTGGACAAGAAAAACCTGAATTATTATCGAATCAACTTTTGGATTTCATGCACAGTTCTTGCTAAAATCATTTTGCTTTTGCTTACGTGATAAAATGAATATCTATCATAAACTGATCGACCACCATATTGATTTCCTAACTGATTTTTAGTTCTTTCCTATTTCTTTATAGATTTATCTCGTTTTCCTTTTAATTTCTATTTTCTAAGTGTTTTCTTATTTGCGTCGTCGATAATTTCGTTTCAGTCATTCTTTGTTTTCAGATTTTCTTCTTTCACTTTTGTCTAGGTTTCTTTCTTTCTTTCTTTCCGCTTTTCAACTATTTTCCCCCTGTTTCCGTTCTTTCTTTCTTTCTTTTTCTCCTCCATTTTTTCATTAATTTCTTCTTTTTATTTCAGTTTTCTAATTTTCCTTAGTTTTCTTTCTTTCTTTTTTTCTTTCTTTTCTACTCTTTTCCCCAGTTTCCCTTCTTTCTTTTCTTTCTTTCTTTCTTTCTTTCCTCCATTTTTTTAAATTTACTTCTTCCTTTTATTTCAGTTTTCTAATTTTCCTTAGTTTTCTTTCTTTCTTTCTTTCTTTCTTTCTTTTCTACTCTTTTCCCAGCTTTCCTTCTTTCATTCTTTCTTTCTTTTCCCCAGTTTCCCTTCTTTCTTTCTCTCTTTCTTTTCTAGTCTTTTTCCAAGTTTCTCTTCTTTCTTTCTTTCTTTCTTTCTTTATTTTTCTTTCTTTCTTTCTTTCTTTCTCCGTTTCGTTTCCTTCCTTTCTTCCTTTCTTTCTTTTTACCATTTTCCTCAGATTTCTTTTAGTCTTCCTCTTTCTTTTTTCTTCTTTATTTTTACTTATTTATTTATTCATTTTTTCACTTATTTCTTGATTTTTTTTCCTGTTTTGTAATTCTTCACCAGTTTTCTTTCTTTCTTTCTTTCTTTCTTTCCGCTTTTCAACTCTTTTCCCCAGTTTCCTTTCTTCCTTTCTCTTTTCTTTCTTTCTTTCTTTCTTTCTTTCTTTCTTTCTTTTCTAAGTTGATCTTTCTGTAGTTGATATTCCTCTGTCTTTCGCACTCCTTCTACACATGTTCCCTTTCCATTTTCGTTCTTCTGATCTCTCTTTTCCTTTTCTCTCTCTCTCTCTGTCTCTTTTTCATTTCCTTTCTTGCTTGTTCTTTCCTTCTTTCTCCCTGTCTACCTTTCTCACCTTCACTTTCGCCTTCCCTTTCGCCTTCCATCTCTGTCTCCTCCCTCACTTTCGCTCTCCCTCACACTTTTTTCCAAGATGCTTTTTTTTTTTTTTTTTTCGATAAATATTTTTCTTCGGCTTTTTCTGGTGTGTATGAGGCGGTAACGGATTTAAGGCTGCTCCACTTTTTAAATAATTAGAATTCAGCAAATTTCCACGCATGTCTATATTTCACTTCCGCTTCTTTACTTCCTGCTGATTAAGAAATCCTTTTGATGCTTTTCGGAAGCAAGAGATGCAAAAACCGCACTAATCGACGTCAGCTGTAGACAGGGGTAGGAGATTATTACAGCGTTAAAGGGATGGGTCCGACGATACACGGTGTGTTAAACTGCTAAAGTGTGGTGTAGCAGGTGAAGATCGCTGGGAAACTATGTGTACCCATTTAGAAGTCACATATTTTACAGGATCTTCTTTCTAGTGAGCGAAATGAAAAAATGAAATTTACCTCAATTTCTTTGAACGAAAATATTCATCAAAGCTTGGTATACTAAATTAAAAAATGAAAAGGTGGATAGAAACAAAATCTTTCTCCACCCACTTTTAACGATGCCGACATAGCTTAATGATTAATGATCAGGCCTTTATGACCTTTCTAGTCAATTTACTTGTATAACTACGATCCTCACAACGCGCTCATTATTTGTTGTCCTTTGCCGTATTATGCTAATCTAATATGGGTGTCTAAATATGAATAACTCATTACAAAGACCAGCAGATAATTTCTTGTTCAGTCCTTGTTCTGGCGCCTTCATTTGTGATTTTGTGTTCCACTAAGCTAAACCTACTAAATAACAATGCAATAGAAAATGATATCAACGAACCGTGATCAATTACAGAACGAGGTTTGCATTTCTCTTTGGGAAAGTCAATAATTCATTTGCCCAGTCGACTGAGGCTGTAGAATACATAGACTGCACCTCTGCAGAGGGGTACGACTCCACCCGCCGACGAATGTCCTCGATATGACACTAAACAATCGGGATGGTGAGGTTCCAGTAATGTTGGAGCTTTGGAGAATTCAAATTACCCCTTCATTGCCATTGCTCCCAGGTTCACTCTGCCCCGGAATGGTAGCACATGATAGGGGCCTATCTATGGGTCAGATAGAACAAAAATGCATACTTACGCTAAACTGAATTACTTGAAGTAGAACTGTTTTGACATTTAAACTGCGTATTTATGCTAAACTGAATTGTTTGAAATAGAACTGTTTTGACCTTTAACTGTGTGTGTGGACAAAAACTACACTTATACTAAAGTGAATTATTTGAATTAGAACTATTTGACTAAACTGAATAGCTTGAAATAGAAATGATTTTGACTATTAAACTGTGTACTCATGCTAAACTGAAATATTTGAAATAGAACTGATTATTTGTATAAAAATGGGTTTGGCGCAAAATGACCGACAAAGGTTGATATGCCATAAAACCCAATCAACCAACCAACCAATAATCCATTTCTTCAATCCCCAATTATGGGTAAATATTAGAATTGACTGAGTTCTCTAATGGTTGAGCAACAAGTCTTGGAGAAGCAAAACTCTAAATTCAAACCAGTTTTACTTCGCTATTATATGGACCTTGTGTCACATCGTTAATTTTGGAGGAGGGGTTGGGTAAATGCATATTAAATTCCAAGTTATTTGAGTTGCGATTTGCAAACTGAAAATTTCTTCTGTGGTAAGTTTGATTCTCATTGGATAGTACAGGCTTGTGGCTTCATGGTATATCAAACTAGAATTAATAGATATTGTGAAAATTCACGTATTGCTCTGTATTGTTGACATTGTGCTAAACTTAGCTATGTAGATAACGTGCATTCATGTATGATCCGAAAAAAAACCGTGACCACCGAACAAGTTAACCCCAGCCGGAATTGATCCTCACATATCTATCTGATAACGAATTACGTTATACCATCAAGTCACATTGACTGATTTATTTTAACAACATATCAACCTGTCTGGGGTTATTTTATGCCTATTAAGGCATCAAATAAGGAGTTAAGGAGTTGTATAAGTTCTAGGTTTATGTGTACATTTTTGTGTAGATTTTTAAAAGGTTTTTTGCAGACAGATCTATTTGACCCATATAGATGGAACCCTAACAGGTATTATCATTCGATTTCACAGTGGATCTGGAAGTAATGGCAATGAAGGGGTATTCAATTATCACCTAATGTCCAGTGCAGTAGCCTCACCACCAGATACAGTAAATGTTATTCTAAGACTCCACTTCTTAGGATCAGGTCTTATCCCTCTGCAGAGGATATAGTCAGAGTATTCTTAGACTCACTGACTAAGTATAACACATTTAAAGAATATTTTTGGTCCTGTGATTCTGAAAATGTTAATAAGCTATTACTGTTATCTAATACGAAGGAACTCTTGTTAAAAAAAAAACGTCCATCTCTTTACTTAGTAACCGGAAACAAGAAATATTGAGTTACGTATCAATTGGAAAGAGCCTTTCCTTAACTATATATATATATATATATATATATATATATATATATATATAGTATCTTCGAAGTCTTTATGATACCATACTGATATCTCAAGCAAAGATATAACGTAGCGGTATCCCTCTACGTTCCAAATCATATGATATTGCCGAAACAGACATTCATGATAATAATAGAAGGGAACAATACATAAACTAACACCACTTTTATGATCTTGTCCAGGAGTGAGGAATCTTATGTTTAATGACCGCCGGTTCCCCATCCTCGTCGATAATCGAGTTATCGTGTTCGACGTCATATGATACCTCAAGGGTAAAGAGAACTATTTGCAAGAACTCTTTCATAGCTAATACAAAACTAATAATGTTGGGTTACATGGCACCAGACTTAAAGAAGAATCCCGGAGTTGACTGCAATCTTAGAAGTATTCCTTAAGATGGTAAAAAGCAAATGGAAATTTGCGTAATTTTGAAACAGCATCTATTTTACACAACAAATATTAATTTACAACATAATCTTCATTCTTGTTAATTCACTTAGCTTAATGGGAGATATTAATCACATGTAACGAGCATAATACAATAATCCCAATTCACATATTATCTTCATTTCAGGTTTCGGATTTACTGATGTACAAAACACAAAGCTAAATTAGGTTTTTCTTAATTTTGAGAATTTGATTAAAAATATTCAACAAGTCCTAGATACGAAGGTATTTTTAAAAGTTCTAAGCCTTACCAAGATTTTAGATGTCTTACAAACTTTTCACCTTTGTATTAGCCTCACCGGCACAAAAATTTAGAAAAATCTAAATCTGTTGTATCGTCACAACCAACTATACATACACATATACGTGCGGAAACATAGTCAACACAATAAAGACGAGCGGACACAGTTTCTTTAGAAAAATATACCTCTCACTTTATTCGAAAGGGTTACGAAAGGCTTACGAAAGGACTCTTGTGTGAGAGGTGAGTTGGAGACTGAACAAAACTGCAACATATTGACCCCCAACCCTTCTTGCCATAGCAGCGTTACTTTCTCGTTCTCCTGGGCTGCTCAGCTGGGGGCCCAGCCTCTGCTGGGTCTGGTTCTCACTCCTCGAACTGGAACACTGACTTCAAACTCTGATCTCCAACTAATCTGAACTTCCTGTCGCACCGGGTTATATATCAATTCGACACCCACCTGCTTCATGTGAGCGACACATTTGCATTCAATTCAACCCGGGATATCCTCGAGG
This sequence comes from Sepioteuthis lessoniana, assembly GCA_963585895.1. NCBI lineage: Eukaryota > Metazoa > Mollusca > Cephalopoda > Myopsida > Loliginidae > Sepioteuthis > Sepioteuthis lessoniana. The sequence goes on along the minus strand of OY757907.1, from coordinate 138,206,871 downwards.
TGTAATGGTTAAAGCGATGGACTGCGGAATTGTAGTAAGCGAGTTCGTACTCCAGTCGTGCTATTACATTCACTTTCGGACAAATACCCTTGGGAAAGGTATTAACCCTCTTATCCTCACAGCTATGGGTTAAATAGTACCACTACTGTTCTTCTAGGAGAATGGCTTTGGCATTAAATAACCTACAAAGAGTTGATATGCCATTAAACAAAGAAACCAAACCTTGAAATATATCAATTCAACCCGTCGACAGTCAAGGTTATCCCCCTGATATCTTCGACCAGGTGCACCTGTTATTTACACAGGTGTATTTCTCATCTTACAGCTTGGCTGGGTCGGAGGTCAATATGTTACAAATCAACTATTCTAGTTTTATAAAATGGTAGTGTGTTTCCACATCGAAAATCGTTCGTTATGACTCTTCTTTCTTATTGAAGTTCAGAACTATTTAAACCACTCTTGTATATTTTGTTCAATGAAGAATTTCACTGGCTGCTTTGACAGCACATTACGTCATCATAAAATAGAAACAGAAAAACGTTGGTATTAAAGTTGTTGAAAATTGACAAATTAATAACATTACGAATATTATTAGTTTTCCTGTCTTAAAATACTTTGAAATTCGGATTTTTTCATTTCTATTTTATGATGGTCGAAAGCTCAAAATTCCAAACCGTATTTATTATATTTACATTCATTGGATCCAGACATGTGTTCTTTTGTGGTCAGGCAAAAATGTTGAATGTGTTTTAAATACTTGATTACAATTTATAATCAAATATATATGTATAGGTCTCGTAACGGTTATCGTCTAAGAAATGAAATCGGCGGTCTAAGATAGAATACTTTACGGGCTGTTTGCATTTTACTTCGAGTTCTTGCCTCTGGGAAATTTAAGAATCCATCAGTTTGTCCCCCTCCCCAAGCTATGAAAAAATAGTAGTGAAGATAGGGTTCCTTAGTCTTTGCCAGGCAACAAGTCTTGGAGAAGGAAAAATTTCAATTGAAACTAACTTTTCTCAGCTTAAAAACTGACTGTGTGTCACATCCTTTCCATTGTGGATGGTTGGGGTCAGGACACACACATACACACACACACACACACACACACACATATATATATATATATGTAGACAAAAATTGATAACAAGGCAATCCAAGTAGAAGGAGAGACTTATTGAGTCGACACTATAACGTTTCGGTTCTACTGAACCATCATCGGGACCATGAGGGATGATATTAGCGATGTTAAGTCAACGATGGATGTTTAAAAATGCAAAATACAAAAACCTAGGGGAAAATTTATGTAACAAGAAAAAGTTGTTCGTTTAATTAGTGAATCGGGGTTTGTTGTTTTAAATTACGTCATTAAACTTATTAGGAATGTTGTATAGAATTTCTGTTACGTTTGTTTATCGAGAAAGATTTCGAATCAATATATACACTATAACTCATCATTGATGAATTAGTTCTATGATCTATCAGAGACGTGGAGCCTTATTCGCGAAATAGACATGTCACAATGTGCTTACAGTTACTTGTTACAAGAAAAATTCTTGACTACCAGCTGAAGATCTCAAAGATCGTTTAGGTATCATACTGAATACATTATCATATCTCGAAATCAATTTTTTCTTCGTGATATTTATCCCTTCTTCAAATAGTATTAAATAATTTTGATAGTACCAGGAACAGAAAAGAAATGTTCTTAAAATTTAGAAGCTCTTCAGCTGATTTTACAAGGGTCTTTAAAGCTTTTCCGAGGAATTCCTATCTTCCCTCTTCTATAATAGTCTGTGTTATCTGATTATAATATGTTCCAGGGAAAGAATATTTTGCAGATGCAAGCGATTTCATATCATATCTCTCAAAATATTTTAAATAAGAACATATTGCAAAAGAAAGAAATAATTGTAAATCTCGTTAATTAATATTCGTTAATTAACGAAACTTTCATTTTCTCAAAAAGAAAAAAATGATTAAATTAAGAAAACTTGCGCTCATAATGTCCTTGTTATTAAAAGTCAAAAATGAAAGATAATAGATTCAACTGAGAATCTGTTATAAGTTATAACTTATGATATCATTATAATTAGAAAAATGTTTATTCAATGAACATCGTAGCTCTTATATTCCTTAAAATCGGCATCAAATTTTGAAAATCATTTTTATTCAAAAACGGTATTTGCATTTAACGTTTCTGATTGATGAAAGTAAACATTTAACATTATCAAAAGTTTTACATTAAAAAAACTTTGATTTTATAGACTTAAAATGTTCTTTCCTATGTATGAAAGTTTGCTAGAGAAAGTTTAGTTCTTTTTGTTAAATGGTATCTCAACTTTCGTGAATTAGCAAGGGAAAGCATTGTGACAAATCAAATGAGCACCAAAATAGCATTTATAAAGGATAATATAGAAGTTGCCGACTCTATAAAAACCTACAAAGGTTATATTTTCTCATTTCTTGATTTCTGAAAACCATTTCTAAATACTTTTTCTTCACTATTATCTATGGATCATACTGATCAACATGAAAATGAGGATTTAATTTAGATAAAAGGAACTGAAATAAATACAACAGAAATATTCATTGAATCCTGATAAATAATCTGTGTGTAAACATTTAATTAACCTTGGCTGTAAATCATCTGTACCCTTACGAAAGAATTCCTCATTCAATCAATACATTCACTGAAAGTTTATTTACATTTACACGAACTGAAGAAATTACTGCTTGAAAAGATTAAAGAGAAAAGCTGGAGGAATATGAAATTGTGCTTAAATATGTGTATAAGTGATTTTTCATAATTACGTCTTTATACATATATATATTCGTTTGGTGGGTAGAAAAAAAAACGAGTTTCAATCCCAGGTCAAGTTATACCAAAGACTCATATAATGGTACACGATACCTCCTCGCATAATACTCAGCATTAAAAGGTACATATAAAGGTTAAAGCGGAACAATTTAGGGAAAGGAGTAGTGCCCTCCCTACACCTCGGCGTAGCAGCTATTGGAAAGGGAGCCTTCGGGTCGCCCTTGACTACGGCCGGCAAATTTACTCTTATATATATATATATATATATAACTGTGTGTTTGTATGTGGGTGGGTGAAAATATGAATTCCTTCGAAGTCATTTGTACATACACTCAGATACGCATATATACACATCCACACACATATATGAAGAGGGAGAGAGGGGGTGAAACAGAGAGAAAGCGAATAGGATCTATATTCATATATATCTATGTGAAGATCTTATGGTACTTACAGAATCTAAATATTGCTTTAAAAGGCGAGTGTGTAAACTTAAGAATGTTTTAAAATCATGAAAAAACGAATTAAATTTATTTTTTTTAAAGGGGCCTTTTCCTTCGGTCACTTCTCTTCAGAGAATTTTCAATGACAATCAATTTTGTATAAGAGGAAGTAAGCATGGAATATCAAAGGAAAATCCAGGAGGGTTGAAGAAAAATATATTGAAAAAATATATTAACGTGAGCTAGCAGAGTTGTTACGGTTAATGATGTTTTCTTCTGATCGTCTGAGAAGATTATTAAAAAGCAATGGAGTAAAGGATTGATTTTGGATACATAATTCCGGTTTGTATTTTTTTATAAGTAATACTTCCAGAATGGATTGCTGCAGTTCATTTGTTGATGTCACCAAGATTGTAAACATAGTGAGACTGTATACGCATGCGCAGGTCTGACGGGTCAATAGATGGCGCCCAATGGCGGAAATTGAATTATAACTGCTCGGTGTCGTAGTGTAGTCAGAAGTATGTGTTCGGGTACCAATATGTTGGTTTATTCTGATCTCTAAACTTTGATTTGTGCGGCGTTTAAAGCAAATATCGCAATTGCCCGTAAATCAGTGAATGAGAGAACTTGTTTTGGAGAGCAGTCACACTATTTTTGAGATTAGAGGGAAACAACACGTTAGATTTAAGAACGACTCTTGATTTAACCGAATTGAAACAATGTTTTACGAATGTTATTTGTTCTAATAGTGACATGGAAGCGTTGACGATCCACGGTAATTTTAGATATACCGGGCACCTCTGCGATCCAAAGTTTGGTTTGGTGGACAATTGCAGGCATTTATATGTAATGATGCTCGTGATTACATTATTAGAGGATCCATTTTTTCAACAAAGTTTTCTTTATTAAACCGAGTTCATAGGCAAGTTTTCGTTTGGAGCAGATCACTAAAGCACGGTGGACTAAGATTTTTATTAAATTGATTTTGCATCTTGGAGAGCAATATATATATATATATATATATATATACTACGCTTGCAGTGACACGCATTGAAATATACAATTAAGTATACGTGGTACATTTTAAGACTGTATTGGAACAATCAAGGAAGTCGGATAAGTATGACGACTGTGAAAATCAGAATTAATCTTCCTGATCTCTCCCCCTAGCACCAGCTTTGGTAAAAGGTTCTCCTCTCGCGAACCCATTGTTTTCTGTTATATATATATACATGAGGGGTATATATATATATATATATATATATATATATATATATATATATATATATATAACTTAGCCATTGATACAGGAGGTCCATTTACATGGAATCAAATGTATCGGATTATTCAACAGAAAGTTGCTACTTTATTACACGAAAAGAAATTGAATATTAACTTCACAAAAAAGATCATCAAAATTCTCCTCCTTAAGACTCTTTACCACTTGGCAGCAAATCGTCAATTCCTTTTCACAATAATTCTCCATTCAAAGAACCAATGAATTCTTTGAAACATTCTTCAATTTTCTTATTGGAAGAATTCTAAAAGTGCTCTTGTTACATGAAAATGTACTAACCCAGAGGAAAGAAGATGGATGAATAAATAGAATGCAATAAAATTTCCATCTTGAACAGATTCAATTTTATTAACCACATTTTCCTTCATCCATCTAGTGTTGTTGAAGTTTGAATTTTGAATGTACCATTTCAATGTTGTCTATATATCGATGCCTATTAATTCTTTGGCTGCTTTAAAGGAAGCTACGATGTATCAACTCTTTTCAATCATCGACTTTAATGTTTCGGTTGATGTTTCAATTGATTTTTTGGCTTCTTTAAGGCAACGAGCAATTGTCCAAATATTCAAGGTTTATTACTTCGATGAGTCAAAAGTTTAGCAATATTTTTCTAATGTGAACCAAAATTCAGCAGCCTTAGATGTTTTTATCGAGGTCATGAAGGTGACAACTTACACTTGATTGTGAGATTCCAAGCTCTTCGGATACACTTAAAGTGCTAGTCATCGGATTTACCTCAATGGCTTGGTGCACGGCTTCGGAATCCTTGGATTTAGACATACCTAACGTTGCCTGATCCTCGAAGTTCTTGCAACCTGAACAAAATTTCTTAAACAATCTTGTTACTGTTCTCTGATTAACAGCGCCTTTACCTTCCGCAGAACGTCTTTGGTTGTATCCGCGGAGGCGTTATGGCCCAATTCGAATTCATAAAGCAGAAGTTCCCGATTTAAACTTCGTTGCAAGTTCTTCTGTGCAGCTTTCAAATCAAACACGGAGTGAAACAATGTACAACGTGTCAGCGCACTAACTACCACGATACCACCAAGCATAGAAGGTAACTACCATGTTTAGAACTGCTTTGGTCATATCATATACGCGCAGTAAACTTGCACGTACCAAAACATTACAAAACACCCTTGTATTTTTATGTTCACTCTGTTTTTAGCTGGTAATTTTACACTGAAATCTAAATGAGAATAAATCTTCTCGGGTCTCTAGGACTCTTATAAGTATTCTAGCTACTAATGCAGTCTGGATGATCTCAATTCCTCTTCTGGTTTCTTCTTCACTGAGTCTCTTATCCAAACCTTTGGGATTCTTTCAAGGGCACAAACTACAATTGCTATCACCGTCACTTTCTTCTTCCCCAATGTTTTTTTTTCTTTTTTTTTTCGTTCTTTGGCATGATCGCAGTATTTATCTTTTTTCTTTCTTTGATTTTCACTCTATTGACCGCTAAAATTGCAAAATCCACAAAAGTGTAAGTTTTTTTCTTGTTAATTAAAACTAGATCTGGTGTTCAGATCGGGATTCGGTGATCCGTTGGTATCCCAATGGCCCGGACAATTTTCAGTGCTTTATTTTCTCTGACAGACTCTGGTTTGTGCATGTACCATTTTTTAGCATGGTCAAATTCTAATCTCTTGCACAATTCCCAGTGGATCACCTTTCCTACCCAGTCATTCCTACTCTCGGATTACTTTTATGCCAATTTTCTGCATTCGCTCAATTATTATTTATTTATTTATTTATTTATTTAACTGGTGATATCTAAAGTAAACTCAATTCAGCAAATGCATCAAAATCGTTCCTTGGTAAATGTTCAAGTGACACAGAAAATTCTGATCGGAGGAAAACTAAAAATATTTTTTCTTGTTCCAATTTAATGGCAAGTTGCATGGTAAACCCGGAAAATGAAGATAAGGTTTTTTTCATCTATTTTTTATTTTTTCTATTTCTTTAGTTTATGTTTTTATAATTTGATTTTATGTTTAAATTTTCAAATTACTAATTTTGAAATGTTTGATTTTTTTAGTCGTTCTTCGTTAAGTCATTTACAGCATCCGACACTCCCAGTTATTTACAGCATCCGGCACTCCTAGTTATTTACAGCATCCGGAACTCCTAGGTATTTACAGCATCCGGCACTCCTAGTGATGTAAAGCATCCATCACTCCTAGTTATTTACAGCATCCTGCACTCCTAGTGATTTAAAGCATCCAGCACTCCTTGTTATTCAAAGCATCCTGTACTCCTAGTTATTTACAGCATCCTGAACTCTTAGCTATTTATAGAATCCAGCACTCATAGTCATTTACAGCATCCTTAACTCCTAATTATTTACAGCATCCAGCGTTCCTAGTTATTTAAAGCATCCTGCACTCCTAGGTATTTGCAGCATCCTGCACTCCTACTTATTTACTTCATCCAGCACTCCTAGTTATTTACTGCATCCGGCACTCCTAGTTATTTACACAGCATCCTGCACTGGGTTGGGTTTTATGGCATATCAACCTTTGTAGGTTATTCAACGCCAAATCCATTTTTATGAAAATCAGTTCTATTTCAAATAATTCAGTTTAGCATGAGTAGAAAGTTTGTCAAAAACATTTCTATTTCAAACTATTCAGTTTATTCAAGCAGTTACTATAACAATTCAGTTTAGTGTAAGTATAGTTTCAATGTCAAAAACAATTCAATTTCAAACAATTCAGTTTAGCATAAGCCCGCAGTTTAAATGTAGGTACAGTTTAATTGTTAAAAACATTTTTTAAGCTGTTCAGTTTAGTCAAACAATTCAGTTTAGCAAAAGTATGCCGTTAGTCCTATTTAACCCATAGATAGGGCCCTATCAGATGCTCCCACGCCGGGCCAGAGTGGACCTAGGAGCGATGGCAATGAAGGGGTACTCCGCATTCCCCAAAGCTCCAGCATTACTGTAACCTCACCATCAGATTGTTTAGTGTCATATCCTATCAAGGACACTCGTTGGGAGGGGGTCGTACCCCTCTGCAGTGGTGCAGTCGGTGTATTCTACAGTTCCAGCCGACTCGGCAATGTGTGTGCGCGTGTGTTTATTGTGTTCATGTGTGGAGGGAAACATAAATTATTGATGCGCTAAAAATATGCATAATATAATTACGTCCCACAATACAATGATCCTTAAGGCATAAAAAACGAAGGAAGCCAGATGCACCTTCTGGTTGAGGGAGACATTCCATTTTGAAAGGGCATATCTTACTGCTAATATGGTTTATAAGGCCTCCATATACAACAATGGAGAGAAGAAAATATATTTTAAGTCAACTCCTATACCTTTAGGAAAAAATGATGTATCCATAGAATGAGCTTCAGGAACACAAATAATGAACGAAGCACAGCACTGTCTAAATAATTCTTTTATGTAAAAGATAAAGAAGGCAGTTGCTCACAAATGGCAGATCGTGAAAAGGGCAAAAGGGCGAAAACTTATACCGTTTACGGAAACAAATGTACTCTGGGCTTTGAGGAGAAATAATAATCTTGGTGTGGAAGTGCAATCATAAGCTGTTGAACAAACTCAGATACGTGTTAGGTAAATGCAATTTTTTCTTAGCAAATTAAATTTACAGCATTATCTTCTTACGAATTAAAACCTTTTTCCTTTTTTAATTTTTCTTTTTTTTTTTAGTTAATGTTATTATATTCATATTTCCATACAAAGAAATGTGACATTGTATATATATGCATATGTTTATATGCATATATGTATCTATGTATTAATTTCTCTCTGTCTCTGTCTCTCTCTACACACACATATATATATATATATATATATATATATATATATATATATATATACGAGAGTCGTTCAATAAATAAGGTGAGTTTTGTTTAAGGAATTGGCAAAAGGAAACGCTGTTTACAGGTGTACCTTTTTCATGAAAATCAAGTGTGATGTGTCCCAGAAGACTGTAAGCATGACTTTCGTTACTGATTGCTGCGCCCGAGTCTTTTTCTTTACTGGAGATTCAGTGTATCTCCATTTCATATATAATGTTTTCGATTCTGATTCATGTTATTATTACATGATTGACGAGTGGTACAAGTAGTTCAATCCGGTCCCAAATCGCAAAGTAAATATTTACTTTCAAACCGGCATTTTGCTACAAACTCCGATCTTTTATTTAGAAAATTATACTAATATCTATTATGTTATAATTTTGTTGGTGACATGATTTACCCAATTTACCAACCCCTCCGCTCGGGCAGGATATGACACAAGGTCATTTTAAGCGGAGTTTAACAGGTTTGAATTCAGAGTTTTCCTTCTCCTAGACTAGTTGCCTCACCAAGGCTGAAGAACCTAGTCTGTCCTATAATTTACCCATAGCTGGAAGGAGAATAATTGGATTCATACCTTCCCCAAGGGTATTAGTGCTATGTGAGATGCAATCAGTCTCGTCCAGGATTTGAACTCGTGTCGCCGTGTACATTTCCCGTGACGATAACCATTACACCACGGGCACCTCCAAACCACTGACTTTATCACACAATAGGCACTCAAAATAAAGGACCTTCCACCGAATCTATATGACCGTTATAATTATACTGTCTATCTTTTTCTTGGATTGAATTTATCATATCTTTTTTAAAAAGGATATACATATACACTATTACACCACGGGCACCTCCATCGTGGCATGATTTACAATTTCTTGGACTCTCATTAGAAATATAGTTGGCGACCATTGTCGAGGGTAACCCGAAGGCTCCCTTTTCGATAGCTACTACACCAAGGTGTAGGGGAGGGCGCAACTCCTTCCCTGGATTGCTCTACTTTACCCTTGATCCGTACCTTATAATGCTGAGTGTTAAGCAGGGAGGCATCAAGTACCATTTTTTGAGTCTTTGGTATGACTCGACCTGGGATTGAACCGAGGTCTCCCGGGCCATTGGCGAACACTCTAGAAATATACAGTATTTTTATTAGAGAACACTTAATCCCTAACTCTTCTCTCTCTCTCTCTCTCTCTCTCTCTCTCTCTCTCTCTCTCTCTCTGTATGTATATATTCATACGTCAATAATTACATCATTTTTACTAAATCAACCTTAAGTTAACACTCCGTGGCATAGTGGTAAAAGTGATGGACTGTGACATCATATTAAGTGGGTTCGAACTCCAGTCGAGCTATTACGTTCACTTTTGAACCAATATCCTTAGGGAAAAGTATGAACTCCCTATCTCCTCAGCAATGGGTTCAATTGTGCCCCAACTGTATTTCTACCCAAAAGGTTTCGACATTGAATTACCCATGTAGGTTGAAGGGCTATTAAACCAAAACCGAATCAAACCAGATAATATCGAAGTGATAATACAAATTGTTAAAATCTAATTTTTAGAGATTAATCTCGATTACTTAGAAATGCAAAAAATTACAATATGTTGTTTAAAACTGAAATATTGGTTTTTGAAAGAAACGGTAAGCATGACAAATTCATTCAAATTCATCAAATCTAATGCTGAAAAATTTAATACCTACTAGAAAATAAAAAAAGAATGTTAGCGGAAGGAAATCTTTCCACAGAACAGAAAGCAACTCTGCAAATTATTTCTGAGACTAAAATCTGGTGAGTCTGAGTTTTAAATTACATGTCCGGCTTGCAAAATCCTTTTCTACATACTTCTTGATTATTCACCGTTTGCCTACATACTTTGCCTTGCAAGGACGCCTACTGTAGAATGATATTCATCAAATGTATTTGTACACATACATAAATGTGTGTATGTGTGTGTAAAGAGAGAGAGAGAGAGTGAGTGAGAGAGAGAGAGAGCGAGAAAGAGTGAGAACTTGCTTACTGCGATGTCACAGTCCATCATATTAACCACTATGCCACGGAGAATTCCCGAGAGAGAAGAAAAAGTGGACGAAAGAAACAGATAAATAACTCACTTTCTATCTTTAATGAAGATATATTCATTCACAATTATTTTATTTGTTATAACAAAAACTTCTGAAAGGTGATCATGTGAGCCTGCATTCTGCGATATTTTTGACATTGTGTTTCTGCTGTTTCTTATTACCTTCATTCCAAGAATGGTATCTTCTCCAAGCCCAGGAGAAAGAAAAGATTTCTACGCCCACCAAAAGAAAAAAAAAAGAAACTGAAATTTCTATCGAAGGTAGAAATTGAATTTTACTTTCACATCTAAAGTTGGGTCACACCCCCACTGTCTCAAAAATGGTTTTTTTAGTCAAAGAATGAAAGGATTCTTTCTTTCTTTCGTTCTTTCTAGTTGTGCTTTTCTACCCAGGTGACTATCGATTCAGATGCTAATTCTGTTCGAATGACAACGTCTGGAGGCGGTAAGAATCGACCTGGTTATGCGACCAATTGGCTATGGGCCCGGCGTCTTACTAAAGGGAGACCGATTTAATTTCCTGTCTCTCTCTCACTCTCTCTCTCATACCCTCATTCTTCTCTCAACCAAATTACAAAACATTGTCGCATACATTTTTACTCTATGCATATATCGGTTAGATGATAATATATAAGCCTAACCCAGAATTGTTGAACTTATTTACTTTTTCACACTCACACACACACACATACATATACATACATATATATATATATATATATATATATATATATATATATATATATATATATATATATATATTCACTTTTATATGTATGTGTTTGTGCGTGTTCGAGTGTTATTTGGACGACGCTTTTCTTATAAGTATCTACTGATTATACCTGCGTTTAACATATACCTACAAGATCTATGCATCCGATATGGAATACAATTATCATCGATGGAAGAGCATGAGAACAAATGATTATCGTTACCAAGATTAGATTCGGGGAGCCAGGTTCAAATGCTGGTCGATATAGTTTGCTTTTCACTAAGCACAATGCTTTTCGGAAAGGCATGGATCCATCTTTTCTCTTCTCATCTTTTCCCAATTGTTTAATGTGCGCAGAGACTGAGCTTTTCGACCCCTTCCAGGGACATAACACATTCTAGTTATGACCCTGGAAGGGGTCACAAAGAGAACAGAACACCACGGTTATAGTATAGGTATAGATACTTGTCGCTGCCTCCCACCAGACAGGACCTGACACAAGGTCAATGATTATAGTGGGGATTTAGGGGTGGGGAAGGTCGGGCACGAGCCGAGACACAAACCCTGCTGGTCTGTGCTGCTCATCGACCCACTAAGTGCAATGTGGGTCTAATGAGACAAGCAGTTTCACGAATCCAAATCTGGATCCGGGCACGTTTGTCGGTTTATAGCTTGAACAAGACAGCAAGGTCTAGTGCTATACATAGGGGACAGAGGTTACAGCTTGCCCATCTGGTGGCCCAGCCGAAGCTGGGGGCCTTTCGGCCTCGAATCTGCCATTGATTTCGATACCCCATCCGGCACGAATGCAAGACGTCCCAACAAAAGCCAGGGAAGTATATTATAGTTATAGTATAGGTATATATTTACAAGAACAGAGGATGGTTACTAGAACATAGGACGGTAAGCTAGTTCGCATAACCGTACGGAGGTTAGGTTAGCTTCCGGATCTAGACTGACTTCGTATATGTGCATCTTCCGGTATTATGGAGAGTGGTTGAGTCCATTAGTAGGTGATTTCGCCACAATAGAATATCAATTGAGACAAGAAAAGAAAGCTAAATTCAAAGCAGCTGTTTTCTGCTTTTAAAAAAGACTTTGCGTCTTATCTTTTCCACGGTTGGGTGACAAGATAAATGCATCCAAGAGTAAAATTTGGGGAATTTATAAATGTAGTAACCTTGGTCTAGTCAAGTTCAAGATCCGAAGGAGTGAAATATACAATGAGAATCAAACTTACTACATTACCAGTTGTATAAAACTAGTACACTAGATGCTACGACCTTTAAGATGTGCTTAAACTAACACAAGGATATAAATGTTGAGTTATTTATTAGAACCATCTCTAATTTCTGAGTAGAGTCTGCGAATCATTTTGGCAATGTAGGCACTCTTAGTAACGTTTATTTAGGTTGATATAAATTAAGTGACGACATTCTATTGGTTGGTTAATTGATTGTATTTTATGAAATATCAACAATGATGGGTTATCTAAAGTTTCTGACAAAAGGCCATTTTCAAAGTGTACCTATTGACAATAAAATCGCTATATTTGCTAACTTTTTTATATACAAGATGTGTCTGGTAACTGACTGCAGTTTCGAGAACTGACTGCAAAAACAGTAAGAAACTTTCTTGTAGAGAACTCCCGAAAATGTTGCATTCAGTTTCTATTCATCTAGACTGAGTATTTTTCATTTTTGGGGAAAAGATCTTGGGCAATATGATGCAACAACAATACTTCATACAGTTCACAATTAGTTCCTTGCAACTCCTGGATTTTCCGAAAGGTTCTAAGGAAAAGATTTTGTGCTGTACATAATACACGGTTGCAAGATAGAGCTTACAAAAGGATAAAGATGCCATTAATCTTTGGTTGTGTATTTTTCGTTAAAATTAAATCATTTCCATTCAGTCATTATATATCCAACTTTTTGTGTATGTTATGAATACGAAGTGTGCACAAAGGTTATTGAGACGGAAGATTTTTTAAAAGACATAATTGAACAATGAATGAAACGTTAATCTTCTTCAAAATAGTCTTCTTGGCATTCAATAAACTTATTCAACGGATTTTTCTATTCATCAGATCTCTTCTAAAGCACGATATGGTGCGAAAATAAAATATCGTATTTCTTTTAATGACCTCCACATCCTAAAATTTAATCAGTGAAATGAATTTTTAGTTATGAAAGCAAGAAAATGTTGCACGTGGTTACGTCTATTGAGTACGAATGCGCATAATCCTGTGTTTTGTCCAAAACATTTTCTTCAAAAAGTATCGAGATTGCTGATCAAAATATTGAGAATAGGCACAGATTTGTCTGAACACCATCACTTTTTACAAGTTGCTCAGATGGACATGGTCACCCTCTACGGTAGTTTGGGACTGTGCTTGCTCGTCTGCTAACTATCCATATACCAATGATGATACCTTTTTTGGCAAAATATCTCGATTTGGTTGCACACAGGGAGAAGTAGATTCATGTTATTCTTGAGAATATCAAAGCCATTTGAAAATAAACATCTATCATTGTAATTCAAACTTATTCATATTTGGTGCCATTTGGATGGATTTTTTTTTTCTTTTTGCTTCAGTTCGTTCAGTTAAATTATAATTTATGTGTATCCAAAAGGCAATCTGACCCGAAATTGTTTTTTTAATGCCCTGGTAAATCTGAGTTCACATTTTCAGCAAATGCATCGGTTCATTTTCTTCTATCCCCTTAATCAGTTTTACAAGATATTATCTGATTGAAGACGTCATCCTGTTTGCGTACTTTTTACAAAATTTCCTTTTTGTTTTACTCTATCTTGAGTTTATATAACAACATCCAAGAAAAAACATTCTCTGTTTTCTACGGATCCAGCCAACATCAAAGAACTCTTGCATCATTCTTCATTATTCGATGGAAAATTCTTCACATTTTCGTGGTTCTTATTTCTGAATTTCGCGAAAAATACTTTTTTAATTAAATATATGAATTAAACCAGCAAGGCCGCACCAAGTACCATTTTTTGAGTCTTTCGTATGACTCGACCTGGGTATGAACCCTGTTCTCTCGAACCACTTGCAAACACTCTACTTAGACCAAAATGGTGAAAGGATTACAAACGATAAATAATCCCATTTTTTTTTATTTAACCTTAAAATAGATGGATATAATTATTCAAATATTGACCAGAGGTTATCTTTAGATAATCTGTATATACATATTATAGGGACGTGTACATATAATAGGGACATGTTCATATAATAGGGACATATTTATTCAGCAGTTACTTGATTTATTCTTAAGAAGCATTTAATTGACATTTTCGATATTTTTCGATAAAGTATTTTTAGGTTTTGGTGGAGTTCATTGGATAGATAGCAACATAGATGCATAGATACACGAATACATATGAAAAGTTTATGATAGATAGATAGATAGATAGATAGATAGATACATACATACATACATACATACATATGAACAGTATATGATTGTATTGTGTTGCTGGCAAAAGAAAGACATGGGAAACACAAAAAAGGTAGATAGAAAAACATATATATTCAAGCTACAGAAACAAGATACAAGTGAACTGGGTTAGACAGTGGTTAGCTGAGAGTCCAGTCGGGTAGCGACTATTGTCCACCGTGCTGGTGGTGTCCACGTGATTGTGTCACGTGGGTTTTACTCAACTCTGTGAACACCCCGATGACGTGTATTTATGGAGGAGGGTGAGTCCAATATGTTAGGAGTACAAAAGATAGATAGATAGATAGATAGATAGATAGATAGATAGATAGATAGATAGATAATTCTCGTTGGAAAAGTTCCCCAAATATTTAAACAAGTTTAAATTCGTGTCTGTAAAGAATTCAACAGAGATAACAATCGGAATCGACCATAGCAAACAAATATTTAAGGAAAATTCAGATGAAATATATAATGGAAATGGATTGAGATATTTCGACAAAGACTTGCAGACAACAATAATGTAAAATGTAGACATAAAATATGTATTTTATCTTTGTTCTTACTTATGCGTGGTAATGTACGTATAAAACTTTCTCACAAATACTCACACACACACACACACACACACGCACACACACACACGTATGTATGTATGTATGTATGTATGTATAATGTGATATTGAATATATACATTTGTGACAACTTACACGGGGAATTTTTTTCTGTTTTAATGTTGAAACAGGTGCTCAGACTATGATTGAGTTGTTAGTAATGCAGCAAAATTATTCTCTCATTTCTCTCATTTCATTTCCTTTCCAGGCATATTCTACCAATACGAGAGGAAGGGGGTTAAAAATATGCTCTTTTCTACGCCCTCTATTCATATTTCATTTTAAAGTCGGCAGGGTAACCACTGACTTTATCACACAATAGGCACTCAAAATAAAGGACCTTCCACCGAATCTACATGACTGTTATAATTATATAACATCTATATTTTTCTTGGATTGCATTTATCATATCTTTTTTAAAAAGGATATACACATACACACACACACACACACACACACATATATATATATGTGTGTGTGTGTGTGTGTGTGTGTGTATGTGTGTGTGTGTGTGTGTGTGTGTGTGTAACACGACGAGTTGTTAAATACTTAATCAATAAGTAAAAATTTAGATTTATGAGAATTAATGTATATATCTCAAAAACAAAAAGATCCTTAAAATAAGTTTTTTTTTGTTCAAGGCTTAAGTTGACCAAAAATGTTGGTTGATGGTTCCTAAAGGTCAATTCTTTTTGATTTTAAATGTCAGCGAACTTATTTAATTTTTCGGTTGTCAACTAACTTCATCGATCATAATGATGAAACGGGTCATTTGGTAAAACATATTTTCCTAGTATTTATCTTAAAGGTCAATATCAAAAAAGAGATTTAATTTTGCTCCGCCCTAAGTAAAGGTGAGCTGGGAATGGTTCATCCAGTCTGGTGAGATTGAGAATTTTTAGTTCAACCCCATTGCTCTAAACCTGTTTCCATTGGTCAAAGAATCTAAAAAGGGTTTTCCCTATACCAATAAAATATAATCCTGAACTGGGATTGTCTGACCAATAGGAATATGACTCCTTATCCCTTATTGAATAACCAAACAGAAAAATTTTTGTCCAGATTTTGATCAATAAAAATAGGATGGTTAAACGAATCATCAGCGAGGATGAGGAAAGAGACCAAGAAGAAACTCAAGACTGCCAAAGAAACATCCTTTCCATTCAAGACTCGAGGCACTCCGAACAACCAGTTGACTTCATAAAAATTCAAAGTCCCAGACTTTAGAGACATTATGGCATACTAACCGCACCTCATCGTCACTCTTCCACTCTCAATATTCTTTCTTTTTCTTTTTGTCTGGAAAGCAAACATTGTTTGATTGTTATTTACTGTCTCACAAACGTGTTTCAATAAAAACCATCGTTGTTATTTGTTAACAATGGGTTTTCTCTATTCTTTGAGTTGCTAGCAAAAGATCCGGCTGAATTATGTCAACACTGCTTCATAGATCTTTCAAAAACGGCGAGGACACGGAACGACTTGACAAAGTAAACAGTCGGAAGCAAATATGGTAGTCACAAACACAATAGCCACAACAAGTACTGTGACTAGTAATAACACCACATTGGACACTGTGATTAGCATAGGAACATACACACACACACACACACACACACACACATACACATATACACACACACATACATACATACATACATATCATCATCATCATGTCACGCTGGTAGCACGGATATCCCTGACCCTCTCTCGCCACTCCTCCCTATCGTTCATCGCCCTAGGCAGGTCTTCAGGACAACATCCTGTATCCTCACATAGCTGCTGAATGTATGTTCGTGCTGGTCGTCCTGCTTTTGCACGGCCATGTGTGGAGATCCATAAGAGTACATCTCTTATGAGTTCGTCCCTGCTTCTCCAGTAGTGTCCTGCATGTCTGGTTCGTCTAACTTGAATAGTTTTCGTGATAGGAGGCAGGTGGCCGTACAGTTGGTGTCTTGTGGGGTGTTGCCGCCAGGATTTGTTCAAGATTGCACGCAGCATTCTTGTGTAATTGCCGTTTAGCTTCTTCTCCAGCCGTTTTGTTAGCGTCCATTTAGTGCCCCCATAGAGCAGTATCGATGTGACCGCTGCCTGGAAGAAACTGCGTTTCATTTTATCGATTAGGTCTGATTTCCATATAATCGATAGCCTATTGATAGCTGTCTATGCTTTCGTTAACCTCGTGTCGATGTTCTTTTCGGTTGATTCGACGCTGCTTCCTAGGTAAGTGAATTTGTCTACTAGTTTAAGAGGGGTTCCGTCTTGAGTGGAGATGTCCCCCGTTTGATTACAGCTCATATATTCCGTTTTGTGTGCATTAACATAGAGGCCTATGCCTGCAGCTGCTCGTTCCAAACTATGCAGTAGTGTTTCGGCTTGGTCGGGTGTATTTGCCAGTATCGCTATGTCATTGGCGTAATACAATAAAGTTAAAATAGCAGTTGGTCTGATGATCTTATAAACTCGAGAATCACAATCGCTTAGCACCGTTGAATCCTTCTATACTATCCCAAATTAGATAACTATACGCTCTCACCGATATTGAGTATTCATTTTTATAAATTTATATATATATAATAGAAAGATAGATAGACAGTGTTTACATAAGAAAAAAACAGTTTCAAAATGTTATAACCGATAAATATAGACAAGCAATGAAAAGTTTTAGATTAAAATATTGGAGATTTATTAAGGCATTGGACAACACCATTTATTCCGTCAAATTGCCCAAAAATATCGTTAAAAAGAGACGATGTGCTGCTTTCATTCAGCAAAATAAACCGAATCCTTAAACTGGCGATTAAATGCATTTTCGGACACATATCAGAAAATCAAAACCACTTCGTCCATCAATCCATAACTGGTAATGAAAATGTAAAATAAGGCGTGTTTTTCATCCTTAAAAATTCATTTTCTTTTGTTTGTGAGAAGGATAGTTGTAATACAATTCTTCTACCTTGTAGGTCGATTATACTTACAAGACTAATGCTCAACAATCAAAGGTGATGATATCTATCCACTTTTCTTTAAGCAGGACTTCCTTCTTAATTTGATAAATAGAATCTCGTCTACCGACATATTTAGTTTTGCTATATACCAAGTGTCACGAAACTGAATCCCGAGACCAACATGCAGCCCTCGATGTTCTTCCGCGCGGTCCACCTCTCAATTTTCAACATTTTTTGCTTCACCTTTTGAATTTCATTGTGAACAGGTACCATTAAAACTGCAAATAGAACTCGCTGATCTTTTGTTCTCCGAAATTTTCAAGTCAAAGTTTCCTACTTGCCAAATAATCGATTTCTATAAAAAAAAAAAAAACCCACATGCTTCCAACTGTTTGGATCATTAAATTTATCACTCATTCACAGAAAGTTGTGAACATGTTTGGCATTACATACCACCATGAAAGGTTGTGCTCTGAAATGAAGTAAGCTGCGTTGGTAATTGTCAAATCATCACTTGTCTAATGAGCTCCTTCAATCAGCCTCTTCATTCAATCTTGATATTACATCTTTTGTCATTGCAAACAACATCAGATGTCAAATCATTACTTGTCCGATTAGCTCCTTCTGTCAGTCTCTTCATTCAATCTTGATAGTATATCTTTTGTCATTGCAAACAACATCACATTTCAAATCATAACTTGTCCGATTAGCTCCTTCTGTCAGTCTCTTCATTCAATCCTGATATTATATCTTTTATCATTGCAAACAACATCAGATATCTCCTAGTTGATTATGATTGTCATCTTGGAAATTTAGTTGTTTTTCTGTCCTTTCAAGAATGTGGCTTCCGGCCCTTCTTAATTAAGTTTTGTAGCTTTAGAGTAAAAAAAAAAGGGACATCAAATATATTCTATCAATAATGATATGTGATGTTATGTTGGCAGAATAGATAAGCGTTGCTTTAACTGCATCACCATCTACAAATTATCTTTAATCAGCATTTCATTGACTGCAAATATATCACCAACTTCCGAAGGAGCTGATACATGACATTCCTCTATGGGTATCACCACCGTTATATGTCAAGGTATTGTTTCCTCAGCGCGGTTTAAGTTGAATTTGCTAGTTCTACGAATAAATATTGACATATTATGAAAATAGGGAGAAAGAAAGTTCCTCACTAAAGTAAAAGTAAAAATTAAATAGCACTCTTATCTCCACATCCTAAATAATTATAGAACCAATCCGTGTTTGGAGTCCTATCAGAAAATTATATCAACACCTGCTCAAGGTAAAAAAGAAAACTCTGACATATTGACAATTGGCTCCAAAACAAGTTAATATACATATATATATTCTGGACAAAATTTGATACATTCACTCATGAATATCTCTCTCTCTCTCTCTCTCTCTCTCTCTCTCTCTCTCTCTCTCTCTCTCTCTCTCTCCTCTCTAGTTATATATATATATAATACTGTTTTTAAAGTTAGCTGTATCTATTAAAAATATTCGATCGGTGATATGGTAGAAATTGGAATCTAGATTTGCTATTAATGGTTTTACGCAAAGAAGTATGGCCTGATGATTCTAGTTTTCATTTTTTGAGATAGATATATAGATAGATAGTAACAGCCTAAATTCGATTGTTTTTTTTTATTTTTCGACATTATCAATATTTATATGCGGACACTGGAAGTAGTTTGGAAGAAGTGTGAGGAGTGATAGATAATCAGGACGAAAGGGAAGAGAGAGAGAGAGAGAGAGAGAGAGAGAGAGAAAGAGAGACAGGGAGAGAGTATGTGGGTGTGCGTGTCAGAGAAATCCATGCTGTCAGCGTGACTTGATTATGATATATATATATATATATATATATAATATATATATATATATATATATATATATATATATTCCTGGTTGTTCAGAAAATGCTATACGATCGAAGAATAAACTTTTATTCTTAAATGAATAAATTTAAACAGTGTTTAAATCAAACAAAACATGATCACTAAACATCTGTGTATTTCTAGCATCAAATACCACCTTCATTTTTACCTGTCTGATAAAACACAAAAGGTTTTGATGCCGAGAAATCTGTGAATGTAGTATCTACTCTTTTATATCAGGAATTTTATTTATGTAAAAAAGTGTAAAGATACTTGAAATAAAATGCTAATCGGTGAGTGAGAGATCAGGAGAATATAGTAGATGTAGTAAAGATTCATATCCCAAGTCAGTGATCTTCTGTCGTGTTATCCTGGCAACCTGTGGCTGAGCATTGTCATCCTGGCAACATGTGGCCAAGCATTGTCATCTTGGCAACCTGTGGCCCAACATTGTCATCCTGGCAACCTGTGGCCAGGCATGGTCAAAGTAGAATTATCACTAAGCTTGAAAAGTAAACACATCTCTTCTCTTATTCTTGTGTCTGATTATGGACACACGAAAACCTTCAAAATCAAATTCTCTCTGATTTAGTGAACTCTTTAATCATTTGGAATATGAATTTAATATACAACTAGGTTTACGACTATATGTTAAAACAGAATTCATGCAGTTCCTACTGAAATCGGGAGTATTTTCCAAACAATCTAACATGCATATATATATATATATATCTGTGTGTGTGTGTGTGTGTGTGTGTGTGTGTGTGTGTGTGTGTGTGTGTGTGTGTGTGTGTGTGTGTGTGTGTGTGTGTGTAAACCGAGGTTAACTAGCAAAAGAAAGCTCACAAACTCCTAAAATACATTCAAGGTAAATTTAATATTGTGTATCCCCCTGGAAAAGAACTCCCACATAAATCATGTTGCAGCTGTCGTGTTCACCATATGTAAGAGCTGAAACGCTTTCTAAGCTTTTATGTTGGCTGTAGTGAAAGTTAAATTCAAGAACTGCATGCTGTTGTGGACACGACACTACCACCCAGTGACGCAATATCATGAACAAATATGCCTCGATTCATCCTAACAAGGGTTTGGCAGTCGTAACTGAAACAAAAAACAAGAAACTTGCTGTTCGACTCTCACATTGTTTCGATATTAAACATATGAGAAGTTAAATAGCAAAACTGAAACTGCTGAGCATTCTTCGACCAAAAACTGCTGCAGATGCTATTTCTGATTATTTTCTTTATATTAAACACCTTCATGAAAAAATATGATTGTTAAGTGGGACTCTTTTTTATACAGAATGTATTCATTCCAACAGCTTCTGGAAGGCCCCATGGAAGTGTCAGTGACTTTCGTCACAGCCTCTTTCATCTCCTCAATTGTCTCACAACGACAGCCTCTGAGCTTAGGGAATAAGCAAAAGTCACAGGGAGCAAGGTCTGGACTACAGGGAGGGTGTGGAACTGTCTTGATGTCCATCTAGGTCAAATAGTTTGTGACAAGGATGGAGTTGTGGAATGGTGAATTGTCCTGGTGGAAATGCCACTGACCCGATTTGAAGAACGCTGGCCTCTTCCCTAGGAATCTGTTCCTGAACTCCCGTAAAACCTTAACATAGTAACCCTAACCCGATTAACTGTGGTGTATTGACTTCCTTAATCCTCCCACACCTCTCATCATCCCTCACAGACTCCCTGCGTTCCTGGAACCTTTTATGCCACTCAAAAACTGATGCTCGATTCATGCAAGATGGTCTAAATCAGTCAGAAGCATTCCATACGTTTCTGTGGCATTTTTTCCAAGTTTAAAACAGAATTTTATTGCATATCGTTCTTCTAAAGTGTCAGATTGCATTTCTGGAATTCACAAGCAGTGACAATCAGGTTTTAGTAGGGTGTATTCCAATTGCTGTTGTAGCTGTTGATTTGAACCTGAAATCATAGAAGTTGGTCATTCATCTCATAAGATGTATTGTAATAACATACTGAATTCTTAAGAGTCTACGATAATTTTAAATGTCCATACGAAAAAAGTCTGGAAACTTATCGTATGCACCTTGTATATAGATCTTTTGCAGACAAGATCTGTTTACAGAGATTTAGAAATTACTATTCTTTCAAAATTAGCGTTAGAAGCTTTACATATAGGATACAAAAAATTGTTTCAAATTTTTCTTATGTTAAAGTATTTCCAAACTTTATGACTATTATGACTATTAAATAATTTCTAATTTTTGACTTACCGTAGATTTTGATCTGTAGGATCTGTAGGGTGTATAAACGACGCACAAATTTTCTTATTTGAAATTTTAATTTTCTGCTGTATAAAACTGCCCCAATTTGTTTGAAAAAAATGTTATTCTTAATACAATTTCTTGGAATTATTGTAAGTAATTCCCCGCAACCTGCTCCCCGTGTTTGGTGTCATAGATAGACTCCAGAAATGCTTATAAAATATGCTAGCTTCATTCTTTTTTTTTTTTTTTGCGGTTAGTTGTATTAAGTTGAATAAAGCTTTTCTAAGTTTATTCGCCTCGGGTTATTCATTACAGGAATGTCACTAATTCAAAAGTTTCTTGGTGCCATTTTATTTTTGTCGAATTCAATCTTTTTGCTGGGAACCGGAAATATGATGAGCGGTGACGAACATTAAGGGTTTTCCTCTCAGTCTACTGTTAGACACTGAGGTGACAACTTCTATGTGTTACGTAATCAATGAGAGTGAATAAAAATATACATATATCAAATATATATATGAGGCAATGTCGGTTGTTCAAAATATATGTTTAACAAATTTGTGTGAAAAAGCTTTTTGCCAAGCATAATAAAAAGAACGTAAACAATCTTTGACTGATTGCATTTTTCCTGGCATTACAAATGGAGACTTTTGTATATTCGTCTGTTGTATGTTTTCTAAGTTGATAAAGAATTATCTTCATAGAAGCTTATTATTTATCAAGTTTCCAAGTCGTATAAGCATAGAACTTATTCAAGCTTTTTTTACGTCGTTCTTAATTGGTGTTGTAGCGATGATCAGATACTTATTTAAAAGCTGACACACTGAAAAAGAACACAAAACGATTTCATTAATTTTCTCATGATATATTATGATATCGAATATTAGAAATATGAATTAGAGGAAAATCTTATATAAGATTATTTCTCAATTATAGGACTTCATTCTGTGTTTACATGGAAATAAAAAGAAAGAAAAATAATTAAATGAATAAACTGAAATAAACAAGGAATAGAAAAAGGAAAAATCAACCGGAAGATTAAAAATTTTAATTTGAAACATCTACTGTATTCAGTTCTATAATACGTCAAAGAATTATCAACAGAATCAATAAGGGTTTATATGTTAAAAACCATCATTGTACTATGTAAATCAATTGATTTTTTTTTCTGAAATTAACCTGATGGTGGTCAATGACTGTCTTAGTGTGTGAAAAATAAAAACTTAGTTGTATGAATACTGCCTAATTTAGTAATTTTTTAGTTTCATTTATTACATTCTCTAGTAAAAATTATTGATTCACAATTTTTAAAAATCATATATAAATATATATATATATAGGGGCGTATTATACAGTCCAATTAAACCGGAGTCGGGAATAATTCCGCCAGAACAAAAAATCCTTCAATTATGGATATTTAAATTTTCCTGGTAAAGAGCTCAATGTAACTGACACCACAGAGCGATAATTCCTTTAAGAAAAGACAAAAAACCGGTGACATTAGGATTATAGATTTACTTCCAGCCTATTATGGGTATTTTACGTAAGGTAAAAAAGAAATGTTGTAATTCCCTAAGTTATTATTATTAAATCTAGAGATTTACCTTGAAATGTATTTAGAATTTAAGTTGAAAAAAATTGAAAATTTAATTTGCTGTAGAAAGTGAGTTTAGAATATACGTCTTGTTACTTTATTCCAACCGGTAATTAAAAAAAACAGAAGTAGGCGTAATGGGGAAGGAAACTCTTCACCCCACTTCTAACCCTCCCGCCCTTCCCTCCTGTGTCTATTCTCACTGTATTTATTTTATCCGTTAGATTTGAAGAAGTCCTGTTATTTTTGGTGTCATTGATTCATATCAATACCCATAACAGGAAGGAAAAAAATTTATAATCCTAATGTGACTGGTTTTTGTTTTTCATAAAGGTATATATATATATATATATATATATATATATATATATATATATATATATATATATAATCTTTGTAAATATTTGTAAAGTTATTTTAATAAACAAGAACTATAAGAAATATCAAAATAAATACATAAATAAAATTGATGTATATCTAAAAGAATATTTGTTTTTTGTTAATTATGCATTTCAAAATCAGTTTATTTAGGAGTCACTGAGGGCATTCATAAGTTTTAAGCCGGCTGTAGGTAAATGAGTTTCTCCTCAACCATTTTGAGCGCCTTGGGTGGTGTGATGGTTAGCAAGTTTGACTAGCAAATCTTCATGAGTTTGAGTCTCATTGGGTACCCCATTTGTATTACCTTGTGCCACATCTATGCAAAAAGCTTAGTAAATTTCTATTTCACAATCACTCGCACTTTGAATTTTCCTGAAAAATAATCATACCTGCTGTAAATAAATGTACATTGCAAAAAACCTCATTTTTTATGGTGAAATAATTGTTAAATAAACAAATTTGTTGTGGTTCATTTTTCTTGATTTAAAAAAATGTTCCCAAATTCGCATATTACTTATAAAGAGAAAATAAAACTACATACCAGGTTGAATAAATAGACGAATAGCAACGTCATTGCGGCAGGGAAAACAAGAGGAAAGTGGCCTCCCAGTTTTAAAGGAAAAGTTCAGCAGTCATCAAAGAAGTCAAGCTCTGATTGGCTGTTTCCAAATTCAAAAGTGATACCCATAAATAGAGCCATTTCTGCAGTCATTTGCTTAGTGTGAAAGATACGCAGTTTAGCTGCCGGGATAGGAATTGGCGTAAGATCAATGCCAACTGGGTCATTTGGGCGAGGGGGTCTGATGTTGCAAGCCTCAAAACCCCTTGTGAACCCAAAGGAAACATCGCTGATGACCCATCCCGACGCATCAATAAGGATGTATAATATAAGCAACTATTTTTTATTCTTATTTCTGTTGAGATTTTGTAACTCCTACTTGTAGATAAATTGAAGCAAATTTTTGATTATTTACGTGAAAGAGAAGGTATTCCACGACCATTATGATTTTTAACTGTACTGAGAGGTAAATATACATTTACGGTAAAGAAATCTATTTTCTGAATATCTAAATAATTAGAAAAGTATTTTTCATCAACTAAATTAATAGTTAAGATAAATGATAATCGTCGAGTCATATTTCTATAATGTCGAATTTTTTAAGACTAATTTTAATTTAAGTTTGAATTTACTTATCGATGGTCACCAATGTTGGTGCAATTCAAAAAATTCTTGGCTAAACGTTCAATAAATGTCTGTCGAAAGCCCATTTTACATACTCAAAAACAAATTTCTTTTCTAGATTTGCGCAATGTTATTGCAGTTACAACCAAAATACGAAATTCAAAGAAAATATCAATATTATTTTTATACATTTTATTTTCACTCATTTTGAATAGATCGCAAGTCATTGCTCGATTAAATTTGATTCATTAAATTCAAAAAACTTTGTGAAGTCAAGCACACAAGCCTCGTACTGTTTACAATACGTACTTTTCTTATGTAGTCTCTTATGTAGTCACTCAAGGGAGGATCAACATTGTATAACTTCTGTGCGCGAACGTAAAACGGCTACTTGAACTGACACTTGATCGCACCTATTTACCCAATCGCTCTACACTAGTTCAATTTTTAAGCGGAGTTAAACTGATTTGAATTCAGTGTTTTCCTTGACGTAAACCGATAGCTATACAAACGTTAAAGATCTCAATCTGCCCTACTATTTATTCATAGCTGGAGGGAGAATAGTAAGATTCATGCCTTTTCTAAGGGTATAAACGCTATGTAAAATGTGAACAATCTCGTCCGGAATTTGAACTCAGGTCACCATGTCCCTTTCCTACGACAATAACTATTATTCTGCTAGCGTCTATTTGCATTTGATATTTGGTGAATCTAGTTTTTGAACGATTTATAAGATTAACAATCTGTCTCAAGATAAAAGGGATTAGATGATCGTTTGCTCTTAGAGCAACCTGAGTAATACTGTCGGGTCTTGATTATGTAGGTGCCAAGGCTTGATATAACCAGCCGATTAATCGGATCGAGCGCTAGTTAAGCTCAAGTGAGAGACAGAATAGAGTGTTTTAGGTCATGTGACTGCTTAATACCCGGATCAAAAGCCGCTCATCCACAACGATCACCTTCTAAGTTACTACAGGTCACCACCCACGGCTAATAGTTGTCCGTATTAGAAAAATCTTACCTCTCTGCAGAGCTGCGTATTCTGCAGTCCCAGTCAACGAGGTACCGGACATTAGCATGATAGTTAGAGTGTTCGCCAATGGTCCGGGAGACCGCGGTTCAATCCCAGGTCGAGTCATACCCAAGACTCAAAAAATGGTACTTGATACCTCCTTGCTTAACACTCAGCAATATAAGGTAGAGATCAAGGGTAAAATAGAGCAATCCAGAGAAAGAAGTAGCGCCCTCCCCTACATCTCAGTGTAGTAGCTATCGAAAAGGCAGCCTTCGGGTCACCCTCGACTAAGGTCGCTAACTTTTTTACTTATGAAGTGTTTAAAATGACTGTGAACTATAATTGATTATTTGAAAAATATTAGTATTAGATATGAATACTTGAAAATATATTTGTGCACCAATTATTTTTATTAGGAATGATTAAGTAGAGTCATATAAAAGGTTTGTGAATTATAAGTATTTGAGAGTCATTGGCATTTGGAGATTCATCGTTTTAATCAATTCAATCAAAACATGTAACTTTGTGCAAATTATTTGTATTATGAATATCTACTTGAATTTATAAATAGCAATAGTTACTTAAAATCATTTGTAAATAATAATAGAGAGGGTGTTCTCGTGGTGTAATGGTTAAAGATGGACTGCAAAATCGTAGTAAGCGAGTTCGTACTCCAGTCGCGCTATTACGTTCACTTTCGGGCAAATACCCCTTGGAAAGGTATGAACCCCCTTATCCTCCCAGCTATGGGTTAAATAGAACCACTGCTGTTCTTCTAGAAGAATGGCTTTGGCATTAAATCACCTACAAAGATTGGTATGCCATTAAACAAAGAAACCAAACCAAATAATTATAAGAAAGACTGTCTTCAGCATTAAATAACCCATTATGAGTTGATATAACCTAAAAACAACCAATCAGCAAACAATGTTTACTCTCTATTCCAATTGATAGGGAGTGTATTTCAATGAAAGTAAAATACTTGCATAATGGAAATCCAGGTTCTCCACAGGAAGTTTCAGAATGAAGAATAAATATTTAAATGAAATTTTGGAAGTTTAATATGTTAATATTAAACAAAGCTTTATTTGGAACTTTCAAAATGTTTTGAAAAATAGCTTTAAGCATGAAAGATGAACTGAATATTTTCAATCTATATGCCATATAATAGAAATTGGTTATTTTCGGGATATTTTCCAAATATATCGAAACATAACTTACAACAGATATATTTTCTGTCCAAAAAGTTAACATTTTCAAAATAACGAGAAAAACTTAGAAGAAACTTTAATAAATGCTTCTTAATATTTCCCCTATTATTGTTTTATAAAAAGTCTTTCATATTTGCAGTGTGTGTGTAATCCAGTTTCCCGTTGATTTATTTCCTCACCTTGAAGCGGAAGAAAGATATCCTACAACCTTAAAATAAATCGTTATGAAATAATCATTATTAATATCTTTTGCCAATATTTATTAAATGACTATTTCCCATAGCATCACTGGTTCTTACCTGAAAATTATTCTAATTATTCCACACACACAAACATATATATGACTTTTCTTCGTCACCAATACATTCCGTTATGAAGAGATGGTCAAATTAAGTAATGAGAAAATCTGTTGTCGTGATAAGATGAAGTAGAATTCGAAGCGTTCAAGCGTTACGTTTACCATAACAACTAAAAAGTCATAATTGAAGAACACCTTAAATGTACGTAGATATGTAATTACTTTTGCAACAAAAAAATAATAAAGAATTTCATTGGATGTCAAGAAATAAGAATGCTGCGAGCAATATTGAACAAGTCGTGGCGGCAACATCCCACAAGGCACCAACTATACGGCCGCCTGCCTCCCATCACGAAAACTATCCAAGGTAGACGAACCAAACATGCAGGACACTGCTAGACAAGCAGGGACGAGCTCATAAGTGATGTATTCCAATGGACCCCCACATATAGCCGGGCAAAAGCAGGACGACCAGCTCGAACATACATTCAGCATCTACGTGAGGATACGGGATGTAGCCCTGAAGACCTGTCAAAGGCGATGAAAGATAGGGAGAAGTGGCGAGAGAGAGTCAGGGATATCCGTGCTAGCGGCATGACATGATGATGAAGATAAAGAATATTTTTCGAAAACTTAGTATATTTTCGGAACATTGAAACTATTTCAGTTAAAGTGCATTATATATATATATATTATCAGTCCATTACCCAAGCAAGTAGACTGTTCATCAATGACCCGGAAGACCGGGGATCAATCTCCAGTTGAGTCATACCAAAGACTCGAAAAAGGGTACTTGATTCCTCCTTGCTTATCACTCAGCTTTATAAGGAACAGATCAAGAATAAATGGAACAATCCAGCGAAAGCAGTAGTGACCTCCCCTACTCCTGATGTAATAGCTATTGAAAAAGAAGTCTTCGAGTTGCCACCGACCACGGTCGCAAACTTTACTTTCATATATATTGTGTTTTTACGAATGTATATCTGTCTAACTACGATTCAGAAATGTAATTGTTGGGTGTGGTTGCAAGAAATTTAGTGTCGTCTGCAACATCTCTCATGCATGCTTAATGAAGTTTTTTTCTTTTTACTCTGGCAAACTGAGAGGCCAGAGGGGTGCTCAAATTCAGTCGGCTGGTCCTCTTCCTCGTGTTTGATCGAAGTTCATATCACCATGTTAAAGCAGACCACAAGCAAATATTTCAAGTATAAAGAGATGCAAGTTATCTGCAACAAAATCTATATATTTCATACTTGCTTGGAAGAATAATAGTTTTATTTGTGTACCTTGTAAATTTGCACCGCGCTCTCTTAACAGTCTGGATCCATAGGCTCTTGTGGTTTCCTTCATATACAAACTCGACCGTCTCCACGAAATATGGGAAATGTGAGTCGCTTGACATGGCAACTCTGTGCTAAAGATTGACAGTTTAGCGGAGATATTTTTTTAGCCAAGGCGAAGTAAAGAAGCAGATAACCTGGTATTGAAAATGGAACTCATTGATGGACAACAGTGGCACTCTGTAAGATTTTGTTAAATGGGTTCAGTAGAACTAGCGTTGAAATTAGTTAA
Source organism: Sepioteuthis lessoniana (assembly GCA_963585895.1). NCBI lineage: Eukaryota > Metazoa > Mollusca > Cephalopoda > Myopsida > Loliginidae > Sepioteuthis > Sepioteuthis lessoniana. The sequence goes on along the minus strand of OY757907.1, from coordinate 138,177,290 downwards.
GGGGAACAAGCGTAGGAATGGGGTAAGATTTGATGTTCGATAGTTGCCATTTATGTTGGAAGACTGTATTTTTGCATCTCCTATGATTACCCAGTTTTCAAAAGTGACTGATATTTATTTGGAATTTGTATATTCCTGCGAATAGGAGGCGCAGTTAACGTAACGGTTTTCGTCGAAGGTAAAAAATCGGTGACACAAGTTAAATCCTGTACAAGTCTGTTTGCATTTCACTTCGCGCTAATGTTCCTGGAGAAAGGCATGAATCTACTTCCCTTCCAGCAATAGAAAAACAGTAGGGCAAACTTGGTTCATTAGCTTTGATTAGGCAAGTATTCTAAAATTGAAATCAACTCTATTCAGCTTTAAAAACTGACCTTGTGTCACATCCTCTTTGTAACGGAGGGGTTGGGTAAATACATATATTCATGAGACATTTTTTACTGTTACTTGGCAAAAAATGAGATAGGTTGCTACTTCTAAGTGTCACAAATTTCTGGTCACAAGAAACCTTCTGTGTCCACACAGGGTTAAATCCTCTCCGCTTCCCATAGATGCCACAACTACATAACCTCATTACTTCTTACAGTACCCATATCTCATCTATCAGAGTCCATTTCTACTAATAAGAGAGGGTGAAACTATTTAGCATGTAACGTTATTTATTTGTTTTTATACTGCAGTCATATGTAAAGCAATAAATTCTTTTTTGAAAAAGTTCGGTTTCTTTTCGGAAATACATACATATATATATATATATATATATATATATATACATATATATGAAACAGTAAACATTTGTATTGTATACACAGTGCCACATAAGCATCAAATTACAACCATCAGGAGAGTAATAAGTGTGGTTCGGGGTGGTTATTGGGTGTAACGATTACTGTAGGGTGAAATCATTGTTGATTTAGTTGATCTTGCAGCATGCGCCATGCTTCCTGTCGACCGCTTTCTTCCACTTGCAGCCCATTTTCTCAGCCCCGACCCTCAAGTACACACCCCAGTAACACCTCTTTGTTCAGCTACGCCCAGACACATGCGCTATAATCAATCCTCTCTCTTATTAGACAAACAAGAACGGCTGGCACGACAACTGAAACTATTTTCTGCTAAAAGAGAATAAGTCAATTAGTCTCGCATGGGAGAGGGTCCTCGTTAGGACTCCACTTGTGTGACCTTGAGTCCAACTAACCTAATCTCAGTAATTCTAAAAAAAGTCGTTTTGCATCGAGCAAATAAACTGTTTCAAAAGTCATTCAGAAAATAGAATATATTTTCATATTTGTTTTATTGTTTATACAAGACTTCAGTCAATAAAGTCGACAGCCTTCTTCAGGTTTAAAATCTTTATGAACAGTATGTCCTGTATTTCTAAAGCATATTGTTAGATATCTAGCAATGAAAAATAGCCCCAAAAGAAGTAAATTCAGGCCTTTCCAAAATCTATTAGATCAAAAGAACATGAACACAAACATCTGGAATTCCAACTCAGCTTAGAAGTGACTGCTTTGAAGAATGGTAAAAACGCACTTATAAAATTTTTCAAGAATTTAAAAATTTGACAAATCATCTAGTTTCAAAAATAAAATTTTCAAAACAGCTGAACCAAGCAAAGAAGCAATTGATATCCTCAAATAACGTCGCAGACTGATTCAATTTCTATGTCAATTTATGGCAACCAAATATTCAGTTTATTAAGTAAAGCTTGTTTTATATCAACTTTATTGAACGCATACTATCAACCATAAACAATTACACCACTTCCAATTTTTTTAATAAAAAGTTTTTTTTATTCTAAACCAAAGATACCAGTTTTTATTATTTTTAGTGGAATATCAAACAATCAAAACGGATATTATTCGGTATTATTTATAACCTATTTTCATAGTATTAAAATTTAGCAATCAAAAATAATTCAAAATATGCTTACGCACAAACTTTTATCTAAACTTGTTGGCATACATTTTAGGTCTATTCGATAAAACAAGAGGGAAATGGCACAAAATAGGATGAAAAGTGATTGTCATATTTTTAATACAGGAATGTATGTGTATTTGAAAATAAACGTTGTTACAATTTGTGATATATATATATATATATATATATATATATATATATATATATATGTGTGTGTGTGTGTGTGTGTGTGTGTGTGCAAATACTTTAACCTTTGCACACACAGACACACCGTCACGTTTATATTTCAGGGTTTCTTCTGAACTCATTCAAGATGATTAATTTGAACTACAACAGTGACGGCAATAAAATTTAAATGACTCTTCATTTGAATACCAGAGATCAATTACTTGGGAGGGTGTCTCATGGTGTACAGAGATATATTTTCGATTTCTCTCTTCCTCACTCCCTCCCTCCCTCCCTCTCTTTCTCTCTCTCTCTCTCTCTCTCTCTCTCACACACACACACACACACACACACAAATGATACTTAAGATCTTTCTTCAAACTGTTTAGAATAAAAACAAAACCATAATTAACCCTTAACCTCTATTAATAAATTATTAGGTGTCTGTGAGATTTCGCAGTGCCCTCTTTTTTTATAAACCAGATACTAAACATATATAAAATATTTAGCGTTACCTGGTTTTTTGAAAAGGGTTTAATTCTTATATTCTTTAAACCTTTTATCTATTCTCTTCTTAATCTTCTACTAGGAAAACTGAATCAAATGTTTTTACATCAAGTTTCTGTTGATACTTTTTTTTTGTCCACAGCTGGCTGACAACTTGTTTCTGACGATCACTTCTGGTTTTTGCAACAGTTTCCAACGCTATTTGAAAATGACGGGAAAAAAAATTCTAATACAGAGAGATCGGCAAAACTTGGAAACATTCTACAAAATTTTATTACATATACATATATATATATATATGTGTGTGTGTGTGTGTGTGTGTGTGTGTGTGTGTGTGTGTGTGTGAAAGATATACAGCAAAATTGCTAACTCGTGACGAAAATATCGCTGTAGAGTCATCAATATATATATGTGTGTGTGTGTGTGTGTGTGTGTGTGTGTGTGTGTGTGTGTGTGTGTGTGTGTGTGTGTGTGTGTGTGAAATGAAATATCTGCTGATGAGATATTAAATCATATTTTAATGATCATGTTTTGTTTTAAAGCAAAAGCACAGGAAATGAAATTGAAAATGTAGCATTCTAATAAATGACTCTGAACTTAAAAAGATTTGGGAAAAATCGGAAGCGCACGGAAAAGTTTAATGACGTACATATAGTTTTAGAGACTGTTGCTTTTTGAACTGACATGCTTATCAAAACAGTGTTAAATACAGTCATATAAAAAAATAACAATTAGTTCAATAAAATTATAAATACGTGATTGAAATTTTAATAAAGACAGATTCATCATATTTTAATGTAATAATGATATGATAGATAAAATAAAAGAAAATGAATATTTATTCATTATTCAACATACACTGAAGCATATTTTTTTAATTATATCTAACTATATGATTTGAAAAAATATGCTTTAATGTAATTGTTTACCAAACCTGTCTACGAGGAAAATGATAAGTACAAAGAAGGGTAAAGCAGACCAAAGTAAACACACTCCAGGAAAAAGGCACGAAAACCTTTATAAAAACAAGTCCAACTAGACAAGATTCATTTATACAAAATGAGTGAGTTCAAGTCTCATTAAGTACCCCATTTAAAATGCCTTGTGCCACACATGTTCTCTGACGAAAGCAACAAGCTGGAAACATACACATATATATATAACACGTATGTAAGAACAAAATAAATAAATTAAAAAAATACAAATCTCTTCGTGGACCTTCCTAATTCAAATATATCCTTATTCTTTCTTTAGACCTACAACAACCATCTTTAAATATATATTCGAGCAGGACGTGATACAAGGTCAGTTGTTAGTCAAGTCTAATCTTCAAAGATTTCATTCATCTAAATGGGTTTCCATACAAAGTTTAAAGCGGTCAGTCTGCCTCACTAGTTACCCATAAGTTGGCGACCGTAGTCGAGGGCGAGCAGAGGGCTCCCTTTTCAATAGCTACTACACCGAGGCGTAGGGTAGGGCGCTACTCCTTTCCTTGGTTGCTCCACTTTATCCTTGATACGTACCTTATATTGCTGAGTGTTAAGCAAAGAAGCATCAAGTACCATTTTTAAAGTCTGACGCGACTTGGGATTAAACCCTCGTCTGCCGGACCATTGGCGAACACTCTACCCACTGGACCAATGTGCCGGTTTACCCATAACTGGGCGGAAAATAGTTAGATTCATGCTTTACTCAATTTGAAATGCAAACTTGTCTCGAACTCAGATCACCGTATTCATTTCCTAGGACGAGAAAAATTACGAGCGTAACTCCTCCTTCTTCTATATATATATATGTGTGTGTGTGTGTGTGTGTGTGTGTGTGTGTGTGTGTGCGTGTGCGCGTGCGCGCGCGCGTGTGTGTGTGTGGGATTTTTCAAAAAATTAGAAATCATTTGTGATGTGCAGAGTCCTTCAGGAAACTTAAATAATTTCGCCATCAAATATCTAAATAAAGTCGTCTAAATGATCTCAATATTTGACAGTATATATCAAGACAACTAAAACGTCTATGTGTAATGTTTAAACTAATTTTGTTTTCCACTTAATGAAATTCTTATAAAAAACAACATTAGGTATAGAATTTTGTGTTGTTTCTACATATGCTGTTTAAAATGAGACCATCTGAAAGAGATTAAAAAATAATATCAGTTTTTCTGAAACACCCTGCATACATCAATATAATAATATACATCATTCATTGAATCGCTTTTCTCAATCAAGCGTTTAAAATAAAGGACAAATTCTTATACAAATAATCTTCTGGTGTTGCCAAGTAGCGAGCAACGTATACTATGCTATAAGTTTATCGAGAAAAGTAAATATAAGGCTGATAGGTATTTCCATAACCAACAAAAGGTTAACCTCGAAAAATGGAATCGGTCGGTAAAGCTCGACGATATATCCTGGAAGATAACCGACTAATGGTAAATACTTCTTTGTCTGGATAGAAATAGGAACTAAAAAAATTGTTTACGAACCAAGTTGTAAGAGTAGGAGAAGGAAGAGGAGAGAAGTAGAAATAGGAAGATGAGAGTAAGGAATAATAGCAGAATTTTGATTTTATTTTTTATAAGATGAAACATAAGCAAAGAGTATTAAAAGAAGGCCAGTAAACAGTACAGTGCTAGTTAAAAAGCAATAAAAAAATGCTGTTTGTCTGCCAAGGTAAAGTTATAAAAGTGAGTTCGAGTCTCGCTTACAGCTTATCTCTTATTTCTTACCTGCTCTGTCGAAGACTGTCACTTTGAACAAGTTGTTATGAAAAACAAATAAAATAACAATTCATCAGCAATTAGAAGTGATTGTTATTTTGAATTACCTAGATTTTATTTCACAACAAATTTAGAAAATTATGAATTAAAATATTAAACATCTTTTGTACTATGAATTACAAGTTCGATGGTGTATTACCTCAACTGAAAAATACGAAGCAGTAATATATATATATATATATATATATATATATATATATATATATATATATATATCCACAGAGAGAAAAAAGAGAATGTTTGTTTGTGTATGTGGAGTGATAGAGAGTGTCTGAGTGTATATATTCCCACACATACACCAGCATACACACGTTGAAGCATATACACAGATAAATAGATCGATAGATACGTGGTACATTCAATAGGTTTCCAGACTTCTTTTGTACAGGCATTTAAAATTGTCGTAGACTCTTGACAGTTCAGTATGTTATTGCTATACATCTTATGAGATGACTGACCAACTTTTATGATTTAAGGTTCAAATGAACAGCTACAGCAGCAATTGGAATACAACCTACTAAAGCCTAATTCTCACTGCTGTTGAATTTGAAAAATGCAATCTGGACGTGAGGACACTTTAGAAGAACGATATGCAATAAAATTATATTTTAAACTTGGGAAAAAATGCCACAAAAACGTATGGAATGCTTCAGAATGCTTTTCGACCATCTTGCATGAATCAAACACCAGTTTTTGAGTGGCATAAGAGATTCAAGGACGGCAGGAAGTCTGTAAGAGATGATGAGAGGTGTGGGAGGAGTAAGGAAGTCAATACACCACAGTTGATTGGCCAAACGGTTAGGGTTACTATGTTGAGGTTTTAACGGAATTCAGGAAGAGATTCCGTCGGAAGAGGCCAGCACTCTTCAAATCGGGTCAGTGGCATTTCCACCAGGACAATTCACCAGTCCACAACTCTATCCTTGTCACAGACTATTTGACCTAGATGAGCGTCAAGACAGTTCTTCAGTCTCCCTAAAGTCCAGACCTTGCTCCCTGTGACTTGCTTTTTCCCTAAGTTCAGAGGCGGTCGTTATGAGACAATTGAGGAGATGAAAGAGGCTGTGACGAAGGTCATTGACACGCTCACACAAGAGGACTTCGATGGGTACTTCCAGAAGTTGCTAGAACGATACAAGTGCATTGCAACCGGAGGAGCTTACTTCGAAGAGGACTAGAGTTTCATGCGTGTACTATCAATAAAAGTGCCCAGACGAAAAAAAGTCTGAGAACTTATTTAATGATCCTCGTTGAGGTAAATCTATATATATATAGAGAGAGAGGGAGAGTAGAGAGAGAGGGGGAAGGATAGAAAGAAAGAGAGTGTGTGCGTATGTTTGTAGCTAACAACATTCATGTTATTCATTCGTTCGTCTGGAAATATATCGTCTACACTTTTCTGAAAAATTATTTTGGCAGCAAAGAAAATTATTGAATGAAATTATATATTACTCACCAATTCGCGACATTTATATAGTCCTCCATAGACAGAATGTTTCGTTGTATCACAACTCTTCAATGTGGCTAGACACGTTGGACGCTTGAAGCGAAACCCGCCCAACGTTACGTTAGACTTAGTATCGTTCCGCTCAGCCATCAAGCGAACCACGTCCGCGCAGGAATTATAAGGTATTATGTAGTAGCTTTCGTTTGTTTACATTTTTGCCTTACCAGATACCAGAGTGCTCAATTAATTCGAAGAGCTTCACATTATGTGAGTGGCAGCCGTAATCACCTTCACCTGAGTGCTCAACCCCTGTGGGGGAACGTATATATTGTCATCCACAGACACACTGTTTCGTTGTATCACAACTCTTCAGTGTGGCTAGACACGTAGGACGCTTGAAGCTGAGATCGAAATATATATATATATATATATGTGTGTGTGTGTGTGTGTATGTATACGTAATTAATACGCTAAAATGCGTAAAATATGATGAAAGCGTGAGAAATATTCCTTCTTGTATTATTAAGCCTTTACTCTAATGAAATAATCGTTTTATTTTGCTCAACAGTTCAAATATTGGCGACTTAAAATTTCATATCAAAATTCAGATATGGATTGTCTTGGGCTACTGTCTTTCGTGCGCAACTCTGGTGTATTGACTTCCTTACTCCTCCCACACCTCTCATCATCTCTCACAGACTCCCTGCCTACCTTGAATCTCTCATGCCACTCAAAAACTGGTGCTTGATTCATGCAAGATGGTCGAAAAGCAGTCTGAAGTATTCCATACGTTTCTGAGGCATTTTTTCCAAGTTTAAAACAGAATTTTATTGCATAAGTGACTGAATCTTTTCTCAACAGGGTGGAAATTATCGTCGATTCTCAGGTATAAAGTTCGCTCCTCACCATGTGCCAGTCTAAAATGTGTTCATTTAATAAATGATTTCTACAAAGCCAAACAAAGATGAAGAAATTTGATTCTCCGAGTTAAAAATAAATTTATGTTTGCAAAAAGAATTGTCTAAGAGGTCATAGACTGGCTGATATTTTATCCTTCTTTTTTGAGTTTTTATTTTTTATTTTTGTATGTTTATTGCTGTAGTTGCTGCGTAAATAATCAAAGTAATTGGCTTCAGACACTTCACAGCAATTTTCGATCAAAAGAATTCATAATAATATCGTGAATTATTAACAAGAGTAATTCTTTTGCAATTTTCGTTTCACTGATTTCGAGCAGGAGGGAAGAAAAATATTTCTACTTGATATCTTATATATCTGATAGTTGGATAAATTTAACTTATTCATTGCTAGGGGCGAGATTAAATGTTTAAGTAAGTCATTAGTTTTATACGATATCAAGATACGAGGATCATTAAATAAGTTTCCAGACTTTTTTCGTATGGGCACTTTTATTGATAGTACACGCATGAAACTCTAGTCCCCTTCGAAGTAATCTCCTCCGGTTGCAATGCACTTGTTGTACCGTTCCAAGAACTTCTGGAAGGCCCCATCAAAGTCCTCTTATGTGAGTGTATCAATCACTTTCGTTACACCCTCTTTCATCTCCTCAATTGTCTCATAACGACCGCCTCTGAGCTTAGGGAATAACCAAAAGTCACAGGGAGCAAGGTCTGGACTGTAGGGAGGCTGAGGAACTGTCTTCATGCCCATCTTGGTCAAATAGTCTGTGACAAGGATGGAGTTGTGGACTGGTGCATTGACCTAGTGGAAATGTCACTGACCTGATTTGAAGAGTGCTAGCCTCTTCCGACGAAATCTCTTCCTAAACTCCCTTAAAACCTCAACATAGTAACACTAACCCTAACCCTAACCCTTTGGCCAATCAAGTGTGGTGTATTGACTTCCTTACTCCTCCCACACCTCTCATCATCCCTCACAGAATCCCTGCCGTCCTTGAATCTCTTATGCCACTCAAAAACTGATGCTCGATTCATGTAAGATGGTCGAAAAGCAGTCTGAAGCATTCTATACGTTTCTGTGGCATTTTTCCCAAGTTTAAAACATAATTTTATTGCATATAGTTCTTCTAAAGTGTCCTCACGTCCAGATTGCATTTTTCAAATTCACCAGCTGTGAGAATCAGGTTTTAGTAGGGTGTATTCCAATTGCTGATGTAGCTGTTAATTTGAAACTGAAATCATAAAAATTGGTCAGTCATCTCATAAGATGTATACCAATAACACTGTGAATTTTCAAGAGTCTACGACAATTGTAAATGCCTGTACAAAAGAAGTCTGGAAACCTATTGAACGCATCACGTATCTCGTCATTGTAGTGTGATATCTTTTATAAAGTAGTAGCATGTCTTCGTGCAAATTAATTGATTTGTTTTTCTTTTCTTTTCTTAATAACATGTCAATCTTCATGGGGTATCTAATTCCAAAGTCATCTTTGTAGAAGAACAGTAGTAGTACTATTCAATTCATAGCTGGGAGGAGATGAGGGTTTTGCTGCATTGTCCAAAAAGTAAATGTAGTAGCACGAGAAGAGATCGAACTCGCTTACAATGATATTGTTGTCCAGTACGTTAATCACTACTCTATGGAAGACCTTAACATCTCCTCAGCAGCTGACGTAAGCCTTAAACGATGAACCCTATACTCTTTAAGTGATTTCGAAAGCAGTTAACATAACAATTTCGTCCAGTTAATTAATCTAGAAAACAGACATTTAAATGCTTTTCAAAAAACGCAATCGTTCATTATCAAAAATCATATTAACATTGAATGAAGATATTTTACATTAATATGGGCTCTTATTACAACCCATGAAACTCATATTTTGGAACCTGTTAACTTTATATATATATATATATATATATATATATATGACCATTTTTTAAACTCTGGTATATTACATGTTGAATTACTTTATTTTGTAGGAAAAGAATTGAAGAACATTTCCGCATCTACATATGGAAATACCTGTAAGATAAAGGTTTCTTAGTAAAACCGCAGTTATATTGCTTGAACTTTTGGAGAAGAAGGAGTGCCGTCTGATTTATAATCCACCATTTTCTGCTTGCCATCATTTTCTAAAGAAAAATTATATCCTCTTTTTTTCTCGTACTTCTAAAAAGACGGTAGAATGACTCAAGTAGAACGTGATATTAACAACAGTCAAACTATATCGATGCTCCCTACTATTCTTATATTGATTGTGAATCATCTGAACATTTGAAAGGATTATACACCGACGTGAAGCGATTGAATGATTAAACTGAAACAAAGTAACAAAAACTCAACAAAAAAATGGAATGCGATTAATTGTTCGAACATCTCTTAGGATTGTTTTTATATCTCAACTTGTAATTAAATAATACTGCAGATTTACATTTTCTTTTTTACACCAGAAGAAGGCTATAGATAAAATCGGCCGAAACGTCATAGTACCCTAACGGCATCATAATTAGTTTAGTAATGCAAACAACTCTTGGAATGATAATAAAGTAAGTAAAGTGGGCGACTTTTAGTCAAAGGGGACCACAAGGCTCACTTTTCAATAGCTACTACACCGACGCGAGGGCGCTACTCCTTTCCTTGGATTGCTCTACTTTACCCTTGACACCTACCTTATATTACTGAGTGTTAAGCAAGGAAGTATCAAGTACCATTTTTAAAGTCTTTGGTATGACGCGACCTGGGATTGAACCATCGTCTGCTGGACCACTGGCGAACACTCTACCCACTAGCCAATGTGCCGGTTTACCCATAACTGGGCGGAAAATAGTTAGATTCATTCCTTACTCAATTTGAAATGCAAACTTGTCTCAAACTTAGACTCGGATCACCGTGTTCATTTCCTAAGATGAGAAAAATTACGAGCGTAACTCCTCCTTCTTCTCCATATATATATGTGTGTGTGTGTGTGTGTGTGCACGCGCGTGTGTGCATGTGTGCGTGTGCGAGTGATTTTTCAAAAATTAGAAATCATTTGTGATGTGCAGAGTGCACTTTACCCTTGATAACTACCCTATATTACAGAGTGTTAAAGAAGGAAGTATCAAGTACCATTTTTAAAGTCTTTGATAAGACGCGACATGGGATTGAACCTACGTCTCCCGGACCATTCGCAAACACTCTATGAGCCGATGCTAATTCTAGCTATTTTTCTTATCAATTGTACATTTGAAAAAGACTGTAGAATTAATCAGCCAAACGTTACCACAAAAACATTGCAAAGGGACAAATCCATTATCTGGAATGATAAATTAGAGATATGCGATTTTGGGGGGATTTTAATCTAACAAAAAGTAATGCAGACCGGCAAATTGTTTTGCTGTGTGTTCTATTTCATTAAAATTACTCTAACTAAAAATATCAAGATCCAATAATCACATTATCAAGCCATACGAACAAATACTCGGGTTTTAGCTTGTTCACTAATGAAACTAGAAAACCCAAGACAGCTTTCTCTATTATAAAAAAAAAACATTAATAGCAATGCAGAAATTTTAAAAAATAAGATAATTTCCTATGTATGTGCACAAACTAGAAAAAGAGAACAGACAGTCGATTACACTTCACTCATAATATCTCAGTGGGAAGCATTCAAAGGCTGATTTTCTTTTGAAATTTTTATAATGTTCGCAACTACTTCTTCTTCGCCACTTTTGTAATGTTCCGTGAGGGGGGGGGAGCAATATTGGCCGAGAGTTTAAATCTCTTCCTTCACGTACAATGTCGAATACTGAGTCTGGAGTATTAAACGATACTAACGCGCAATGCTTCATTTCAAATCTATTTGCATACGCACGGGTCTCTACTCGTCCCTCTACCCTCTCTTTATTCCCATTTTATACAAAATGGTGGGCACGAAGCCCTATGGATTTGTCGGGGAGGGAAAGGAAGCAGTCATGCCATAACTATCTTTTCTAAGGGGCCCTAGCTAGCCACATTCGCCGACCTATTCAACAATGCAATACATAGTCAACCATCCCTCACCAAACAAGCTACATCCACCAAAATACCACACTTGCTCTGAGAGAAGACCAACTTAAAAACCCCGAAATGAAATGTATGATTTTATTAACAAAATTTTATTTGCTGGGGATGGTAGAAAAACCTTGAAAGAGAAAAGAAAAACAAATCGAATAAAACCAAGAAAAAAATCCCCCATTGGTTGCCCTACCATCTCCCCTTCTACGATATGGGGCCCGACACCTAAAACAAGCCGGACCTGCCCAAAATGGGAGAGGGACAAAAGAAAAAACAGGGTCAGGCGCGGTGATGACAGGTTGCATGAATTTATACAAGTGAGATCCCAAAATCTTCATAAAAAAGGGTGGGATGGAGTAAGGTTTAAGGTGTATAAAGAATAGGTATGGGGAATATCTTGGAGAGTGACGGGGACGATAACTCACAACATACTGCTAACTAGGGATTAGAGGACAATGAAAACCTACTTACTCGGGGTGGGGACCCGAAGGACCCGAACCGTAGTCGCCATGGGCAGGAAGAGGAGGGAAGAAAGACTCTAACATTGCGCTCTTTCATACGACCAGGCTCGATGCATTCGCCCACTTTTTGTCGAATGTTATGCGATCCAAGCGTTTTCTATTGCATCTGATCTTCACCCTAAGCTGATGCCCAAAAAACAATATCATATCACGATGAGAAAAGTTTGCATCGTCATACAATCCCTTTTGTCGCGTCGTCTCTATCACCATTCTGGCTACAGCTAGGATCGCGAGAAACAACACACGCTTCTCACCCTGAAACGAAGGTAAAACGTTGTCCACGACGTAACCAACGTCGAGCAGCACGAGCTGTTTGGGTTCGATATGAACCGTACACTCTCCGACGTGATCCCAGAACGGGTGAAATCGTTCGCAGTAGTAGAGGCGTGCTCAGCCGTTTCCTCTAAGCTACTGCTTCAGCGAGAGCAATCGGCCATGTCTGCCAGACCCACTTTGAAGTTCAAGCTGAGAAGGGGCAATGCGTTCCGTGCAAACCGTCCGGTGAACGGAACTCGGAGTTGTTCAAGAAGCCCGAACCTAGTGCCCAATTCCAATAGGAGCAGATCTCCTCCGTCATCCAGCAGTGCCGCTCACTAAGAAGGTTCGAAGCGGAGTCCATCACTAGTTCCAGATATAGTTCTTTCCAAGACCGTGAAAGAAGTTTACGAAGGGCCGTACGGCATTCACAGACAAACAGTACATCGCCAATCGGCTTGTCGACCTTCGGTCTTTGGGTCTGACTGAGGAGATGAAAGATAGCGCTCGCCTTTCATCTCCAAACGGCATACCCCTACAAGGATCGGCCCAAGTAAGTCAGTCTTTCTGCAAACCAGTGGCTCTCCAGATCAGGCATACCTAGACCCCATTGCGTGTACGTTGAATGCAGAGCTGTTTGCAGAGCATCGGCCTTCGAGCTCCCCAGAGCAATCTGGAGAGGGATCATTGTAGCGCTTGCTGACGAGCCTCAGGCAGAGGAAGTACAGACAGTCGGTAAAGGATCAGGGGTAAGATGTACACGGTGCACAGCTCCACCCTGCCCATTAAGAACAACCTCCTTCGAAGCCAGATACCTACCTGGGCATCTACCTTGGCCTGTACTTCCAAACAATTTCGCACCAGTTGGAGGTCGGGCCCGAACCACATTCCAAGGATGCAGACGGGACCGTCACTCTAGGGAAGGTCCCTTGCAGGGTATTGCTATCCATCAAAGCGCCGAGCCGCAAACGTTTGTTTTTGTCAAAATTTACCTTGGTTCTTGCTATTCGTTCGTACTCAGCAACCACCTTCTTCACAGCCTTTATGTCCAGGCGGTGGAACCGATAGACGGCGATATCATCGACAAACGCGGAGACCTTTGTTTTAATAGGTCCAGCAAAAGGGATACTGCACAGGGCCGGACTTGCTCACTCATCCCTAAGCCCTCGGACCAGGGCATCTAAAGCGAGGAAATAGAGAAGAGGAGAGGGAGCAACCCTGCTGGACCGACCGCTCGATCACAAACGCTCCCGAACGCTTCCCGTTCACCTGCACCACTGCCTGGAGTTTGTGGTATATCATGCTAATCCATCTGCGGAACTCCGGTTTGAATCCAGCAGTCTCCAGAACACATGCCAAGTACCGATCGTCAACCATATCGAAGGCTTTGGACTGATCTAAATTGATCAGCGTGACTTCGGTGCCGTTTTTGATCCCCTCTAGGATCTCGCGAACCAAGTGCAGGTTGTCTTGGATCGATCCTCCCTTCACAGAAAAGGTATGCTCAGGGCCGGTCAGATTGTTAATGACAAGCTGTAAACAGTTCGGTAAGGCCCGGACCAAAATCTTTAACTGTGTTTAGCAGAGTTATGGGCCTCTAATCATCTTATCCCTCCCAAACATGCCTGCCACCTTTCTTCGGTAATGTGATCACGCCCTTGGTAACGCTACCAGGGATGGATCTCTTGGCGAGCCAATGGTTGAACACATCCGTCAGAATAGGTACAAACATATGTGGCAGCCTCAAGTAAACTTTGTTGGGTAGACCATCTAGTCCTGGCGATTTGTTGAGGCCGACCTGCTTCAGCGCATCACAGATTTCACATTCAGTAATCACACCCTCGCAGGTAGCCGCTTCCGTCTCCCAAGGCAAGAGAAGTCAGCTAAATAGTTACGAAACTCCAGAAGCGATAGATCAGGACAGCGAGCAAAGCGATCACGGAAGTACGCTCGAAAGGCATCGCGTATCTCACGGTTCGACTGCAGCACGTGCTCATCAGGGGACTTAACGGAATCAATATACCGACCGGGAAACCTTCGTACTTTTTCACGCGCGGGTGCGTTCGATTTCACAGCTTCGTTGAGAACTCTTTTTAACTGAGATCTAACTACGAATACCTTGTAGCGTTCGCTAGCCTCACGCTCAAGGTCCCACCTAGATAGTTCTACGGTTATGGAGTCCCCCCATCCACCGCTCGGGAAAGTCTATCTTGTATAGATTTCGCCTTCCTGGTCCTATCTAAGTTGAACTGTTGACCGTATTTGGTGGCGAAATCTCTAATCCTATGTTTGAGAAATGCCCACCACATAATCCCGGTAACTGCTCCCACTAACGACCGCTAAATTAGGGATTGTAACCGCTCCTGGAAGTCCCGTATCTCCAGGAAGGAGGTATTGAACTTCCAGTGACCGGCTAGACTAGGCCTATTAGCTAACTGCAAACTGACCCTAACATGTTTATGGTCAGTACGCCCTAGTGAGTGGAACATGGGACAACTAAAAAAATCAGAGTCAGCTCTTTTAACTAAATCTCTGTCGGACAGGAGGCGAGCTATCTAGCTATGTCCGTATCTCCCTCCCAGGTTAATCCAGACGAAACCTGTTGACCAAGTCGTGCCGGGCCATTAGGCCTTACTAGTTCCCCGCCCGACCTTATGTATCTCAGGATCAAGGATCGCATTCCAATCACCCACTAAAACTGACCGTTTCGGATCGTCGAGGAACGGCGCCAACTGTTGAAAAATGAAAGCCCTCTCTGAAGCGATATCGGGCACATAAACCGCGACCACCTGAACCTTGAAACTTTTAACGGCAACATCGGCCAAAATCAGTCAGTCCCCGTAATCTGCAAAAACAACGTTTACATCGGCATCAAGGATGCGTCCAACTCACGGAGAGACCATAGCGCTGCTGCGGCTTCCGGATACTGAAAGAACGACAAAGTCTCTCCCCAGCACCCGACAGTCAGCAGCGCAAGTGAAATGAGTCTCTTGCACTGCAGAAACATGCAAATTAAGGTTCGAGAGTTCACCAAGCAAGAACACTCGCTTGCTAGAATCTCTCAGTCCCCTCGCATTCAAAGTGGCAAGGTTTAAAGACATCAGACCCACTTACCTTACTAACTGTCGACTACAGAGAGGAAATCCTCGGAGGTGAAGATGCCGATGACTTGACGCAGGGAACCAGTGCCGAGTTTAGTGCTAACTTGACTGTCCCTGGAAATTCCTCCGACATCTAAAGGGTACTCCAATTTTAGGGCCCTATAAAACGATGGGTGAACATAAATCAGGACCCTACCCGAACAAAAGGACATTTTGTGCAAGGAATACTCCAATTCCGCCAACCTTATGTCCTCCTGACTTCCTCAAGGAAGCGCCACAGCCACTTTGTGCGGCTACTAGTCGAGCAAACAAAGGTGGTCACCATAGGTGCACCCCTAACCAAGTATGGATTTGTAACGTTTTGTGATTGTCAATCGCTTTCAATGATGATAATTGATTGACAGTCTTTTTCGGTTGATAGTCGATGATTGGTCCTTTGAAGGTATCTGAGCATAAAAAGATTCCTGTAAGTCCTTCTCTGTCCTCGTTTGAGGCTGACTTGGTTCTTTGGAGGGTTTGTGGTGTAGACGATGATGATGATGAATTCGGTTTTCGGATCGGGACCGGGAGAACAGCCAGGGAGGTGAAAGGGAGAGCAGTTATGGGGATAGGGAGCTTCAAAAATCAGATGTTGGGATGGGGATTGTTTTAAGTGTGAGGGTTGAGGTGACATGATTTGTACTTGGCACTGAGGTTGTGGTTGTTTTTCTTGTTGTGACTCGGTGTGTGTGGTTCAGATAGGGGTTGATATTTTTTTTTTTTTTTGGCAAAGTTTTTTCTCCCCCCCCCCCACTTGTTTGTGTCTCCACTGTCCCTCCTCCTTTTCGGGTTTGTGGTAGTTTCCAATTCCTCAGGCTGTTCTTCCAGTGGGTGCTGCTCTTTCTTTTTCTCTTTCAATAATACTGTTGATTGGGTGGTTATTGTTATTTCTGTTGGTACTGCTGTGGTATCTGGAGATGTTTTCGGTTTTGTTGGTATAGAAGTTGTTGCTTTTTCTTGTGCTATTGTGAGTGTTGTTTTGGTGGTTGCTGTTGATGATTTGACAGGGGATTTTTTATTTTCCCCACTTTACGGGTAACCTGGGTCAGTCCCTATTTTTTCTTGGGGTGGTCCTCCGTTTCCGGATTTATGCTATTGTTGTTTTTTTCTATTATTATTGTTGTGGCTTCTACTGCTGCTGCTGATGTCTTTGTTGTGGTTGAAGTGGTCGTTTTTTAGGGCCGAATCGGGCGAAATGACCCAGCTGTTTGCATGACCAGCATAAAGTTCTCCTGCCCTCAACAACCACCACCATCGTTTGGTCTTTATATGCTATCGTACGGGGGAAGGCCTGAAACCCTCCCTCGTTACTCTACTCTCCCTTCAGACCTCTGACTGACCCATTTATATATCCACTATTTTTAGTCACGTGAACTCCAGTAGCACAATCCATTTCAAGACTTGTGTTTATTAGCTAGAGACCCGTGTTCAAATCATACGGGTCACTATCGGCACATTCTTCAACATAACAAAATCTTAAAATCAACACTAAACAAACTTCTCCCTACTTGATACTCTCAATTTTCTTCACTTTTTGGCTTTTAACTCGGCTTTTGAAGCAAAGTTTCTATTGGTGTCATAATCAAAATTTAAAAAAACCTCGACCTCGAGCACAAATTTCCATGTATAACAAGATTTTTGGATAACGTCTTGAGAAAATGACTTCAGTATCAAACCTTCGTTTTCACTATCACTATCTATTAAACTTGGCAATGGCTATAACGCCTCCAATTATAACTTACAAAATTCAGGATAAAAATCACCATTATTTGCTTGATTATTGAGGATTCATTTTTCATAACAATATATTGTAATGTGTTAGACAAGACCTTTCACACGAGAAAACACATTTCAAGAAACTGTGTATTTTTATCTTTTTTAAGACATAAAATTTTAACTCACTTTCAATTATCTTTTCTGTTAATTAAAAATGGACAATTGATTTTCGATGAGAAAAATTCTCTAGAATAATATATCTATTTTCACTTTTTATACGATACTCCGAATGTAGCACAACTTGTTCGTAAATTTCAAATTAAAATGAAACTTGCTTAAAAATTGAAAAAAAAGACAGAAAGAAAGCTAGAGCACCACCTCCAATGACAACGAAAATTTATTCATAGCTTACAATTGATTACTACATAGGTATTTTTTTAAATATCAGCAAAATAATCTCATAATTATTACCCTTCAGTCATAATAAAAAGCTGGGAAAGCGAGTGAAATTCGTAATTTGTCATATAAAAGAAGCCATAAAAGTGGTTTCATCAGGAAATTGTACTCATTTTTAATCAAAAATAAGAAGATTCAATTTTCTCTTGCATAACAAGTTCATAAAAACTTGGACATTTTCAGATAGCTCTGTCTTATCGATTTGAATTTATTAAATCTCAAAAAATTTCGTTATTTACCTCGAGTCCATATTTATACGAGATTCAAAATCGACGATTCAAGAAATATCTATTTTTTTAAAATACCACATCACTTAGACACTGAAGAAATCAATGTGATTATATACCCGATCCGAATAGAAATTTAAAAAAACCTGCGATGCTGAGAGGAATTCTTCCAACAATTGTTCAAAGCCTTTGACTCATTCTTTTCCTTGTGTCATGTGTTATATGTCTAAAGAAGAACCGAACATTACCTTAGCAAGAGTTATATATATATATATATATATATATATATATATATATATATATATGTCTTGGTCTTGAATATATTTAGTTTGTTCTTTTAGGTGTGCATTATTTAGTTCGATTTGTATTTTCTTAACTTTCTGAGAGTTAGCGTTAGTTGGGTTTCTCCGATTGCATTGGGATGCAGCTTTCACGTCGTCACGTTTTTTCTTAACTGCTAATGTCTCCCAGGGAACTCTCTGTTTTGTTCTTAGTTTAGTTAGTATACATTCAACTATGGCTTCCATGTAGGCATTGACAAAGTTCTCATATTCTTCATTCGGAGTAAGTATTTCTGATATCTCCTGAAGTGTATCGAATTAGTTTCTTCGTGTTATCGTATATTTATCGCTAATATCTCTATAGTAAAGCAGGGATGAGTCATATTGTGTGCTTGTAGTTGTTTGCGCCGCATTCCTGCGTAGGCTCAAGCGTGTCTTTGCCGTGAAAATTCGGTGATCGAAAGAGACATCTCCAAAAAAGGACAGTTTACGCAAGAAGAACTCGACGTAGTACTAAAAAAAATTAAAATAGGAAAGCTGCCGGGGTTGATGAAAGTACACCAGAAGTATGGAAGTCAAGGGAATTAGTCAACACTGCAACGCCGTATATAACTAAGTAAGTAAAGTTGACGACCGTAGTCGAGGGCGATCCGAAGGCTCCCTTTTCAATAACTACTACACTTTCCCTGGATTACTCCACTTTACTCTTGATACGTACCTTATTTTACTGAGTGTCAAGCAAGGAGGTATCAAGTACCATTTTTAAAGTCTTTGGTATGAACCCAGGTATCACGGACCATTGGCGAACACTCTACCAATAGCACCATAAATAGATGAACAAAGGGCTGCATAACCCCTTTTCCTCCAGAAGGGTGACCAGGAACTACTGAGGTATAACCCTTACTTCCATAGCGTCCAAGATATATAAAGCTCTACTACTCAACAGCATTGAACCTGAAATTGAGAAAATTCTTTGGAAGAACCAAAATAGCTTTCAGAGAAATCGATCAACAACATCACAAATTTGACCCTTCGTCAAATATTAGAAAGTGTTCGTGCAAAAAACCTCAAATCGACCCTATTATTTCTAGACTTTTCCAAGGCATTTGACTCCATACACAGAGGAAAGATGAAGCAAATACTTCTTGCCTATGGTCTCCCCAAAGAAACCGTTGCAGCTATAATGATGCTGTGTAAATACACGAAAGTAAAAGTTCCCTCGCCGGATGGAGACACAGACTTCGTTGACATTGTCACAGGTGTGTTGCAGGAGGACGCATTAGCACCTGCTTATTATCTGCCTAGACTACGTGCTTCGAATATCGATAGATTTAATGAAAGAAAATAGCTTTATTCTGAGAAAGGCAAGAAGCAAAAGATACCCCGCACGAACTATAAAGGACGGTGACTACGCTAATGACATAGCGCTACGGGAAAATATACCTGCCCAGGCCGAATCCCTGCTGCATAGTCTGGAACGGGCGACAGATGTCATAAGACTCCATTTCAAGTGGGACAAAACAGATTTCATGTGTTTTAATCAAAGAGACGACATCTGTATACAAAATAGAAGATTTCTGAAACTTGTGGACAAGTTTACCTACCTCGGTAGCAGCATCTCATCTACCGAAAATAAAATCAACACACAACTAGCAAAGGCAAGAAAAGCCATTGGTCATATAAAAGTCAGACCTATCAGATAAAATAAAGCGCAGTTTTTTCAAGCAGCGGTCGTGTCAATACTACTATATAGATGCACCACTGGGACGCTGACCAAGTGTATGGAGAGAAAAATTGACGGCAATTGCACAAGAATGCTTCGAGTTGTATTGAACAAGTCCCGAACACAGAACCCCACAAAGTACCTGTATAGTCACCTACCACCCATCTCGAAAACCATCTAAACTAGACGAACAAGACATGCGGGACACAACAGAAGAAGTAAGGGCGAGCTCATAAGAGATGTGCTCCTGAGGACCCCCTCACACGGACGAGCAAGAGTAGGGCGACCAACTAGAATCTATCTACAACAGCTCAGGATGTAGCATGGAAGACATGCTAAAAGCGATGGACGATAGGGACGAGTGGCCGATAAGGGTTAGGTAAATCCGTTCCCTGATGATGATGATATATATAAGTATATATACAATAATTATCAAAACTTAAAACTAAAATCTTTAAAATGCTATATGCAAGAAAATGCAGAACAATATTAAAATATATTCCAAGCAAAAAAAAAAGATAATAATGAAATAGGTTAAAATCTCGTGACTTAGAGTTATACGTTCTCTATCTTCGGGTATGCACATATTTTTTTAATTGACTCATATAAATTCAGATGTGTTGAACTCTAGTTCACCAAAGAATCGACAACGCAGTTTTATTTTGAAATATATGTATATATATAAAAAGAGAGAGAGAGAGAGAGAGAGAGAGAGAGAGAGAGAGAGAGAGAGTTGTAGCCCATTCACGGATAATATAGATTCTTTTCTACATATACATTTCTATAGTAAATTATACTTTAGGTATTATTTATGCATAAATCTTATAGAATAAAAGATTAACAACAAAAAATTATAAAATGATAATAGCAATATGATATAAAACGATGAATGTACAAATAATCTACCAGAGCACAAATATTTGTGTATATGTATGTATATTAGTGTGCTGCCACGCGTTTGATCTGCCCGTTTCCTTTATGCATCAGGTTCTCTTTCTTGAAATTGACGTTCGAAACACGGCCTTGGCCATTTAGAAGATTTATTAAGCATTATATTTCTATGTCTGTTTCCTACATCCATCAAAACCGTAAATATATATATATATATATAAGCTCTTATAAGCTATTTAAATCAAATGAGGCATATACCAATAGATATAAATGTCTTTATATGAGCGTGCATGTACATATAAGTAAGTAAAGTTGGCGACCAGAGGGCTCCCTTTTCTATTGCTACTACACGGAGGTGTAGGGGAGGGCGCTATTCCTTTCCCTGGATTGTTTTTTTTTACCCTCGATACATACCTTATATTGCCGATTGTTAAGCAAGGAGGTATCAAGTATCATTTTTAAGACTTTGGTATGACGCGACCTGGGATTGAACCCAAGTCTCCCAGACAATTGGAGAACACTCTACCAACTAAACTTCAGAATTTTTTTCGTAAATGTAAATCTTTGGGATTGAAATTTTGCAAAAATTATTTCAGTCTTGAAAAAATATTATTTTGAGGCTATTCAAAATGGCAGACCTAACAAATTGATTATGCATTGAACAGAGGGATGTGATTAAATATTTCTTTGCTGATAAGTGAAAACCATGTAAAATTTGCCGAAGAATGTGTCATGTGTACGAAGAAAAATATTCTAGTCAAAGTTTTACTAATGAGATAAACGGGGCTTTGCTTTTACAAGCCTGATTTGAAAAGTTAATCCATTGAAAGGAAAAACATACACACACACTCTCTCTCTCTCTCTCTCTCTCTCTAAAGAAAAAGTTCCTGATGTAGCGGTCAGTAGATAAGGTCATGCTGTGTCTTCGAAAAAATTGACTTCATAAGAAAAGGTGAAATTTTAAACAGTTTAAAATCATTAGATAAAATTCCCCTTATTGAATAAGCCTCGTAATTTTAAGAATTTACATGGATGTTTGTATAGTAAAAGGGTCGTTAAAAAGTTATAAGAATCACCCAGAATGATGAGCCATTACTGAATATCCTTGTTGTGCCAATTCACAACTATTTTTTATAAAACTAGAGTCCCATAAAAAGGTGAGAGGAGTGACAAATAAAAAAAAATGGACAAAACCGAAGTCCGAGGAATCAAAAAGTATCGACAGAAGAAAGTTATAACACCCAAGGAAATCCATGAAGACAGGGTACAGATATTTGCAGAGGATTCCTCTTTCTTTATAACTGAAAAGAAGTGGGTTGCAGAATTCAAGTAAAGCAAGTGCAGAGAATCGTCCAAAAAACTCAACAACTGATGAAAAAGTTACCGTAAAATTTGGGATCACAGACGTTTTTCTGTCCAGCCGATAGCTAAGTCCGTACGTATTCATTTTCGTTTGGTCCACACTGTTTAACCGGGATCTTTGGGATAAGCAAGCTGTCTACAAGATGAGTCTCAAGAATACAAACGCCAAAAAACAAGCTGAAAAGTGTTGAGTCTTCCAGACACTTCTAAGTTGCAACCAGGCTAACCCTGAAGATTCGTAAATCCACACAAAATCTCTGTTCAACTCTTCTAACTTGAATCAATGATTCAAAGCAAACAGTGAAATCGCTCTAGATCTTCACCATCGAAGAAATTCAAGCAGGCAGCATCTGTTGGTAAAATAACGGCTTCCGTTTGTTTTTGTTTTTTTTAATTCTGAAGACATAATCATGATAGAATACCTGAACAAAAAGAAAAACTGTAAGTGAATAGTACTATGCGTCAGAATTAAGACAACTGAAGGAAGTAATCAAGTTGAAACGCAGAGGGAGGCTAAGGGAAGGTGTACTCTTTATCCGGAGTAAGGCACCCGTTTACACTGCTCAGGCTTCAGTAATTGAAGCAACCAACTGTGGCTTTGAATTGCTACACCATTTCTCTTATTATCCAGACTTACATCATTTTGACTTCTTCCGGTTTCCTAAACTTAAATCGCCATTTTGGAAAAAATGATGAGGTCATATGAGCTTTGGAGGATCAGGATGTGATCTTATTCCGTGATGGAATTGCAATGCTAGAGCGCACTGTCAGACCAAGTGCATTGAGGTCAACAGGGACTATATTCAAAAAGAGTGAAAACTGTCTTGTTTCTCCGACTCCTTCCAGAGTAAGCTTAGAACTTTTTTGAACGACAGTCGTTTGTGTATAATTGTATTAAATGAATGTCAAAAAGGAGATCAGTCAAATTCATTAGATAGATTATGAAATAAAATGAAAGGATATCAGTGGTTAGAAGACAGGTTTATTTGTTTTTTTTAAATATATCTAGCACTTGAAAATTCATGGTGTAAATATGACAGATTTTGGCATGCTGTTAGTGAGTTAGTTGGAACAAGTTCACGTAATATATATATATATATATATATATATATATATATATATATATATATATATATACATATATCTATATACAACCTACTATAAAGTCTACATCACCAAAAAAATTTACTATGGAACATAGCTTAAAAAAATTACCATTTTTAGACATCCTTATAAACAACGTAAATGGCCAAATCACCACAGATATCTACCACAAACCAACAGACACCCAACAATACCTCCACTTCAAAAGCCACCATCCCAAAAACTATAAAATCCATTCCTTACACTCTAGTATGTAGAATACACACGATAATCACAGATAAAAATCTAAAAGAAACTCGCCTTAAAGAACTACACACAACCCTGAACCAGAGAGGATATCTAACATCACTTATAAATGAAGGATTGGAATTAGCAGAAAAATACCTCAAAGAGAATTAAGGAACCCGAAAGAAACACAACAACGAGGAACCCTTAGTATACGTCGCAACCTGCAACAAAAACAACCTAGAACTATTCACAGAACTAATGAAAAATCTACAACTTAAAACCAAGGACAAAATCAGAGAAATACTAGACAACAAAAATCACTAAAAGCCAGAGACAACCCCAAAATCTTAAAAGAATACTCACCTCTTCTACATTAGGAGAAAGCACAACACAAGGAGTTACCAAATGCAATAATAAACGATGCAAATGATGTGATATAGTTATATAAGCTAAATCCTATACCTTAAAAAACCCGGAAACCAAATTCCAAATAAATATAAACTTAAACTGCAACTCAAAAAACGTAGTCTAAATAATTGAATGTAACGAATGCAAAGAAATATACATTGGGTCAACACAGGTCCTTAATACAAGGACATCATTTCACTGGAGTAATATCAAAATAGAAAAAAACAGAAAATTAAATGTATCGAAACACCTATACCAATGTAGTCGTGGTAAATTTGGAATAATGCCAATATATCAAACGAACGACTACACGTTACTTCAAAAAAAGGAAAAGGGTTTTATAGATGAATTTAAAGTAAAGTTGAATAAAACATAAATCGCACACACACACAAACGGAAACAAACATGCATATATGTATATATATATATACAAAAAAATCTTAAGGTATATATTCACTCATACACAGAGAAAAAATAACAATAAGTAAAATACGAAACGACGCCAACACAGAAACACATACACTCACAACATATCAGATATCAAAAAGTAAATGAGTGATAAAGTAGACTGAGAGAAAAACACTTTAAGAAAAAGGAAGGACCAGCATTCATAAAAAAATCCATAATCAACTGAAAACTATTCAAACTACTAATACTAATACAAGTCTCATTGAATACCCCATTAACTAGACCTTATGCCATA
>OY757907.1:138127502-138150002 GCA_963585895.1 Sepioteuthis lessoniana | reverse complement strand
AAGAGTAAAGTGGCCTCCCGATTTTAAAGGAAAAATATAGAAGTCATCAGATGAGCTTAGCTCTGATTGGCTGTTGCAAAATTATATATAAACCATTTCTGTGGTCATTTTTTCTTGTGTGGATGCGCAGGTTAGCTGCCGGGATAGGAGTTGGAGTAAGATCAATGCCAACTCGGTCATTTGGGTGAGGGGGTCTGATGTTGCAAGACCCGAAAGCCCCTATGAACCCAAAGGAAACATCACTGATGACCCATCCCGATGCATCAATGAAGATGTGTGATATAAATAAAGAGATATGTGAAATGCAATCAGTCTCATCCAGGATTTGAACTCGTGTTGCCGAGTCCATTTCCTCCGACGATAACCATTACACCATATATATATATATATGTGTGTGTGTGTGTGTGTGTGTGTGTGTTTTGAGAAAGAGTGGTTATTTAAATAAAGGTATTGCTAAGTAGGACATAACAAAAATCACCCTTATTTTCTAAATAAATCTTTTCAATACATTAAAAACATTATTTAAAAACCAAAATAACGATTAAAACTTAACTTCTTGATCTTTTAATTATCATCTCAAAACTTTTCTTTTTCACTGATAAAATCTCCTCTTAAAAACAGGATGGTGTTACTCGATAATTTTAGCGCTTTTTTTCTCTCGTTTCAACTGAGTTGACAAAAGATGGAAATTGTTGATTAGGGTATTTTACGTACTCAGTCGACAGTAAAAGTTTGTCTTTCTGATTCTATGACAGATTCCTCAGGTACATTATTATCGCCATAATTTTTTACATTTTTAAAATGTTTACAGCTTGAAAAATGAATCATATGTGCTCTTTGACCTTTATAGTACAACTTGAATTTATTATTTTTAATATCATTTGAGTTTTCTAATTTAAAATCTCTTAAAATAATGATGATTAATTTATTAAGCAGTGTTTCATGTCAACCCATAACAATTTATAAAAAATATCTTTATTCTGACACAATCAATGCTCTGCTAGACCACTTTGCTAACATCGTTCTACAATTGGCGTCTTATTTATTACCATTATCCTAGTCTGGTGCCGAAATAGGTTCAAATTCATGACTCGAAAAATCCTCCTCAAGATAAGCTGTTAACCATTGCTCTACGCTAGACACCAAACATTAATTTACTAAAGTTCACTTCACCTGATTGAAGATCATTTCCTTATCATTACTTTAAAAAAGAAACAATAAGAAAGATTGTTCTAGAACTATTTCTCGGAACCACAGAGTCCAATGTTTCTCCCAAAATAAATCTCAGAAATGTATCCTACGTCTAAGAGCGAATATTGCATTGCTTGGAGGATTTTTTTTGTTTGTTGCTTCCCAAAGAATAACGTGATGAGTCTGCAGGTGCGTCGCAGGATAAAAAAAAACTACATTTTGAGAAAAAATCTTTTGAAACCAATGATCAACATAATTTTGTAACTATTACAATGATTAAAATATTTCAAATTTTTCTTTTAATGATCTTTACAACTCTCCTTAAAAATCGATGAAGAGATTTGATAACTTTTGGCGGCTTTCTTTCTTTAGTTTCACCGAAGTTAAGTAAAGTTATAAATCACTGATTAAAGGATGTTACATACACATACATCAACTGAATAAAAGTTTGTCTTTCTGATTCTATATCTCTATTTTCATTTGCATTAATATCAACATAGTATTCTTTACTTCTGTCAGATCTCTGGAAAATGGGTGAATATCTTCTACGTTTCTTCATTACGATGAATTAATTATCAAACACTAAAATATGTAAATAATTCCTTCGCTTATTCTGAGAGAGACGTTAGTTTGGGGTAAGATATCAGACTTACGTAAAGGTTTCGATTCCAGCTTGAACATTCTCGTGTGTCTAGTCTTACTAAAGAGTTGTGATACAACAAAACAGTCTATCTGTGAATGATAATATATATATATAAATTTTTTGTCGATCGAAAGAGAGAAATAAGTAAATATTTTAAAACGAATAGGTCCATGAGTAGATTAATTTTCTAAGTTGTTTATTTTTCTTCAACACCTGTTTCAAATTTTTACACTTTCATCGGGAAGATTACAATGTTTGAGGAAGAAGTTGTCTTTGGTTTATTGAGTGGTTACAGTTTTGATTAGGTTGTTGTTCTTTTAATTTCTAGGATTTGGGTTCGAGTATTTTCGGGTCGCATTAATGCGTTAATTGTCCGTGACAAATTTTCGTCTCTGCAGAGGTTGTTTGTTTCTTTCTCTCTTTTTTCCTGTTTCTTTGGCCTAGGGGTTAGAGTGTTCGCCAATGGCCCGGGAGACCTGGGTTCAATCCCAGGTCGAGTCATACCAAAGACTCAAAAAATGGTACTTGATGCCTCCTTGCTTAACACTCAGCATTATAAGGTACGGATCAAGGGTAAAGTAGAGCAATCCAGGGAAGGAGTAGCGCCCTCCCCTACACATTGGTGTAGTAGCTATCGAAAAGGGAGCCTTCGGGTTACCCTCGACTATGGTCGCCAACTTTACTTACTCTTTTTACGAGAGTTTATTCTATGTATCTGAGGGTCTACGAGAGTGCTCGTGTTCATGTATATGTATACATACTTGTGGTTTTTTCCCCTAAAAAATCTATGATTCTTGATATGCCAAAGAGTTTATTTGTTTTCTTCACTGGGTCATTGTAAAGGTATCTGTGTGTATGTGTGTGTGTGTGTGAGTGTGTATGTGTGTGTGTGTGTATGTGTGAATGTGTGTGTGTGTGTATGTGTGTGTGTGTGAGCCATAAGATTCAAATGACAACTATTTTTTGTTTCTAAGTGTACATAGTTAAGTTCTGTATAATGTGGGTTTGATTTTTCTACGAAGTAACGTGATGTCATCAGTCTGGTATTTTGGCATTGTTTTGAACTCTCCACTGCTTTATGCATATATATATATATATATATATATAACACCGGCCCATTGACATAGTTAGTGATCAGGAGACCGAGGTTCAATCCCAAGTCGAGTCATACCAAAAACTCAAAAATGGTACTTGATACCTCTTTGGTTAAAACTTAGCCTATAAGGTACGTATCAAGGGTGAGTGAAGAAATCCAGGGCAATGAGTAGAACCCTCTCCTACAATGCCGTATAGTAGTTATTAAAAAAGGAACCTTTGGGTCGTCCTCGATTACGGTCGGGTTACTTAATTATATATATATATATATATATATAGTCAGAAGGATCATGCATGCATATTTCATTTTGATCTAGATTGATTTCGATACGGATATTGCGCTCGGGCACTCACCCGTACACGTAAGAATATATATATATATATATGTGTGTGTGTGAGTGAGTGAGTGGGGGGTCTGGGTGTGTGAGCATTGGAAAAATAATGAGCGGATGTCTCATTGATAACTTCTCAAATTTAAATAAATAAATTCATTTCAATTAAATAGAGCTAGTCATTAATGACCAATAAGGTCTGGTCTCTTTCTCCGCATATGTATATGTAAATGTATACATATATACAAGCAGGTTTTGTTAAAGACGATGGAACACTGTGTATCATTTTTTTATTTTATTTTTTCAAGACATCTTGTTATTTTTCTCGTGTTGGGATCTAAATGGTACAGGAATTGTCCTATATATTCTACCCAAGCGCTTTCGACCATCCTTCTGGTCATCATCAGAGGTAGTTTTAAGTTGACTTTTGAGTGTTTACTGTTTTAGTGTTTGTAGTGTTTTGTTTCCAATTTGTCGGTTAGAACGTTTTCAGCGATTTGTTTTAACCAAAAATCACACAGACCAGCTTAAAAAACACATGAACAAAATTATCACAGCCAATAACGCAGAAATTGGATCCATTAAACTAACAAAAATAACTGGAGATTACAAACCCAGATGCATATATGGTAAAATAAAACCCCACAAACAAGGTAACCCAATTAGACCAATTATTTCATAGATTCCTACTCCCATATACCACATATCAAAATTCCTTAACAAAATAATAGTACCATATATCCCAAATAAATGCAGTATCAAATCAACACATGAATTTATACAAATTCTAAACTCCAACCCTACAATCAAATTCATAACGGCATGACTCGATGTCGAAAATCTTTTTAGTAGCGTTCCAGTTCACGAAACCATAAAAATAATTATAGAAAACGTCTATAATCAGCCCTCAATTCCTTCTCCAACTATACAACCAAAAATCCTCGAAAAACTCTTCCTTACCTAAACAAAAGTCTCATTTTATGATCCTTCCGGCAACATATATATACATATAGACGGTATTTCGATGGGGTCGCCCCTTGTTCATACCATCTCCAAATTCTACATGTCCCAAATCGAAAACAAAATATTTAAAACAACAGTAACTAAACCCATTTATATATCCGCAATTTAGATAACATTTTCATCGCAACACAATCCTACAATGAAATTAACAAACTTAAAAAACTCTAGAAAAAAAACTCTGTAGTAAACTTTACCACCAAACTCAACATTAATAAAAATATTCCTTTCCTTCGTACTTACAGACTCCACTAATAATAACAAATTCACTATATCTCCATGTAAAAAGACTACCAACCACAATTCCACCCTACTTGACTACCACAGTGAAGGTCCCCAAAATATAGAATAGCAGTTATAAAAAAAAACTTAATTAAAAGAGTATTTTACGTCTCCTTATCTGAGACAATATTTTACAAAGAACTTACCAACATAAAACAAACCCTTGTTAATTACAATTTTCCTAATAAACTAGTTGATCAATAAATAAAACTATATCTTCAAAACGTTCACAAAAATGATAGCACTATCAACAATAACAACACTAACAGAATTAATTTATTTTACAGAAATCAAATGCACAATAACTACAAATTAGACGAACAAGCAATAACTAACATCATAAAAAAACACATTAAACCTATCAAAAAACAAAAACAAATAAAACTTATCATCTACTACACTAAATTGAATACATCAAACCTTATCGTTTAGAATGATACCAACTCCGCAAAAATACACCTAAATCAAACCAGTGTAGTTTATAAATTTATGTGTCCATTTCGAGAGTGCCTACCCCACCTCCCAAAAAAAGAATTCTTACATAGGCTATACAACTACAACATTATCTCGTCGTCTTACTTATCATCTTTCTGGAAATAGTGCCATAAAACAACATTTAATTATAAAACGCAACAATAGCACTAACCAAGATTCACATAGATAATACAATAATTATATATAAAGACAATGATTAAAAACAATTTCAAATCCTAGAAGCAATATGCATAAAAAAAAATCTTTTTAAATAAATAAAATAGCATTTAACGCAGGCATCAACATATTGAATATTTTTAGTGACTAAAAATCACTAATTCTACTAGTAAACCTTTTTCGAACCGAACATTTTGAAACAAACGCTGAAAAACGTTCTAACCGACAACTTCGATGTAAAACGCTACAAATTATTAAAACAGTAAAACTTTAACAGTCAACTCAACACTAACCCTGATGACGACCAAAAGATGGTCAAATTGCTTGGGCAGAAGATATGGGACAACTCCTTTACCATCTAGATCCCAGTGTTAGAAAAATAAGTAGTTTTGAAAAATAAAATAAAAAATAATCAACAGGGTTCCATTGTCCTTAACAAAACTTACTTGACTAATAACTCGCTATCTAATTATACACTCTTCAATATATATATATATATATATATATATATATATATATATATATATATATATATATACTGTACCTATGTCTATGCTTCTGTCTATTTGTATATAATAATGCATTTATATGGAGGTGCGAATATATGGGACTATGTGCTCATTAATACGTAAAGTGTCAATTTTTAACATAACATCGTCTCCGCGCAAATTCCATGATAATCTAACAATGATTAGACATTTCTGCTAAAGACCAGAGCGTATAATTAGTTTCCATAGAATGTGCCTGTGTTATTTTGTAAAGTGTAATGTATAAAATATGTCGATGAAAATACTTATGATTCTGAAAAGTATAAAATTGAACATTTCCTTAAACATAAATGCAAAATAATAAAAACATGACATATATATATATATATATATATATATAAACGATTATTTTATATTTTGAATTTAATCTTTTTTTTTCTATGACATATTTATTTAGATTTCCATAGATACAGATGCTAACATTTTTTGCTTGGCTGTAATACCGGAAATTGACACTTTATTTCGAGCGAGAAGGCACAGACATTAAATTCTCTAATAAAAGTTGCAGACGGTCAAACATACAATGGCAAAAGCAGAAAAGATCATAATGTTATACTAGGGCCGGTTTTAAGCCAATTAGAGAGAGTTGTTCAAATTGAACTGTTCTCACATGTGAAAGAAGTTTTTGAAAACTAAAACTGATTAAAACATACTTACGGTCAACAATTTCACATCAAAGACAAAGTTAACTTGGTGATACTCTCAATAGAAATGACATTACAAAAACCATTGAATAGGAAATGATTTTGGAGAGTAGAAGACCCGACTAACAATTTCCTAACTATATTCACACTCTTTCTTTTGTAGAGTACAGGGTCCCAGTAATAATATTTTAATCGGATCCCTACTTTCCTTCGCTGGCGCTACTGTTCATGATAAAGATTCCAATCAGAGATTGAACTCAAATGAACTGCATTGTAATATCACAATATTTCAATGATAAAATAAAAGAAGAGTAAAAATTCACAACACTCATCGATAAAGTCTCATCTAAAGATTATCCATGTAAAACTCAGATTCATGAGATTTGTCTATTTTTTAAAAATGTCATAACAAAAATAATCTCTTGGTTTGGTTTCTTTCTTTATTAGCAAATCTGTCTTCGTTGGTTGTATATATATATATATATATATATATATATATATATTGTCATCCACTGTTCGTTCAATCAGAACTCTTCAATGTGGCTAGACACGTAGGACGCTGGAAGCCGGGATCGAAACCCATCCAACTTTACGTTATATATATATATATATATATATATATATATATATATATATATATATTGTTAACATGTGGGAGAGTGACATTTTTGTATGTAAATTCAAACTCCAGTCGGGCTATTATGTTCACTAAATATATATAGAGAGAGAGACAGGCAGACAAAGACAAAGAAATAAATGAATAAAAATTCATTAAAACAGCTTCGCCACTTTATATTTGTAGGAACTAAAAAATATGTAAAAAAAAATAATTTTATTAAAAAGGACCCTCCTAATGCGAATACAATTTTATTTCGTATTAAAAGTTAACCTTGTCAATTTGCTCAGTAAGTTGGGGCTGTAGAATACATCGACTACACCTCTGCAGAGAGGTAAGAAGCCCCCAACGAGTGTCCTGATATGACACTAAACAATCTGATGGTGAGGTTCCAGAAATGCTGGAGCTTTGGGGAATGCGGAGTACCCCTTTATTGCCATCGCTTCCAGGTTCACTCTGGCCCGGAGTGGTAGCACCTATCTATGGGTTAAATAGAACTAACTGCATACTTATGCAAAACTGAATTGTTTTACTAAACTGAAGAGCTTGAAATAGAAAGGTTTTTGACAATTAAACCGTACTTACATTTAAACCGCGTGTTTATGGCAAACTGAAACGGTACTTCCATTTAAACTGCGTGCTTATGCTAAACTGAATTATTTGAAATAGAACTGTTTTTGACATTGTAACTGTATTTATACTAAATTGAATTGTTTAACATAGAACTGTTTTGACATTTAAGTATGTGTAACCAAAATCTGTACATATATTTAACTGAATTAGAACTGCTTGACTAAACGGAATTGTTTGAAATAGAACTGATTATTCACATAAAAATGGATTTGGCGTTAAATAGCCTGCAAAGGTTGATATGCCATAAAACCCAACCAACCTAGTCAATATTTCTACTCCTTTTTTTGTTCGCAGTATTGCTCAGATTATTTTACGGATTGAATCGTGAAAAATATCAACACATTTGGGTGTTATTGTTTTTTTTTCCAAAAATTCTTTCCAAATTCTAGCGATTAAAATGTCACTTCTTCACCTAAACCATTCTTGAGTTTCTCTCAAATGCTTTCCATTATATTCAAATCAGTAGATTTTGCTGGCCAGACTAGCTTACTGGTAAACCAATTTGAAATTGAGGGTGCAACGTGTCAATGTGGGGGTTAGGCATTATCAGGCTGGAATATCAGATTTCGTGTGTTCGTTAGTTAGTATTAGAATGACAAAGGTTTACTTTTTGGATGTCTAGACATGTCGTTACATTATCCAACCTACATTGACGTCTAGGTCACTTTTGCTTTTTATCAAAATGCATAATCGACAGGGGAAATTTAAGTGCGCTTTATTGCACAGTCTTCAAACTTTCCCAACAATTATGAACTTATCGGCCAAAAATTTCTTCCTCAAATCGTTTATAGTCAACGACTTGTATTTATTATGTAAGTCTAATCCGAATTTTACATATTTTATTACAACTAGTTGTACAAGAGTTTAACAGGTCAGATGTTTTAGTCTCCATCGAATAATTTTCTATATTCTAAAACTTCCGTTTTAAACACAGCAAAAGTATTTTTCACTAAATACAGGATGAGCACAAAAACATTCTGCTCTAGGATGAGCGCTATCTTAGATTTCACAGTCCTTGAGCAGTGAGAGTCTTGCACAGATATTCTACTGGAGAGAAAATAAATATTTTCAGTTAACCTATGTTATGTCTTCATATTTAAGAACATATTCCTGTAAATTTTGATGTTTTGATTACTTAAAATTGACAAGTGTGTTCATGCTCACATTGTATTTAACTGGTGGCGGTTTTGTCGATGAATGCTTACGAGTTGACATCGAGTTTGCCATTTTGGTTCAAATGTTACTTTATTCTTAATTCTTTATTTAGAACTTTTAAGATACAAGATTCGCCAATCTTTATGCACGTTTAGGATAAGTTCAATACCAGTTCTTTGTTTCTGGCAGACAGTTCTTTCTCCGAGTGTCTACTTTATGTACAACTAAAAATTATTTATATTACCAGAAAATAAGGTATTACTGATCTTTGACTGGCTGTTCGAGTTGAGAAAAAGCAAACTTCATCAAATACTTTGAAAATATAGTCGGTAATTGAAAACAGAGTAAAACAAGTTCTCATAAGAAATTTTGATAAATAGCCAAGTATTAAATAGCCACTTGTTTTCTCGTTCTATTTTTCCTTACACCACTTGTTATACTAGAGTCATTGGCATTGAAATTCTCTAAGTTAAAATAGGAATAAAAAGCAGTTCAAAAATATATACATCCCTTATATACTGATGATATTTTATTTAGAAATTTTTTCTGATGTTATTTTGATTGCAGAGTAATGCAGTAGATTTTGGTTATGAATATTACCTAATAATGTCTCTTCTAATTTTAGGATATTCCATCAGAAATTATATAACCAGGTATATTTTCTTTTTAGCAGAAAGTGATTTTTTATTCTAAAAAATTGTTAAGTATGTACATATTTATGAGTAATTTTCTCTCTCTTATATATATATATATATATATATATATATATAAGTGATGTGGTGTGTATTTTTTGGTTTAGTGGTATCACTGAATATAATGGCATGAGTTTATTAGTTAAGTAAATGAAATTATTTCCTCCTATAAATTGATATATCCTCTAAACGTCACGGTAATTTTTCTAAGTTGTCACGACTTGGGCAATCCAAATAAGCCGCATTTGTGTTGTGAATTTGTATGACATTTTTAACAGCACATTTCCAACATCCATCACCATATATGACTGTTTAAACTTAATTAGCTGCATAATCTTTGCTCAAGTTTTGAGTGGCAAATGACTCTTTTTAGCCTATCACAACTACCAAAATTCAAGTAGGAAAATCTCATAACTTATTTCGCCTGATTATCTACAAATAAACTGTAGTATTTAAATATGAGCTGAACCCTTAAACTAAGTGACGGTAATGTTTATGACAAAATAGTAATTGAAAATACATGTAGGATTATTAGAGTTTAAACATTTCCGTCAAAACTCACATCTTAAACGGTCATAAAATTGACTTTAATTTTGTATATAATATATAAAAAAAGATATTTTTCAAATTAATGAATTCGTTGGATTAAATTAAGTAATAAACTCTCTCTCTCTCTCTCTCTCTCTCTCTCTCTCTCTCACACACACACACACACACATATATATATATATATATACCATCTGATTATGTCAGCTTCTTTCTCGGTGCACTACAGAAGACAGGTCTTTATAATGTCAGTAATGTCAAGAGAATATTGGGCCTTACCCTGCTATACTGACCCATCACGTATAAGCAAGGAGCCGATTATTAGAGAATTTTCCTTCTCTCGGCAGGTTTCCATATTTATACATATTTATACATATTTATATACAGCCTGGAGTCACATCTAAGTTAGTCTTAACTTCGTAAATTACTATATATATATATATACATGTAAAATGTTGCAATACTGACTTTGAAGTTATTTATGATTTTTTTAAAAAGATGATAATTGACAGAGGTATGCTCGAAATCGCTTGATTCCAAATGTTTGAACAATGTTTCTATTCACTGTACGCAAAAATATGACAGCAAAACAAGTTAATTATTGTCCTCATCTGCCATCAGCTGCCCATCACAAGAAGTGTAATGCTTTCGTAGATCTTTGACCGCGAAGTAAAGGCCGGCAATAATAACAATACAAAACAGCTGAGTACTTTTGAGGCAAATGACCAACTGAAAATCGATCCAGTACCTCCAAATATTTTTGTGAATCCTGAAGACACTAGACTAGAGCAAATCAAATTTCTATCAATTTCGTGAAGGTTTAGCATATTTCTCTAGCATCTAACTTAAAGCAATTGCTAACACCATTAGTAATAAATTTGTTGTTTTTTTGTTGTTGTTTTTTTCGCTTATCCAAAGAATAAAGATCTTTAAATGTGCCATGAATTTCTACTGGCAGACAACAGACCAGGAAGTCTGATTCTCTCTATGTGTCTCATGAGTGTCGTTTTCCACCACGCTGAGTTAAACAAATTCCTATCAAAAATAAATGTTTTGGAACTTGGGCTTCAAAAATTTCACCTTGGTCTGTCACTCAGTGAGCATTGAACTCACAAAAATTATCTGGATAGTGGCCTTCAAAATCTTTGTTCTCCGTAAGTATTGAGTTATTTCAGCTTAGTCTGGCTCAAGGCTACAAGATATGGTAATCAAAAACGATCAAGTCTACCTTGCTAATTCTTGTATTGATCTAAGCACCTTCGATAGGTGTTTACTAATCTCAGTTTTTAAGTTCGAGCTCACTTCACTAGTCAAAGTTACAAACACTCTCCCTGTGTACTTCTCTGATTGATTAGCTAATTGACTTCTCTTTCTCTCTCTCTCTCTCACACACACACACACACACACACACACACACACACACACTTAAGACCACACACATACTAAATGTATCTGTGTTCCTCTTTCTTTCTTTCCCTTTCACTCTTCTTCTTTAGCCTTATTCTGATGCTCAAATAGATTCTCTGTCTGTCTGTCTGTCTCTCTCTCTCTCTCTATGTCTACCTCTGCGTGTCTCTCTCTCTCTCTCTCTCTCTCTCTCTCTCTCTCTCTCTCTCTCGTACAAGCACACAGATACTGAGTATTTTTCTCGGCATTCTAACTCTCTATCTAACAATCTATCTCCCTCTAAGCTTCTCTTGTTGACTGGATGATTGACTCTCTCGCTCCCCCATGCTCTCTCTGTCTCTCTGTCTCTCTCTGTCTCTCTTACATTCACACTCACACACATAACACAAATTCACTCTTTCAGTTTCTCTCACTCTGAATCTCTCTTGTTGACTGGCAGATTAATTCCATTGCTCTCAACTATAACCCACCCCCACCCCCTCTCTCTCTTTCTCTCTCTCTCTCTCTCTCTCTCTCTCTCTCTCTCTCTATGTACGTCGTTTTTAATTAGACTTCTTCGCACCTGAACTATGGTTTATGAATGTCGATGTGGAGATAAGAGCAATTTATTCAATTGATTTTCTTTTTCCGCTGTTCATCCACCCTTTCTTCACCCTATTTACCTTCCGCCCTTAAAAAATAACCCGAACATTTCCCTTGCAAAATTATCCTCCTCCCAACCTGTTCCTCTCTTACATTTTATTCCGTCACAACTAATTTACTCTTTAAAATTTCGTAGCTTGTTATCGTCTGCTTTTTAAATAAAACATTTCTTCCATTTTAAAACCATTCCAACTCTTTCTATATCATTTTCAGAAATGAAGGCGGATTCTTGGCCAAATACTTGTCTTTCCAAATTTAGTTCTTGACATTTTTAGTTTTTAAAGCTCTCTTAATTTCAGACTTAGCATAATCAGTGTTGTCTGGATGTCTGGGATTCTTTCACGAATATTCTGACAAGTTTTCATAGTTTTGTTGTTTTAACACTACTTTTGTGCTTATGCTATCTCTGACCTTCCTTGATATTATCTAAAGTTCTCGGAAAATGTTATCTGTTCACGAAATATTCAGATTACTGTCTCCATTATTACTTTTTAACAATTAAGCAACTTGGCTTTTTTTCAAAACTGGTTAAACTTCTGAAATTAATTTTAAAGTTTTATTTTTTTATTTTTATAAGATTTTTTTCCCTTAACAATGCAATCTTTTTATTGTTCAATAACAGTATTTGTACATTCTCAGAATTTCAAACTCAATCTACTTAGTATTTTCTTGAATGAACCCCGAATAGCCAAATTTTTTCATTGAATTAGGAAGTGATACACGTATAGATATTTAGATATTAACTCAGATCGCCGATATCAAAACCCGAAAAGGCTGTTTACAGTCATTTTGCTCTAATAGCGTTATTAAAAGGCATGAATCCATCTCTTCATTCTCCAGTAACGGTTAAATTAATAGGGTTCTTTAGCCTTGGCATAACAACCAGTTTCGAAAAAAACCCTGTAAATACATTATGGATCTGTGTAGTGGCGTAAGGCTCTTTAAACCTTAAAGAATTTGAGAAATGAACGAGTCCTGTAGTCGACAAATAAAAAGAAGTCACTTTGACAGATATGTGCAGTTCTTCTGCATTTTCTACAAACTCTTTCGTTTAACACTAAAGAAAAAATGTTGGCTAAATCTAAATCCTAAGATTACGGCGATTAACAAGCCCTTGACTCACTATGACCTTGTTCCGCTCATTTGGTAGCAACTAAATATAGGCTCTACTTCATCTTTAGTGAAACTGATTAACCAGTGTTTCTATAGAGAAAAAATTGGTTTATAGCTGAAAAATTTCAACAACATTATGTTAACTATCTAATGTAGTTACCGTGGAAATAAATAGCAACATTAATCTCGAAGTATTTCCCATAAATGCATATCTAGCTAATCATATATATAGAGAGAGAAGGAGATAGACAGAGCGAGAGAGAGAAAGAGAAAGAGTGGAAGATAGATAGATAGATAGATAGATAGATAGATAGATAGATAGATAGATAGATCTGAGTTTCTCACCTATTCGATCGTCAGAACAAGATCGCAAGAAAATGACAGTCACCAAACGCCGATGATTGTGTGTCTATAATATCTTAACATAGATCTACATATGCTCTATCAACGATATTGAGCAGTCATTATTCATTAATATAACAAACCTCATAATATATATATATATATATATATATATATATATATGATAATTTTATTAAATATATTTCACAGGATTTATACACCTAAAATATTCACAGTACTAAACTTAATCTGTCATACGACAACACTAAGAACTGAACTAATTACACTAGTATTATCTTAATTTTAATATTATTATTAACTGTACTAACCTTCACTATCTAGAAAGTTATCTTTGTCGATATTTGATAATCATTATTTCCCGTGAAATACGTCATATCTCTTGTAAATTAAGGCTATCTTGTTCGCCTTGCGGGTAGCAATATTTAGAAAGTGAACGTGAAAAACTCCAGGGAGTTTAATCCTCATTGGGTTCCTACTTCAGGTATTGTGCTAAGATAAGCTAAGCTTAGGAAATCCATGGACACAAGAACGAATCATACATCTGTATATCGAAAGTATTACATCAGAATTTGTCACCTTATTCATCATAAGGAAAATCTCGAACATATGCGAACTAAATTAATGACACAAAATATTTATCATTAATATTTCACTTAAACAAAACAAAAAAATAAAAGATAATTGAAGAATAATAATAAAATGACATCTGCACAAGAATTACAATTCAACAAGAGAGAACGGTAATTGAACTGCAATGAGAGAGAATGACAACTGAACAAGATAGAGAAAATGACAATTCAACAAATATGAGATAATGACACTTGAACTAAAATGAACGTATTACAATTGAACAAGAAAGAGACAGTAACTGTAACGGTACAGCTGCCCTCACCAAATACGGGTGTGACTCTGCTTTCAATCTGCTTGTCAGATATACGAGGTGCATACGATAAGTTTCCAGACTTTTTTCGTATGGGCACTTATATCGATAGTACACACATGAAACTCTAGTCCCCTTCGAAGTAATCTCCTCCAGTTGCAATGAACGTGTTCTATCGTTCCAACAACTTCTGAAAGGTCCCATGGAAGTCCTCTTGTGTGAGCGTGTCAGTGACCTTCGTCACAGCTTCTTACATCTTCTCAATTATCTCATAACGACAGCCTCTGAGCTTAAGGAATAATCAAAAGTCACAGAAAGAAAGGTCAGGACTATAGGGAGGCTGACGAACTGTCTTGATACCCATCTTGGTCAAATAGTCTGTGACAAGGATGGAGTTGTGGACTGGCGTATTGTCCTGGTAGAAATGCCACTGACTTGATTTGAAGAGTGCTGGCCTCTTCCCAAGGAATCTCTTCCTGAACTCCCTTAAAATCTCAACATAGTAACCCCAACACTTTGGCCAATCAACTCTGGTGTATGACTTCCTTACTCCTGCCACACCTCTCATCCTCCCTCACAGACTCCACGCCTTCGTTGAGTCTCTTATGCCACTCAAAAACTGATGCTCGATTCATGCAAGATGTTCCAAAAGCAGGCTGAAGCATTCCATACGTTTCTGTAGCATTTTTTCAAGTTTAAAACAGAATTTTATAGCATATCGTTTTTCTAAAGTGTCAGATTGCATTTTTGAAATTCACCAGCTGTGACAATCAGACTTTTATAGGGTGTATTCCAATTGCTGCTGTAGCTGTTCATTTGAATCTGAGAATATAGAAATTGGCCAGTCATCTCATAAGATGTATTGCAATAACGTACTGAATTTTTAGTATGAATGCCCATACGAAGAAAGTCTGGAAACTTATCGTATGCACCTCGTAACTTCGAATGACACGACCGATTTGCTATTGGTTCACATTGTGTTTTTTAGATTCAGAAAACAGATCAATCGCAAGTCAGAGTCACCGGTCAGCGAGTAAATGAATGAGGCCGCACAATTAAAAAAGTAAAAAAAAAATAAAAGTCAACACTAAGAAGTTGAGAAGAAAAAATGGCTTTCAAAATAACAATATTTGATATATCAAAATGTCTTTCAAAAATGTTACGTATATTCACCCATCCCTGAGGTGGCAAGTTTTAGTCAGAGACCAGTTCACTAATTAATAGTTCATCAATTTCTTGTATAAGTTTTAAACTTTTCTATCTCTCACTGTCAATAGTCTGACGCAAGACAATCTTAAATAGCGGTTATGTTTGCTCTCCACAATCGTTGGTACTACTACACAATTGCTTATTACGTTAAGCTCCTTCGCTTTTTCACAGTTTTGTATTATGGTCGATTTTCTTCATTTTTTATACCTATGGCAGCCTGCTCACCGACTCACGTGCTGTTCTTCCTCTGTCTCTCATATTCTACTGCTGCAAGGAACAAACCCAATCATTTCATGTATATCTTCATCGGAGAAAGAAAAAATATCAATTTTCTCCGAATTTGGATTTCAATAAATTTTGATGACACGCATTATTTCGAGATTATTGAAAGAGAATAAATTCCATTGTTGAATGTTTATTCTAATTTTTAAAAAAGTCGCTTTGGATAATTGACAGGTGGCCTTGATCTGTCAAAACAACCAAATCATCTTCTAACTGCCTTTTGGTTAAACAATAACAAAACATTTGCTTCTTTTCATTATCAATTCTTTTTCGTCAAATTCCTTTCTCATCAAGATAAGACATTTTTTTTTAATTTCTAGTCTATTTCAAAAGCCCATTAGGCCATTACACATTTGTAATGTATTATTCTACTTTTCCAAAATCCAAATCGGTTTCTTTTTCCTCTGATTAATAATTTTTATCTGACCGGCCTTGAACCCTTAATAGGCTTACATAATAATTTAATAAGAAAGAGAAAATTACAACAGAACAAGAAAGAGAGAAATCCAATATAGCAAAAATGAGATAATGACAATTTAATAAAAAAAAAAAGAAAGAATAACCATTAACAAAATTGAGAGAGTAACAAATGAGCCAAAATTAGAGAATAAAACTTTATCAAAAGTGAGTGACAGACAACTGAGAAAGAATAGAAGAATTAAAATCAAACAAGAAAGACAGAATGACAGTTGTAAAAACAAAGGAAAATGACAATTGAACAAGAACGGGAGAATGACAATTAAGCAAGACTGAGAGAATGAAAATTGAACTAGACAGAATGACTGTTGAACAAGCAAAAGAGAATAACAATTGAACAAGACTAAAAGAATGAAAATTGAACAAGACTGAAAGAATGACAGTTGTTCATCTCAAAGTCCTGATTATAAATATGAAGATCTTTCATTGAATCTGGAATCCGAGTTAGCTGAAAGATTATCCAGTGTCTCTAATGGTATGTACGGCAAAATAACTCTTTGACCAAAGAGATTATTATTTGCTTAAAGTGAACCTGCCTCTGCTTTTAATGTCATGGCAAATAATGTTTGTTGTTGCCCTTTTCTGAAATATGTTAGATTCTTTCATTCTTTGATCCGATTCGAAGCTGCCTAGTCCAAAAATGCAAATCTTAGTTCTTTGATTTCTTTTTTATTGATATTCTTTGTACTGACAAAATTCTCACAACCACTCTCGATATAACAAAGTTCTTTGACCTTGCATTTAAGAAGACAATTTCTTCCTCCACAAGTTATATTCTTTTTTTTTTCTTTGTAGGAGCTTTATTTTTGTAGCCAAATAGTGCACGAAACAAGCAAGTTTAAAATGCAGTTCGGATTCTGTAGAACGATGTATGTATAGTAAGTTAGATCCTCTCATTCTTCTTTCTTTGTTAAATATCATATCAACTTTCATGGGTTATTTATGTCAAAGCCATCCTCGTAGAAGAAGACCAGTTATACTATTTAATCCTTAGCTGGTGGGGTTCATATCTTTCCCAAGGGTATTACTCAGAAAATGAATCTAATAACACGACTTGTGTATGAATCCACTTACTTCGAGACCGCCGCAGTTATATATATATATATATATATATATACATTGTCATCCACAGACAGACTGTTTCGTTGTATCACAACTCTTCGGTGTGGCTAGACACGTAGGACGCTTGAGGCTGGGATCGAAACCCACCCAACTTTACGATAGACTTAGTATCAGACAAGCGTACCACGTCAGCTAGGGAATCATAAGGTATTAAGTAGCAGAAGCAGTAGCAGCGTTCGTTTGTTTACATTTTATACCTTACCGGATACCAGAGTGCTCAATTCGTTCGAACACTTTTGCATTATGCGAGTGGCAGCTGTAAATTCCTTCGTCAGAGGGCTCAACCCCCATGAGGGAGCGTATAAGTAGTCGAGTTTGACTCAAAGGCTCCCTTTTCAATAGCTACTACACCAAAGTGTAAGGAAAGGCACTACTCCTTTCCCTCGATTGCTCCACTTTACCTTTCTGATTTATGCCAAAAATTAATGTGTGCTGTAACACCCTGGAAAAATATAATTAAATCTCCAAGAAAATATAAAAATTAAATTCAAAATTTAAATAATCATATTTTTACTTCTTGATTTTTTAACTTTTTATTCATTTTTGGGGAAGTCTTCAATTTTATGCCATTAAAATTGTTACTGTTTTCATCAGTATATCTTATATATTAAAGTCTTTTTTATACACATAAGATTTTTTTTTACTACATCCTGGTCCTCAGCAGAAGTAATCGTTCATATGTACGAGGTGCATACGATAAGTTTCCAGACTTTTTTTGTATGGACACATTTATTGATAGTAAGCACATCAAACTCTAGTCCCCTTCGAAGTAATTTCTTCTGGCTGCAATGCACTTGTTGTACCGTCCCAACGACTTCTGGAAGGTCCCATGGAAGTCCTCTTGTGTGAGCATGTCAATGACCTTCGTCACAGCCTCTTTCATCTCCTCAATTTTCTCATAACGACAGCCTCTGAGC
Source organism: Sepioteuthis lessoniana (assembly GCA_963585895.1). Classification (NCBI taxonomy): domain Eukaryota; kingdom Metazoa; phylum Mollusca; class Cephalopoda; order Myopsida; family Loliginidae; genus Sepioteuthis; species Sepioteuthis lessoniana. Next base: position 138,131,542 of record OY757907.1, on the reverse strand, counting down.
TTAGGGAATAACCAAAAGTCACAGGGAGCAAGATCAGGACTATAGGGAGGCTGACGAACTGTCTTCATGCCCATTTTGGCCAAATAGTCTGTGACAAGGATGAAGTTATGGACTGGTGCATTGTCCTCGTAGAAATGTCACTGACCCGATTTGAGGAGTGTTGGCCTCTTACGACCGAATCTCTTCCTGAACTCCCTTAAAACCTCAACATAGTAACCCTAACCCTTTGGCCAATCAACTGTGGTCTATTGACTTCCTTACTCCTCCCACACCTCTCATCCTCCCTCACAGACTCCACGCCTTCGTTGAGTCTCTTATGCCACTCAAAACTGATGCTCGATTCATGCCAGATGCTCCAAAAGCAGAATGAAGCATTCTATACGTTTCTGTGGCATTTTTTTCTAAGTTTAAAACAGAATTTATAGCAAATCGTTCTTCTAAAGTGTTTGATTGCATTTTTGAAATTCACCAGCTGTGACAATCAGGCTTTAGTAGGGTGTATTCCAATTGCTGCTGTAGCTGTTCATTTGAACCTGAAATCATAACAATTAGTCAGTTATCTCATAAGATGTATTGAAATAACATAGTGAATTCTCAAGTGTCTAAGACAATTTTAAATGCCCATACGTAAAAAATTTGGAAACTTATCGTATGTACCTCGTATATAGCAGATTATCGCAAAAACTTTGGGGTTGTTACTCGGTGTCCATGTATCATTTAAAATAAATTATTTACTCGTGTGAAAAAGTTTCCATCATATTTTTAGGTATAGATTGAATAAAGATTTCAAAATCATTGAGACTTTTTTGCAACCGTCCAATAAAAGTTTATTCAATTTTCATGAATCAAATATGTGCAACATTCCGATTTAAAAATTAATTTTATTAATTTGTATTTGAAAGTTTTTTCTCGCAATTATTAAAAATCTTTAACAGATAAACACGGACTCAAAAAAAAATCAAATTATTATAGAAATTTAATAAAACTTTCTCTCCTTTTTGCATCAAGGATTGCATTTATTTACGAAAATATTTTACATTGGTAATAAGTTTTTTAAACGTACATACCAGCAGTATTGAATAAAACTAACAAAATTATAAAATGCTACTTAATCAGGAATAAATTTGTATCTACTTCAGATATTATCAACCAGAAATTAAAGAATAGTTTAATTTTAGCGAAGAAAAGCACCTTGAGTAATAAATTATGTCTTAAATTACAAATGTGAGATCTGCAAAATAGTACAAAATATTTCTTACGATGAAAACTTTTAGTTTAATTTGTCAAATTATAGTATAGCCTTCTGGTATGAAAATCAAATAAGCTAGTCCTGCTAACATCTTGAAATAAAGAATTCACGAACTGAAACTTAAAAAAGAATAAAATTCAAAATTTTAGCATATTTATTTGTTTGTCTGGTTGCATATGAAATATAGTTAGCAAATAATATCTTTGGTTGATTAGTTTTATGGTATGACAAATCTTATTGGGTTAATTTATGCCAAGAGCCAGATTAATACTACGGTCTCCAATTATACACAATCTAAAGATATATGTTTAGAATCATTTTAAAGAGGTAAATACTTAATTATCTCAAATCTTATTTTATTCTTTGTTGGGACCTAAACAGGTGCTAACACTCTTGGTTAGAGTGGAACTGTGAGTGATGGCAACGATTCCCACTCCCCAAAATGTCTACTATTAGTGCTTCGCTATCCGATGCAGTTTTGTGTCATACAAAGGAAATCCTCTTTCATGGTATTTTACCCCTCTTCAGGGGATAAATTTGACGTATTCTAAGCCCTGTCGTCAGTACGAATAATAATAATGAATATATATATGTGGATGTGTGTGCGTCTACGTCTCCGTGTCTACGTCTCTGTATATATATATATATATATATATATATATATATATATATATATATATATGTGTGTGTGTGTGTGTGTGTGTGTGTGTGTGTGTGTGTGTGTGTGTGTGTGTGTGTGTGGCCTATATATGTGTACTAAATTAAGTAGACAAATTTGGTTAACAAGTCATAAAAGAAGAAACAAAAAAATTTTAAAAGAATTAAAAAAGCGAAAACAAAACATTATCATCACCTAGTAGATATAATCCAAGAATGACAAAACTATGCGGACAGCCCAAAACCTAAAAACTCGAAATCGTAATGTTACCCCTAATATCACGAATATCCATTGCTAAAATACTAACCCCTCTCTTAGGAACAATCACTGGCACTCATCTTTAAAAAAAAATTTTAAATAAAAAAAAAATCAACACGAATAATCAAATTATGACAAGCCTTGAAATCAAATTATTATACTCCAACATAACAATACTTATAGAAAAGCAACTAAAATATTTTAAAAATACAAGCTTTCCTCAAGCAATTGAGTCACAATTATAAAACTATGTACATTGTTCAGAAAATAACGTTTTTCCAATTCAACAATATTTCTTATAAAAAGAAAAATTGGTTAATCCAAGGAATCTTCACTTTGCAACATTTTGGCTTGTCTTTATTTAGAATTCCTACAAATAGGTCCATTCACAAACCTTATAACTGAAGATATGTTATATCCCCGATGTATCAACAATAGCATAAACATATCAGACACCATTGATAGACTTAATAAATTTGCACTAACCACAAGTCTCATCGATGAAAATGAAACTAATTATTCATTACATTTCCATGCTATTTTATTAATCCGAACTAATAGTAAATTAGAACTGAACTTCTTCTGAAAATCAGTCAACAAAAGTGACCACACAAATTTCTATTCGCATCACTATAAATAATACAATAATAGAATTCTATTCAAGAGCTCTTAAAATATGTAAACCCTAAAATTATATGATGAAGTAAAGTATATTGAAAATAGTTTTAAATAACTCCAATATCCAATTTTATTTATACACAATGCTGCAAAAAAAAAGGCATATAAAATACACACAAGCAAAAAATCACCAGAAATAATTTTAGAAAAGTCGGATTTCACTGATACTTGATTTTACCAACAAACTCAAATACGAATATAACTGATCATTTTGATTTTTTTAAATACCTAAACATTTAAATTGTCACAAGCATATCTAAAATTAATCAATCAGACAACAAAACTACATTCAAGTCAGACATTTATATTATTCCCTGTAAAATTTATGAAAATGTTGGTGAGTATTGTCACTTTTTAAAGAAGTGTCGATACAAACTCAGGAGAGCGCTACCAATGGGAGATAATTTCTATAATGTTGTCAATCATCAATTTAAGACAGACCATAGATTTAATTAAAAAGAGGATTGTATATCTATTTCTTCGTAAATATAAAAAAAAAAACAAGACAACAGATCCAATCCGTTGTTGGTTCATATAAAAAAAAATGCCACAGTTTTTTAACATAACATCATTTTTAAAATTAAAGCGAAACTAAATAGCCCTTGACGTACGTTAGATTAGCATAGAATTGACCCCACCATTGATGAATTACATTGTACTATTTTGTACATTTGGTACAAATATTATTAACAATATATTGCTTTAGACATAATATTGATGGTTTCAAGTTTTCAGAATTGATTACTTTTATGTTGTGAGTAATGATCAACCCTATCGGCGAAGTCAACCACCATGCATGGATTGCATTTTCTACCGAAATTTTTTGGTTGAAAAAAAAAAAAGTAAAACCGAGCACACACTTTTTTTTTATTAGAGCCATTCAACGGATGCAAATGTTTTCACGCGATCAATAAATCGCGTTTCGACAACATAAAAAGCTTTGTAACATTTTTTAGGATTTTTTTTCTTTTTGCGGGAGAGGGGATTCTTGATATAGGAAACTTTTAGAGCGAGATTTTATTGACAGCGAAACTGTGTTGATATTTGTTGGTGGTTATTAAAAATAAAGCAAATATTTAATTATTATCATAAGTATGATTTCGAACATTTTTGTTTCCATATTTTTAAAGATCTTTGTGAAGGGCCTTCCCAGTTACGTTACCATGAGAACTACGTAGACAGTCTTCCAAGTATTTT
>OY757907.1:137977502-138122502 GCA_963585895.1 Sepioteuthis lessoniana | reverse complement strand
ATTATGCAGCGGGGATTCGGCTTTGGTAGGTGTATTTGTCAGAAGCGTAGTCTGCGTCCGAAATAGTTTGTGCGGGGTATCTTCTGCTAACCATTAATATATCAATATATACATGTGTGTGTGTGTGTGTGTGTGTGTGTGTGTATGAGAAGTGCGATTTTCTATGTGTTTCTTTATCTGTAAAACCTGTCACAAAGATATGTATATAAATTTAAAAGTTAACCCATACCTTGACTCGAACCTTCAATCTAAAAATACACTGGCAAGAAACGTGTTCACTACAGCGGCGATTTGTTGCTTGATCGACATAATATAACATTAATCAGGGAGAGAGAGCCTATATTTCCAGTGCCGGAGAGCGACAGTCTGCCGAAACAGAGCTATTAGATACGTTGAGTAAGAATGAAATATCATTATCCAAGTATATAACGAGAGAATATTTTGTAGTATTTCAAACCAATGTTTCTTTTTGATTTCATTACGAACTGCTCACTGTGGAAAAGTTTCTGGTCTTTTGTTGTAGACAGAACATAGAATAAAACAGTATTTATTAATCTGTTGGACAAATGTATAAATCTAATGTCGAATTCTTACCTTAATAGGAGGGAGATTAGAGCTGATTTCAGGTATAAATCGTCTCTGAAAGTTCGAACCTCACCATGGGTCAGACTGAACTATGGTTATTCAACAGTTGATTTCCATTAAATCAAACTACGTTAGATTAGAAAATTTATATTTCCCAGTTTAAAAAAATGAAATTACTTTTACAAAAAGAATTGTCTAAGAGGTCATAGACTGGCTGATATTTTATCCTTCTTTTTTGAGTTTTTATTTTTTCATGTGTGTTTATTGCTGTAGTTGCTGCGTAAATAATCAAACTAATTGGTTTCAGACACTTCACAGCAATTTTCGATCAAAAGAATTCATAATAATATCGTGAATTATTAACAAGAGTAATTCTTTTGCAATTTTCGTTTCACTAATTTCGAGCAGTAGGGAAGAAAAAATACTTCTATTTGATTTTATCTCATATCCCTGATAGATAAACTGACCAGTTCGTTTGAATGTATTTTACCGGTGGTTGCTATTTTCTACCCAAGGAAGAGACTTGATTTGAAATGTGCCCGCTGCGTGATATCAGCAAAATGTGCAAATGATACCGAAACGCAGAAATTCAATAATTGTAATTTTGTTAAAATGAATAATCACAATTTTTGTTTGTCAACGATTAAGGTCTTGGATATGATTATGCTTTATAAAACAATTGAAATTGACCAATTAAACAGAAATATTATTCATAAAGAACATTGAATGAGACAAATACGTTCACTCACTATGGTATATTTCAATCTATCAAGATCATATATCTGTACTCGAGCAAGGTTGATTAGAATACATGAAGTTGCCCATGCAGAAAGTTTCCGTCCTTTCTGAAAGGCATATAGTCCAGTGATTTGCATTGACCGAACCTCTCTGAAACTTTCTGTTATGGTGTGTAGGTGCGAAATCATGTTTATATTCATATCTTCTTTGTACTCAAATCTTATGTGAGAGAGACTTCGTGGTGTTGTGGCTAACGTTCCTGACAGCGACATCGTGGTAAGTCAGTTCGAATTCCAGTCAGGCAATTATGTTCACTTTTAGAATAATAACCTCAGAAGAGATATAAACCTTTTCGTATTTCCAGCTATGAATTAAATAGTATCACTTCTGTTCTTTTACATGGATGCCATTGGCATTAAATACCCCACGGAGGTTGATATGGCATTAAACAAACTGAACAAATTGAACCAAATATCATCCTTATGAATATCAGGTTAGGAAGCAAAATAAAGTCGATCGGATTTAGGTTTTGTGAATCTAAAGGGTGATGTCTTTGTACAGTCAGTGCTTCGCTAAATTAATATTGATAATATCAAAAATAGAATTAAAAATTAACGTTGACTTACTCGTCAGAATTCTTGATGTTTATATGTCATCGCTTTTTACATAAGTTTTTTTTTTTAATTTAAATTCTGATGGTTAAAATGAAAATTATTTAAAGAATTAGTCTCGACACTTTAACATAACCAGCAAAGGTTATTAGTGTTTCTGGAACAAACAAAATTAAATGTTAAAATTAGTCTGGACATTGATATAAGCTATTAAATTGACTTGGATCAATGAGTAAAAAATTCAATGCACTAAATTGTTTTACTTTTTACCTGCCAAGGAATATCAAATTTGTATTCATCTTCTCTAAAAATTATTATGAAAGGATATTAAATGACGTTGAAGACTTATTTGAAGGACATCATTCGATACAACTTTGCAACAGTGGCATCGAAGTTTCCAGTTGCTTGTTTTGAAGTCAAAATTTTCCTTTTCCTGGACTGGTGGCGCCCAAGGCAAGAAATCCTAGTTTTTTTTTTACCCATAGCTAGTGGGATATGATTTTAGGCATTTCTCAGGAGGCAGTATTTTAAAGGGAATGAACTCTTTCTAGAAATCTGAACTTGGCTCATCTGTCGCCTTTAGTAAAAATGGTTTGGTTTGGTTTCTTTGTTTGATAGTATATCAACGTTCGTGGGTTATTTAATGCCAAATCCATCCTTGTAGAATAGCTATAGTGGTTTTACTTAACAATTACTAGAGAGATAAATGGGTTCATACCTTTCCCAATGGAATTATTCTGAAATTTTACGTAGTAAAGTTACTGGAATTCGAACTTTCTTACTAGGATGTCGCCGGGCAGCACGTTAGCCTCTACGCCATGGAGATTCCCCCAAATAAAAATGTGTAATCATCAAAGATTTCAGGGGCACAGAATAATGAGCACCATGTCGACCGAGCGGAGAATATTTTTATTAAATCTTCTATATAGAGGTAAAACCTTCTCACACAGGGTTGTCCAAGCAATTAAGCTAATCTTCGTCCAATGGTGAGTCTCCAGTTCTAGGATCTCAGAACTGGGGAGTGATACCTTCATTGCCATAACTACTAGAACCATTCTGGCCAGGAATACTAGTGCCTGTTATCGATAGATCAAGTAAATCTGTTTGAAGACTGACTAGTATTAGACAGAAATATTTTATGTCAAATAACTGAGTGAAAAATATCTGTAATAAGATTATTTAAAACTATGATTGTTTAAAAATATCATAAGTACATGAAACTATAAAGTTGTGTTTTATTCATATAAGATAAGAATACTTAAAACATATAACTGTTTGCAAACAAATGATTATCATCATAAAGAAAGATATACATAAAAACATATATTTATGTAAAAATAATTATTATTAAGAAATTCTTGTTGAAGCTCTAATTGTTCACAGATGATTATTATCATTTGTAACTTGAAACTATTTGAATTTATTAAAAAATACCTAATTTGCTATTAAATCACTTAATCTACGTTGAAATGCCATAGAACCAAGAAAGCAACCTACAAAATTTTGAAAAGATAACATCAACAATAGATTATTGAAAACTAAATGGTTAAGATCTGCTCCGTGATGGGCGTTCTTTTCCTTTCAATGAATGACTTAACTGATTATGCTTTACTTTATTTATGACTATTATCTTTCTTTTTTGCGGAGGGGGGGTTGCAAATTCTGACATTATCAGAACAGAATTCCTTATTACTTGTCTGCCAAAAAGATAATTAAAAATCTGGGAAGTTCCAAATCCACATAAAGAAGAGATGAAAGATACATTTGAAGACGGGTATTTAAGAATAGAAAACGAATTCTCACTCAACATGACAAAGAATTTAAAACTTTCAAAAGCAGTCATTGTTCTATGTAATTGGATAGATTTTAATTTAGATGACGTGTAAACACACACACACACACACACACACACACACACACACACACACACACACACACACACACACACACACACACACACACACAAACACACACACACATATATATATATATGAAGAGGTGTACTATATATATATATATATATATATATATATATGAAGAGGTGTACTATATATATATATATGGTACACCTTTTATATATATATATATATATATATATATATATATATATATATATATATATATATATAGTTCATCTCTTCATATATATATATATATATATATATATATATATATATATATATATATATATATATATATGAAGAGGTGAACTATATATATATATATATATATATATATATATATATACTTTCTGACATGTTTTCAACTTCTTTCAACGAGAATTACAAATGAGGTATTGAATGATGGCAGATTATAGCATTTATTTCTTATTTTACCCGAGGTAAATTTAAAATGAGCGTGGTCTAGATTTTCTTTCCGAGGTTAAGGCACAGGAATTCGTGAAATTGCATAAATTCTGCTCATTTTTGCTGCTTCGCTTCCGTATAATTTTAATAGCTAACGGAGCAGTTAATCCCCACATTATTTAGAAAAGTAATTCTTGTATCGAACAAAGTATATGAACCGTCAAAAAAGCCTATTATTATTTGTTCGGTTTATTTCTTTAAAAACATCTCTTGTTGAAACGAAGATGCTTTACTACACTGTCCATTCCCTGCCAAACTGAATTAATTTAATGAAATGGACCTATCCAGAGAATGCTCTCACACACACACACACACACACACACACACACACACACACATATATATATATATATATATATATATATAAAGTTTCTGGAATAGATTTTAAACATTGTTTTTGTTTCAACGAGGACCTGTTTGAGTTATTGATTGATAGCATGTTGTTGCTGTTCCCCTTCTTCTTCGTCTCCTCCGTCTTCTTCTTCTTCTTATGGAGTTTTTCACATCAGTGTTAGCTGATGGTTTTACAATGGAGTTTGAGTGACAGCAAGTCTCCTCAAGTCTCCAGGACTCGTCTTAGGATTCTGGCCGTTCTTAGCAATGCTGTCGTTTGGATAGTCTCTACACGTCCGCCAACTTCCAAGTCCTCCAGGCCTTTTAATAATCCTTTAGTTATTGTGCCTAACGCACCAATCCCAATTGGCACAATCATTACTTTCATGTTCCACAGCTTTTTTAATTCTCTAGCAAGGTCGAGGTACTTATCCTTCTTTTCACTTTCCTTCAGATTTATTCTGTGGTCCGCCGGGACAGCAAAGTCGACAATTTTGCAAATTCTCTTTTTTTTTTTTATTGATTATTATAAGGGCTGGTCTTCTGGCCAGGATTAGGTGATACGTTTGTATAGGAATTTATGCGCGTCATTTTCTAGGACAGGTGCTGGGTTGTGCATATACCATTTATTTGTATGGTCGAATTGAAATTTCCTGCACATTTCCCAGTGGATCACCTTGCCAACCCAGTCGTGTCTCGCCTTATACTCCTATTGTGCTAATTTGCTGCATTCGCTTATTATGTGATTGGTCTTTTCGTCTCTGTCACCGCATAGCCTACATTTACTGTTTTGTTACGTCTAATCTATTCTCGCTTTGATATGATTGGTTCTTATGACATTGTCCTCTACTGCTATTAAGAGGGATTCCGTTTCTCTCTTAAGGTTTCCTTTTCTTAACCAGGTCCAGGTTTTCTGGTGTGAGGTTTTGTTTATTAGACGTTTAAAGCGGCCATAGAGTTGTTTTCCCTCCCATTTTTGTTTCCTAGTTGTTGTCATTCTTTCGTTTGTGTTGTCCGTATCGTTTTTGATAGTTGTAGTTAGTCCTCGTTCGTGTTTTTTATGTAGTCTTCAAGCTGTTGTATCGATGTGTCAACGCTGTCTTCGATGCTGGCAAGTCCTTTTCGTCCCTGTTTTCTAGATACATATAGTCTGTCAACGTCGTCTCTGGGATGTAATGCCTTATCCATGGTCATTATTTTTCTTGTTCTTTGGTCCATTGGTTTAAGTTCATCTCTGGTCCACTTCAGAAAAGGTCCCGAATATCTGACTAGGGGCACAGCCCAAGTATTTATTCCTTTCATGAGGTTTCTACTGAAGAGTTTTGTCTAGAGTAGTTTTCTCGTTCTCCTGAGATATTCTTTTCGGATCGTGTCTTTCATTTGCACAAACTGGCAAAAGAAAGAAGCAGGAGATACCCCGCACAAACAATTACAGACGCAGACTACGCCGATGACCTAGAGCTTCTTGCAAATACAACCACCCAAGCCAAAACCCTGCTGCATTGTCTTGAACTTGCAGCTGCTGGCATAGGCCTCCATGTCAACACAGACAAGACTGAATACATGTGCTTTGATCAAAGAGGTGACATCTTCACACTAAACGGTAGTTCTCTGAAACTAGTGGACAAGTTCACCTACCTAGGAAGCAGTGTCTCATCAACAGAGACAGACATCAACACGTGACTAGCAAAGGTATGGGCAGCTATCGATAGGCTATCGGTAATATGGAAGTTAGACTTGACCGATAAAACTGCGTTTAACGCAGTTTTTTCCAAGCGTGGACCCCATAACATGGACGAGCAAAAGCAGGACGAACAACTACAACCTATATACAACAGTTGTGTGCCGATAGAGGATGTAACCTTGAAGACCTCCCGGAAGCTATGGACGATAGAGATGAGTAGCGAGAGAGGCAGTGTGACATGATTATTATCATTATTTACTTATGATTATTATTATTATTATTTACTTATTATTTATTTATGCTGACAGTGTGACATGATTATTATTATTATTTACTCCTTCAGAGTTTTTCACTTGAATGTGATTGACAGCAAGTGTCCCCAAGTCTCCAGGACTATTCTCAGTATTCTGGATGTTCTCTAAAATGTAGTAGTTTGGATGGTCTCCACTTGTACAGTTATTTTCAAGTCCTCCAGTTCCTTTAATAATCTTTTGGTGACTATACCAAAAGCACCAATCCCTTTCATGTTCCATAGTTTTGGGGTTTTTTTCGATTCCCTAGCAGGTTCGAGGTACTTATTCTTCTTTCCACTTTCCTTGTTTTATTCTGTGGCCAGCCGAGACACCAAATTCCACAATTTTACAAGTACTTGTTTTTTTTTTTTGTTTTTTTTTGTTTTTGTTTTTTTTGGGTTTTTTGTTGCTGTTGTTGTTGTTGTTGTTGTTGTTGTTGTTGTTTATTATAATGTCTGGTCTTTTAGCCGAGATTAGGTGATCCGTTTTTATGTCAAAGTCCTATAGGAGTTTATGCGTGTCATTCTCCAGGACAGGTGCTGGATTGTGCATATACCATTTGTACATATGGTCAAATTTTGATTTCTTGCATATCTCCTAGTGAATCACTTTGTCCACTTAGTCGTGTCTAGTCTTATCTTCCTTCTGTGCTAATTTGCTGCATTCGCTTATTATGTGATAGATGGTTTCGTCTCTATCAACACATAACCTACATTTGCTATTTTGCAGCGTCTTATCATTTCTCGTTTTGATATGATTGGTTCTTATGTTTTGTGCTGCTATTAGGAGGGATTCCGTTTCTCTCTTAAGGTTTCCTTTTCTTAGCCACGTCCAGGTTTTCTCGTTTGAGATATTGCTTATTAGTCGTTTAAAACATTCATAGAGTTATTTTTCTTTCCATTTTTTTTTTTTTAGTTATTGTCATTCTGTTGGTCTTCGTGTGGTCAGTATCGTTTCTGGTGACTATAATCAGTCCTCCTGTGTGCTTTTCTATGTAGTCCTCTTGTCATTGTATCGATGCGTCAACACTGTCTTCAATGCTGGCAAGTCCTCTTTCTCCCACCATTCTTGATACATTGGTTTTCTTATTATTTGGTCCATTTGCTTAAGTTATTCTCTGGTCCACTTCAAAAATGGTCCCGAATAACTAAAGAAGGATTCAACCAAGGTATTTATTCTTTTGATAAGGTTTCTGCAATAAATTTTTGTCTCGAGTATCTTTCTAGTTCTCCTGGGATATTCTTTCTTTATTTTTCTTTTATCTCTATTTGACGGTGTCAGCTTCCAAGATACCCAAGTATTTGTAGGTTTCCTTTCCTCCGAGCGTTCTAATCTTGTCTTGATTTGGCAGTTCTATTCCGTTCGTCAAGTGTCGTTTGCCGCGTTTCATTACTAGCATGGCACATTTTTCAATGCCAAATTCCATCCCTATGTCTTGACTGTATATTCTCACTGCGTGTATTAGAGTTTCCAGTTCATTTTCATTATTGGCAAACAGGTTGATGTCGTCCATGTACATTAGGTGATTGATCTTTTCCAGCGATTTAGTAAATTTTCTAAATATATTGTTTAGTGGTGTCATCGCAATTTTAATGCTGATAATGCATCTCCTTGAAAATATACATCTTTTGATCGTTGCTTCAGCTAAGTTTTTCCCTCCAGCTGTCGATTTCACTTTCCGAGTTTTCAAGGTTTTCTCGATAAAGTTTACGACGTCATGTGATATTTTGCACATTTTGAGGCAGTTTATTATCCATTTTTGCGGGATCATATCATATGCCTTTTTGTAGTCAATCCAGGCAATAGCTGGATTTTTCTTTCTTGTCTTGCTCTCGTTGAAGATGTGCTGATCTATAAAAAGTAACTCTCCTGTGCCTCTAGATCGTGTGCGGCATCCTTTCTGTTCCTCAGGGAACAATATGCGGCTTGTTAGCGAGTAGTAAATCTCTTCATTTATTTATGCTGTTATGCTGTTTTATTCTTTGTAAAATGCCGCTTGTACAGTGTGTTTTAAATGTAAAGACACTTTTACCGTAAATCCTAATTGAACATATGACTCAGGTCAAATGTGCTAGCATGCAAATGCTTCTGAATCTTTTCTAAAAGCTTAGAATTCCCACTGCTTCCACCACCCGTCGTAGTTTAGAAGAAAATAAAAAAAACAGCCTAAGTAACAGTCCCAATGTACCCCCAACCCAAAACAAACCCCAAAAAATGAGGAAATAAGTATTGTCCCCCTCCCCAAGTTGTAGACCTTCCCAAATTTTTTTAAAATTCATTAATGACTAAACGGTAGAACAGAACTGGAGAGATGAAGATCTAGCTTGTGCCACCCGAAAACCAAAGGTTCCAATACTGGTTATTGTACTGGCTTGTACAGTGTGTTTTATATGTAAAGACACTTTTACCGTAAATCCTAATTGAATATATGACTCTGGTAAAATGTGATAGCATGCACGGCACATGTTTCTGAAATCTTTTCTAAACCCTTAGAATGCCCACTGCTTCCCCCCATAGTAGTTTAGAAAAGAAAAAAAGAAAAAAAAACGAAAAAAACAGGTTAAATAAAGGAAGTCTCCCCCCCAAAAAAAACACATGTTAGGTCCATTATCAGAAGACAGGTGAAAATAAACCAAAAAACTCTTATACATTAGTCTTGGGCTTTAACTAAGTTAAAACTTATGGGTAAAGAAAGCCCCCACTTTTTTTACACACTCATGGGAATCTGCATAATGGACGTAAAGGTTTGCGAATAAACCCTCTGACGGCCAAATGCAATGCCTAACCTGGTCCTGGACGTGTGAGTCTTGCGGCTCAACACTCAGGATTCGTCAGTTCGATCGGGGAACTACTGCTGCTCATCTATAAGAGTGGCTTCTATAGATGCGAATAAAAACAGCCATCGAAAGATAACCATGACTCATACTCAAACCACATACATAAACCGCATCGCTCTTCGCGCGGGTAAAAAAGGGGCGCGTCCTGCTGAGGTTGGAGCCCTAGCCTCAGTGTTCGAAAAATCAGCTACAGAGCTCACACAACAAAAACTAATAAAATGCAAACAAACAATACAAACAGCGACATTTTACACTAGAACCTTAAATCGAATAGGTCATCTACCAGAGCTGACTGCATCGGCCGTAGAACATAACATAGACATAATATGCATACAAGAACACTGATACACACACACCGAAGATATCAAATATCACGATACTGGCAATGGATGGACGCTAGCCACTGAATCAGCATGGGAAGATTCTGTCAATGCCATAGTAGGAGGTGTAGGAATGCTTATAGGGCCAAGAGCGTTAAAAAAACTTAATTGCATTGAGAGAATACAAGCTACGATGATGGCAGCTACGTTTAATGGCCATCCCAGAGCAACAATAATCTCCTGCTACAGCCCTACCAATGTTAGTGAAGAAACTGAACTAGTCGCTATCTACGATGAGCTATCCTCTCTACTGCGTAGCATTCCGAAACATAACGCCCTAGTCATCGGCAGAGATATGAATGCCCAAATCGTGAAAAACGGAAACAACAAATACGGCCTACACAACACATCAAATAGGAATGGACAACATCTAAAAGATTTCATCATAGAAAATAGATTAACATACCTCCATACAAACTATCAAAAAAGGGAGGGAAAATTATGGACCTACACATACGCGAATAATAATAAAGCACAGATAGACTACTTCTTTATAAACAAGAATTAGAAAAATAGCGTAATGAATTGCGTGGCATACTCCTCTTTCGAGGGTGTGTCCTCCGATCATCGAATAGTCACGGCAAAAATACGACTAAGCCTACGAAAAAACGCCACACGAACAGCGACCATCAAACATTATGACTGGGCCCTTCTCAACAACAGAGATATAAGAGATAAATATGTAGTAGAATTGAGAAACAGATTCGAGACACTACAAGAGAAGACAGAAAAAGGTACCCCAAATGACGAATATGAGAATTTCGTCAACACGCACCTCGAGGCGGCAGCGAAGTGTATTCCAACAAAACCTAGAACTAAATATAGAGTCCCATGAGAAACATTAGCGGTTAAAGAAAAACTTGCACACGTGAAAACTGCCTCCAAAAGCTATAGGAAGAACCAAACAAACACAAATGCCTTAAAGCTAAAAAAGGCACAATATCAATTAGCAGACATATATCTAAAAGAACAGACAGAATACATACAAAATCAGATAGATAAGATTAGAGACTGGAAGATAGGCAATCTAAGATAGTCTGCCAAACAATAAACGAAGTGAGTAGTAGGAAGAGAACAACCAAAGCAAAATTGAAAGCTGCAAACCAACAAGAAAGAATAAAACTGTGGAAACAGCATTTCGAAAATCTACTCGGAAACCCACCGAAAGTTACGCATGAACCAATCACCAGAATTATTACTAAGCAATTGGACATTAAACTAGGACCGTACACCCAAGAAGAACTCGACTAAAAATAGGAAAACTGCAAGGCTGGACGAGATTCCCCCAGAAGTATGGAAGACCAGACAATTCGACGACATACTGCTCTAGCACTGCAACGCAGTCTATAATCAAAATCCGATAGATAGATGGATGAAGGGATGCATCCTCCCCTTCCTTAAAAAGGGCGACCTCGGATTAGCCAAGAACTACCGAGGTATAACACTTACATCCATAGTAGCCAAAATTTATGATGTCCTACAACGAAACCGCATAGAACCCAAAATCGACAACATCCTTAGGAAGAACCAAAATGGTTTCCGAAGAAATAGATCCACGACCTCACAAATATTGACCATCCGTAGAATCATTGAAGGCCTACGGGCAAAAAATCTACAGGCGACATTACTATTTGTCGACTTCCCCAAGGCATTCAATTTCATTCACAGAGGGAAGATGGAAAAAATCCTACTAGCAAACGGCCTACCAAAAGAAACCATAGCAGCAATAACGATTCTCTATAGAAACACCAAAGTGAAAGTAAGTTCACTGGATGGAGACACAGAATACTTCGACATTGTAGCAGGAGGGACACGCTAGCCCCATATCTCTTTATCATCTGTCTAGACTGCGTGCTTAGAACATCGATTGATAAAATCAGAGAAAACGGCTTCGAGCTGACAAAAAAAGAAGCAGAGGGTATCCCGCAAAAACAATTAGCGACGCCGACTACACCGATGACATAGCGATTCTGGCAAATACACCCAACCAAGCCGAAACACTACTGCATACTCTACTCATGAACGAGGGGCCGCAGGGATTGGCCTCCATGTCAATGCATACAAAACTGAATATATGTGCTTTAATCAAACAGGCGACATTTCCACACAAGACAGAACCTCTCTGAAACTGGGAGACAAGTTCACCTACCTAGGAAGCAGTATCTCATCAACCGAAAAAGACATCGACACATGGTTAACGAAGGCATGGACACCTATTGGTAAGCTATCGATCATATGGAAATCAGACCTGACCGATAAAAAGAAAAGCAGTTTCTTCCAGGCAGTGGTTGTGTCGATACTGCTGTATAGATGCACTACTCGGACGCTAACAAAACGGCTGGAGAAGAAGCTAGCCGGCAATTACACAAGAATGTTGTGAGCAATATTGAATAAGTCCTGGAGGCAACACCCCACAAAGCACCAACTAAACGGCAACCTGCCTCCCATCACGAAAACTATCCAAGTTAGACGAACCAGACATGGAGGTCATTGGTGGAGAAGCACGGACGAGCTCATAAGGGATGTACTCCTATGGACCCCCATATATGGCCGATCAAAAGCAGGGCGGCCAGCTCGAACATACATACAGCAGCTCTGTAAGGATACGATGTAGCCCTGAAGACCTGCCAGAGGCGATGAAAGATAGGGAGAAGTGGTGAGAGAGGGTCAGAGATATCCGTGCTGGTGGGACGACATGATGATGATGATGATGAATATTTTCCACATCATCGGTAGGCAGGTTATGGGTCTGTAGTTGCTTGGGGCTGTTCTCTTGAAGGTGTCAATTAAGATCAGTGTGGTCTTTCCTTTGGTCATTCATTCTGGTACGTGTGCTACTTGCAGACATGTGTTTATTTCTAGTGCTAGTCTGTCGTGAATGGAGGTGAATTTCTTGAACTAGAATCCATTTATTCCATCATGGCCTGGCGTTTTCCAATTTGATTTTTTCGCGTTGTTTTTAGTAAATCGATGTGTATTTCTGTTTTTGGGCCCTCTTCGAGTCCTTCTAATTCCTTTGTCATATTGCTTATCCATTCGGCTTTTTTTTTTATGTTCTCTTGGTTACCATATTTTAGTCCAAAATTGGTCGGTTTCTCTTACATCCGGTTGTTGGTATATTTTTGTGCTATCTGCCCCCATTTTTTGTAGGATTTTCTTTTCGTGATTTTGGAATATCCTGTGTTGTCTGTATTGTTTTACCCTTTGTTAATATCTTTTCAATCTTTCTTCATTTGTCAGTACTTTCTGGTTTATTTCCTCAAGTTGTATCGTTATTTTTCCTTGCGTTGCCTTTTCCTTTTTGTCTCTGCATCTTCCAGCGTCTTTCTTTTGTTTTATCATTTTGGTCTACTTTCGTAGTTTTTTCTATCTGCGTTTCCCGTTGCATTTCCCATCCAGGTTTTAATTTTTTCTTCGTGCTTTTTGAGGGGATACCAATTTTCTCGCAAACTAATTTCGCCCCTGCTTTGATTAGTTCATTTAATTAGGTTATATTGTTTGTTTTGTAATTTAGTATTTGATTTATTTTCTCCGTTTCCGTCTCGACTCTTCTCCATTCTATGATTCTTAGTGATGATTAGGTAGTTTTTTCCCGTTCATAATTCTCTTTAAATTTTCTAGGTTTATTTTTTGTTCTTTTGTTAATGTTTGCTCTGTGTTGTTTGGTTGGGTGTTGTTTGGTTATGTATCGTTTCTATTTTCGGAAGTTGGCGGTTCATTTTGATTAGACTGATTTTGTTTCTCAATACACGGTGTCTCTGATATTGTATTACTGCCTTGTTCATTATTTATTTTATGGTGTATTTCTAATATTTCAAGATCAGAAAATCAACCAACCTTTATTATTGTCCTAACCTGACCAGCAATTCTTTAGGCTTGTTGTCTGAAAAATAGCGCATTCTTGCCAGATTTTATCATTCGTTTTTATATACTCTTTGTGTAGGTTGCTCCTAAAATATAGCAGTGAAGCGCAAGTTCATTGTCTTCCCTAGTCCATGTTTTATGTTTATGTCTCTGATTTGTGTGATTCCTTAAATCGCTATTCATGTACCTGAAAAAAGAACAGCCAATACTTGCAGGATGACGATCGAATCTCTCATGTTATCAGGAGAACGCCTGCCTATCATGACACGTTTGCCTGTTGCCTAGGTCCCATGTTATATCATATTTTGATTCAACATTTTTATCATGGGTGGTATATTGTGGCTATACCAGACCCAGTGGTTGTTTAAAAGCTATGCATCTGACACAAAACTCATTAGCGGGTCACAAAAAATCTTTCTTTCCTTCTGGTTTCTTTTTCTCCTTTTAAATCTTGTAATTCCCTTCCCTTTTTATATTAATTTCTAACTTAGTTAAAGTCCATATTTATGATACCTTTGAAATTGAGAACTGTTTTAGGTCATGAGCAATTGGCCAGCGGGGACCAGTTATTGTAAGATTAAGCTCTGTAAGGATTATTCAATCAGTTTATCTTTAGTAATTATATCAAAACCAGCGAAAAATACTAACATTTGAGAGATAATTTAGTTACCTTCTCGAGTCGTCAGTTTATTTCTATTATAATTATTACAATTTTACTCATGTGTGAGTTTTACACATCAGCATTAGCTGATAATCTTTCACTGGAGTCTGCGCGACAAGACTCTTCTTAGTATTCTGGCTGTTCTTAACAATGCGGTAGTTTGGGTGGCCTCCTTTTGTTTTTTTTGTTGACTGTCTCTAGGTCTATTCGTCGGGTCGAGATTAGGTGATCCGTTTGTATTTCAAAATCCCTATGATGTTTGTGTCTCATTTTCTACGACGGATTCTGAGTTATTTATAATCGAATTGAAGCTTCTTGCACAATTCCCAGTGGATTACCTACCCAATCCAGTCGTGTCTAGTCTTACGCTCTTTTTGCTCTAATTAACTATATTCTCTTATTATGTAATTGATCCTTTCGTCTCTGTCACCACATACCCTACATCAGCTATTTTGTTGCGTTATGTCTATTTTTGCTTAGGCATAGTTAATACATATAGCGTAGTTTCGTGCTGCTAACAGAAGAGATTTAGTTTCTCTCTTAAAGGTTCCCTTTCTTAGCCATGTTCAAGTTTTCTCGTGTGAGATTTCGCTTGTTTGTCGATTAAAATATTTATACAGTTGTTTTCTTCCCATTTTTGTTTTCTGGTTTTTTTTCTCTAGATGGTTGTGATGTCTCTATTGTTTCTATTGGCTGTAATCAGTCTTCCTCCGCCCTTTTTATGTAGTCTTCTAGTCGTGGCATCGATGCATCGACGCTATTTTGAATGCTGGAAAGTCTTCTTCCTCCTTCTTTTCTTGACGCATATAGTCTGTCAACGTTATCTCTGGGATGTAAGGCCTTATGCATCGCCATAAGTTTTCTTATTCTCTGGTCCATTTGTTGAAGTTCTTCCCTTGTCCACTATAAGAATGGTCCTGAGTACTTTACGAGGGAGTCGGCCCAAGTATTTATCCCGTTGGTGAGATTTCTTCTATATGGTTTAGATTCGAGTAGTTTTCTTTTAACCCTGAGGTTAAAAGAAAACTTTTTTTATTTTTTCTTTCATCTCCGCATATTTGATGGTTTCCCCTTCAAATATTCCTATTTATTTTTAAGCTTCGATTTCTCCGAATGTTCTGATTTTTTCTTCATTCGGTACTTCTATTCCTTCTTTCATGTGCCATTTTCCGCTTCTCATTAGGATGGCATCTTTTTCTATGCCTAATGTCATCCCTATATCTTCATTCTATATTCTTTAAGCCTATATTAGCATTTTCAAATGTTTTTCATTTTTAGCAAACTGTTTGGTGTCGTCCATATACATTAGGTGGTTGATTTATTCTTACGATTTATGAAATTTGTATCCGCCAGTGCATTTCCGAAGTATGTGATTGAGTGCATCATTGCAAATAGAAATTGTAATGGTGACAGTGCATCTCCCTGGAAGATACCTCTCAAGATTTTTACCTTTGCCAATTTTTTTTCTTCTGTTGTCAGTTTCATTCTCTAGTTTTTCATGGTTCTCTCGATAAACTTTATAACTTCAGATATCTTGTACATTTTAAAACAACCTATTATCCAGCTTTGCAGGACCATATCATATGCTTTTTTGTAATCAATCCACACCATAGCTAGATTTTTCCGTCTTGTTTTCCTGTCTTTGAAGATGTGTTGATCAATGTATAGAAGCTCTTCTGTACATCTGGTTCCCTTGCGTCATCCTTTCTTTTCCTCGGAGAATAGTCGGCGGCTTATTAGTGAATCCTAAATCTCCTAACTGATTTGTGCCGTTAGTATTTTCCACATTATAAGTAAACACGTTATGGGTCTGTAGTTGTTGGGGCGATTCCTTTTTGGGAGCCTTTCTGGATCAAGGTGGTCTTTTCTTTTGTCATTCATTCGATTTTGTTTGTTTCTTATAAGCATCTATTCATTTCGATAGCCAGTCTGTCGTGGATGGAAGTGAATTTTTAAAACCAATATCCTTGTATATCAACATGGCCTGGCGTTTTCCATTTTGGTATTTTTTTCAATGTTGCTCTAAGTGAATCGAGGTATATTTTTATCTTTGGTACTTCTTCGAGTTCTTCTAAATCTCTTCCCATGTTGCTAATTCGATCGGTTTTTCTATTATGTTCCCATCGTTCCCATATTTTGCTCCAAAATTGTTTTGTTTCCTTGTCATACGGTAGTTGGTTTGTCTTCGTACATTCTCCCACTACTAGCTGGTAGAATTTTCTTTCACCGTTTTTGGAATGTCTTGTTTTGTCTGCATTGTTTTATCCTGTCTCAATATTTGTTTAGTCTTCCTTCTTTCGTCACAACCTTCTAGTTTATTTCCTCAAGTTGTTTTGTTTGCCCAGTCGGCTGGGGCTTTAGAATACACTAACTGCACCTCTGCAGAGGGGTAAGACCCGCCCCACCAATGAGTGTCCTGAATATGACACTAAACAATCTAATGGTGAGGTTCCAGTAATGCTGGGGCTTTGGGGAATGCGAAGTACCCCTTTATTGCCATTGCTCACAGGTCCACTCTGGACCGGAGTGTAACACCTGATAAGGGCCATATCTATGGGTTAAATAAAACTAACTGCATACTTATGCTAACCTGAATTGTTTGACTAAACTGAATAGCTGGAAATAAAAATGTTTTTGACAATTAAACCGTACTTACATTTAAACTGCGTGCTTATGCTAAACTGAATTATTTGAAATAGAACTGGTTTTTGACATTGAAACTATATTTACACGAAACTGAGTTGTTTAACATTAAACTGTTTTGACATGTAACTGTGTGTAAACAAAATCTGTACTTATACTAAATTGAATTTGCTAAATTAGAACTGCTTGACTAAACTGAATAGCTAGAAATAGAAAGGTTTTTCACAATTAAACTGTACTTACATTTAAACTGTGTGCTTATGCTAAACTGAATTATTTGAAATTGAACTGTTTTTGACATTTAAACTGTACTTACACTAAACTGAATTATTATATATAACTGCTTGAATAGCTTGAAATATAAATGCTTTTGACAATTAAACTGTGTACTCATGCAAAATTGAATTGTTTGAAATAGAACTGATTATTTACATAAAAATGGATGTGGCGTTAAATGACCGACAAAGGTTGATATGCCATAAAGCACAACAAACCAAACCAAACCAAACCAATCAAGCTGTTTCGCTTGTTTTACTTTCGTTGCTTTCTCCTTTTCGTCCAAGCATATTCCAGTGTTCTCTCTCTGTCTTTTCATTTTTCCTCGTTGTCAAAGATTTCTTATCTACGTTTCCAGTCGAATTTTCCTTCAGAGTCTTGAATTTCTATTTGTGTTCTTTAGGGGAACACCGATTTTTTCACAGACTTATTTTGCTTCAGCATAGATTACTTCGCTTAATTTTGTAATGTTGTTCGTTGATATGTGTTAATATCTCGTTTATTTTTTCAGTTTCTGCCTTGACTGTTCCCCAATCTTGGTTTCTTAGTGATGGTAATCTAGTTTTCATTTCAGACATAATTTTCTTTTACCATTCTTTATTCATTTCTTATTCTTGTTTTAGTGTTTGTTCTGTGTTGTTTAAATGTGTTGTTTTGATCATTATTACTTTGCAGTTCATTTTGGTTGGAGTGTTCTTGTTTTTCATTATTAGGTGTGTCGATTATTGTATTAGGGTCTTGTGGACTTGATTCCCTATTTATTTGTTGGTGTATTTCTAATATTCAATATTTTTTCATCATCATTCTAACTTGGTCACCGAATCTTTGACTTGCTGTCAGAAATCTAACGCATTTTTCAGATATCTATCATTCTTTTCTTATACCCTCTTTTTGTAGGGTTGTTCCTAAAATAGCTGTGAAGTACAAGTTTGTTTCTTCTCTAGTCCATTTTCTGAGTTTTTGTCTCTGGTTTGTGTGGTTATTGTGGTCATCGTTCGTGTAACTAAAAAAAAGAACAGCCAACATTTGCAGGATGGCTACAAAGTCGTCAATGTTTGATATCAGGGGATATCCTGTCGATCATGACACCAAGCCCTGTAGTCTGGGCCCCACTTTGCGTTATGTTTCGATTTGATATTATCATATTGTGGCTATACGAGACCAAGGGGTTGTTTAAAATCTGCGCAGATATGACAAAGTACTCTTTAGGTAAGAAAACTCATAACCAAGTCACAAAAACGTTTGGATGTTTTTCCCTCAT
This sequence comes from Sepioteuthis lessoniana, assembly GCA_963585895.1. NCBI lineage: Eukaryota > Metazoa > Mollusca > Cephalopoda > Myopsida > Loliginidae > Sepioteuthis > Sepioteuthis lessoniana. The sequence goes on along the minus strand of OY757907.1, from coordinate 138,103,970 downwards.
CAATAGACGCCATAGTTATCAATGGCGATCAGTAGTTTCTTGGCTGAACTATTTGACCATGGCCGTTGAACTATGAAGTTCCTCCTCCCAGTATCTGGTGAGGCTCACCATTGGCTCAACTTTAGATTCATCCACCTCATATCACATCCACCGTACTGCTTCGCACGTCTTCTAGTGATATGTTTTCAGTGATTGTCCGTTTGTCCCTTCTTTCCTTCCACCTTTTAAATTTGAATAGTTAAGATTTAACTTAGTTAAAGTCCAGTTATTCACTTTTTTTCCTTTTTCCTATTTTTCCAAGATAAATTAAATGGTGAGTTTTAACATTTAGCTCTTCTATATCACTTCCGTGATTATTTGTTTTAAAAGGAACGTGTTGAACCTTAAAGTTGGAGTATCTGCCTTTATATATTGAAATAGCAAAAGCATAAATGCAAGAAGAGTATAAGTAACAAAATAGAACGACTTGAGTTCCAAATAGCGAAAGTAAGGACAAATTTAAAGCAATGCATACAGTTTGTCGTTTTCCAAGGCATGATATAGCTTGACGTTTTGTTTGTTTGTTTGTTTGTTTATTTGTTTGTTGTTGTGTTTTGCTTCTTTTTTTTCTTTTTTTCTTTTTTTTTGGTGGGGGGTATATCTTCAGCTGCTTACTTCCCTTCGACTTCTGACGATAGTTTCCGTGATCCTCTTATTCCACGAGTTTTTCATAATCATTGTTATTACCACTTTACTCCCTACGAATTAGGAACACCCTGTTTTAACTTGTAGATTTTCATTGAAGTAAAAGTGACAGCAAGTCTCATCAGGTCTCCAGGATTCTTCTTAGTATTCTAGCTGATTTTAGAATTGCTATGGGCTGGATCATCTCAATTCTTTTAATATCCAATTCCACCATTTTCTTTTACAGACCTTTTGATGCTGTTCTAAAGGTGCCAACAACAAATGGTATCAGTGTAATCAGAATTTCCCGCAGCTTTTTAACTTTTTGGAATTACAAGAATTTGTTTATTTTTTCGTTTTATTTTATTTTCATACTTTGGTCTGTCGAAGCTGTAAAATCTAATAGATGATAAGTTATTTTCTTTTTGGTCTTTATTAGGGTATCCATTTGAATTTCATTAGAGAAGTTTATGTACGTAATTTTTTAGAACTGATTCTGGTTGATGCATATACTATTTTTCAAAATGGTCAAATTTCAATCTTTTATTGAATTTCGAATAGATCACCTTTCTCTCTTAGACGTTCCAACTTTGGTATTTCTTTTGTGCTAATTTGTTACATTTGCTTATTATGTGATTTATTATGATTGATTGTAATATCTTTATGACCACGTAACCTACACTTGTTTTTCTTCTGCGTATTATTCCTTTTTCCTTTGACATATTTTTTCTCGTGGCATTATAATGTGCTGCTATTAAAGGAGATTTATTTTCTCTTTTGAGGTTTCTTCTTTTTAATCATGTCACCGTCATCTCTAGTGAAATCTCACCAGTTTGTCACTTGAAATATTCATACAGTTGTTTTTCCTCGTCATTTTTGTTTTCTAGTTTTTTTATTTTATTTTACTGTTTGTCCTTGAGTTATTTTTGTTTATATCGCTGTAATTCACTCCTGTCATTAGTCTTTTGTGCTCTTTTTGTCTATTCCTCGAGTCACTGAATTATTGCATCTACGCAATCCTCAAAGCTAACATATCCTCCTCACCCTTCCTTTCATGTCACATATAGTCTATTAATGTTCTCCCTTGGGTGTAATATCTTGTGCATCGTTATCAATTTCTTTGTTCTTTGGTCCATTTGTCTAATTTTCTTTTTTGTCTATTTTAAGAACTATTCAAATATCTTTCACGGGGGACTACCCTGATATTCAATATTCTGATGAGATTCCTGCCGCGGAGTTTGGCTTTGAGAAGTTTTCTTGTTCTTTCATTCATTTTACTTTTTCTTTCTTTTCCCTTTGCTTGATGGTGCTTGCTTGTAATATTCGTTGGTGTTTGTAGTTTTCTTTTTCTCGAAGTGTTTTGATGCTTTCCTCATTGGGCAGTTCTATTCCTTCAATTTTTTCTTTTTTCTTTTTTTTTATTGTAAACTTGGCTCATTTTTTTCAATCCCAAATTCCAGTCAAATATCTTTGCTGTGCATTCTAAAAGTTTGTTTTGAGGATTTCTAGTATTTTATCATTTATCGAAAATATCTCAATATCATCAACATACATTAGGTGGTTCATCTTTTCCTGTGACTTTGTTTATAGCTTAATGGGTATTGTCTTAATATATAACTGTCACAATTGCTATTTACATGTAGTTGTGGCGATAATGAGTCTTCCTGGAAGATGCATCTTTGAATTTTTATCTCTGCTCGTATTTGTCATCCGGTTGTTAGTTCCACTCTCCAGTTTTCCATAATTCTCCTGATGATGTTAAAGATTTGGTCTGATATCGTGAAGATTTTCAGATATTTTAAATCCAATTTTATGGGATATTCATTTGCATTTTTGTTGTTTATCCATACCATGTCAACATCTGTGGTCGGAAATTCGACAACATACTGATCCGACATTATAATACCGTATATAACCAAAACAAAATAGACAGATGGACAAAGAGATGCATCCTCTCCTTCCCTAAGAAGGGTGACCCCGGAATAGCCAAGAATTACCTAGGTATAACCCTTACATACATAGCAGCCAAGATCTACAATGCTCTTTTACGCAACCGCATAGAACCCAAAATTAACAGCATACTAACGAAGAACTAAAATGGCTTTCGGAGAAATCGATCCATGACATCACAAATTTTGACTATCCGTCGAATTCTAGGTGCACAAGCAAAAACCCTTGACCCAACAATATTATTTGTTGACTTTGACGCCATACAAAGAGGGAAGATGAAGCAAGTACTACTCGCCTACGGCCTACCCAAAGAAACAGTAGCAGCAATAATAATGCCATATAAAAACCCGAAAGTAAAAGTTCGCTCCCCGGATGGAGACACAGAATACTTTGACATTGTAGCAGGTGTGCTGGAAGAAAGTCCTATTAGACTCATACTTGTTTATCATCTGCCTAGACAACGTGCTTAGAACGTCTATTGATATAATGAAAGATAACGGTTTCAAGCTGGTAAAGGAAAGAAGCCGAAGACACCCTGCATAAACAATTACGGACGCGGACTACGCCGATGACATAGCGCTTCTAGCAAATACAACCACCCAAGCTAAATCCCAGCTTCATGGTCTTGAACGAGAAGCTTCTGGCATAGGCCTCCATGTCAACACAGACAAGACGGAATGCATGAGCTTTAATCAAAGAGGCGACATCTACACACTAAATGGTAGCTCTCTGAGACTAGTGTATAATTTCATCAACTGAGACAGACATCGATACGCGACGATTAAAGGCATTGAAAGCTATCGATTGGCTATCGGTCAAATGGAAGTCAGACCTGACCGATAAAATAAAATAGTTTTTTTTTTCCAAGCAGTGGTCGTGTCGATACTGCTATATGGATGCACTACATAGACTCGGACTAAACGTATGGAGAAGAAGCTTGACGGCAAATACACAATAATGCAGGGAGTAATATTCAATAAGTCCTGGAGGCAGCACCCCACAAAGCAACAGTTGTATGGCCACCTACACCCACCATGAAAACTATCCAAGTTACACGAACCAGACATGCGAGACACTGTTGGAGAAGTAAGGACGAATTCATAAGCGACATACTCCTGTGGACTCCTTCACATGGACGAGCAAAAGCAAGACGACTAGCTAAAACCTATATACAACAGTTGAGTGCCGATACAAGATGAAGCCTTGAAGACCTCCCGGGAGCAATGGATGATTGAGACGCGTGGTGAGAGATGGTCAGGGAGGTCTGTGCTGGCAGTGTGACATGCTGCTGATGATGATGATGATGTCAATATCATTTTCTTTATCTTTATTTTCTTTAGAAGGTGTTGGTCTATATGTAATTGGTTATTTGTTCTTCGAATTCCTTGGCGACTTACTTTGTTTCTCAGGAAATAACCCACAGCTTTCAAACGAGTTGAAACTGCATCGGAAGCTAAATTAGAAATACTTAATTAGAAATACTTCACGAATTTTGTCCCCATCTCAGTATTTTATGACAGAGGTGATAAAACAACGGAAACGACTTCAAGAAGGTGCCCGTGGTGTAATGGTTATCGTCGTAGGAAATGAACACTGCGACACGAGTTCAAATCCTGGACGAGACTGATTGCATTTCACATAGCACTAATACCCTTGGGAAAGGTATGAATCCAATTATTCTCCCTCCAAATATGGGTAAATAGTAGGACAGACTGGGTCCTTTAGCCTTGGTGAGGCAACTAGTCTAGGAGAAGGAAAACTCTGAATTCAAACCTGTTAAACTCCGCTTAAAAATTGACCTTGTGTCATATCCTGCCCGAGCAGAGGGGTTGGTAAATATAGGAAACGACTTCAAGAAATTTGAAAAATGATGTGCAAAGTGTTTTGAACGATGGAATGAATATGTGGAATAGCCAATACGATTCATTCTGCAAGGATTTATGTAATTGGTTATTTGTTCTTCGAATTCCTTGGCGACTTACTTTGTTTCTCAGGAAATAACCCACAGCTTTCAAACGAGTTGAAACTGCATCGGAAGCTAAATTAGAAATACTTAATTAGAAATACTTCACGAATTTTGTCCCCATCTCAGTATTTTATGACAGAGGTGATAAAACAACGGAAACGACTTCAAGAAGGTGCCCGTGGTGTAATGGTTATCGTCGTAGGAAATGAACACTGCGACACGAGTTCAAATCCTGGACGAGACTGATTGCATTTCACATAGCACTAATACCCTTGGGAAAGGTATGAATCCAATTATTCTCCCTCCAAATATGGGTAAATAGTAGGACAGACTGGGTCCTTTAGCCTTGGTGAGGCAACTAGTCTAGGAGAAGGAAAACTCTGAATTCAAACCTGTTAAACTCCGCTTAAAAATTGACCTTGTGTCATATCCTGCCCGAGCAGAGGGGTTGGTAAATATAGGAAACGACTTCAAGAAATTTGAAAAATGATGTGCAAAGTGTTTTGAACGATGGAATGAATATGTGGAATAGCCAATACGATTCATTCTGCAAGGATTTTTCTTTCTTGTTCGGGCCGAGGCATTTCCAGCACCACCAAAACCCGAACATCTTCATTAACTCATCCCTGTTTTTTGCAAATTATCTTAGTTAATTTTTTTGCATCCTCTTTTAAAATGTACATTATTATCGCCATCCTCTCATCATCTGCCTTGCAATCTCTTATTTGATATGATCTTATTGATAATAATAATAATAATAATAATAATAATAATAATAATAATAATAATAATAATAGAATATGAATTCGAAGATTTGTGACGTGTTTTTTTGAAGCCCGGAAGAAACATAAAATGTTTATTTATCAAGATGTTAAATGTAAATATATTTATCCTGATTTATTTTTTAAATGTAAATATCAATTCCAAGTATCATAATTTATTTGGTTTCGTTATTTTAATGGTATATCAACCTTTGTAGGTTATTTAATGCCAAAGCCATTCTCCTAGAAGAACAGTAGTGGTACTATTTAACTTATAGATGGGAGGATAAGGGGGTTCATACCTTTCCCAAGGGTATTTGCCCGAAAGTGAACGTAATAGCGTGATTGAAGTACGAACTAGCTTACTATGATTCTGCAGTACAACGCTTTAATGAGGACACCTCCCCTATCATAACTGATAAATATTTTATAAGTTGATATATCTTAACATTCCTGATATATTATTTTTTGATATCTAATATAGGAATTTGATTTAGTTTTTAACTTTAACATTATATTCGAATTTCATTCATAAGTAAGTAAAGTTAGCGACCATAGTCGAGGGTGACCCGAAGGCTCCCTTTTCGATAGCTACTACACCAAGGTGTAGGGGAGGGCGCTACTCCATTCCCAGGATTGCTCCCCTTTACCCTTGAACCGTACCTTATAATGCTGAGTGTTAAGCAAGGTGGTATCAAGTTCCATTTTTAAAGTCTTCGGTATGACTCGACCTGGGATTGAACCCAGGTCTCCCGGGCCATTGGCGAACACTCTAACCGGTATTTCATTCATAATCATTTAAGATTATTATTTGTTTTAGTTTTATTCCTTTATCAACATTTACTTGAGTTGTTATTTGATTATTAGTCCAAATTCATTGCAGGAAATCAGAGTTGCTTATGTTTATTTTTGTTCAATCTGAATTCAAAATAATTCAACATATTCAAAATTAAGGATACAATTAAGTAAATAATTTAATGAATTTTATTCGTAATTTATTTTTCACTTTATTATTCCTAATTATTCATTATATTCATAATTTGAAATGCAAAATATAATTGACCTTTAAGTCAAATAAAAGGTTGTAATTTGATTTAAATTCATTAACATTTAAAATAATCTATGAATTTAATAGAGTTTTAAATTCTAATATCATTCCAATGTAATTCATAAGCATAAACATCTTGACGTATTTTTTAGCCTGATTAGATAAATAAATGAAGAGATAAATGAATAAATTTTATTAATTATTAGTTTTAAACATTTAAAAACAGAAGAATAGATTTTTTTTCTTAAATTACTTAAAATTGACTGAGTATGTATGTATATCTGTGTGTGTGTGTGTGTGTGTGCTAACGCACAAATAGATATTAATTCCATTAACCTATACAAAATACTGTCTATTTGAAAAGAAAATAATCTAAAACTCTCTATTGTAGCAGTAATAATTACATATTTGTTTAGATTTTTTCATCAATATATATATATATATATATATATATATATATATATATATAAATATATATATATATATATATATATATATATATATATATATATATATATATATATATATATATATCAGTTTATTTTCTCATTATAATTTTTTTGTTTATGAATGTGTATTTTTTATGAAATTAATATTGGGCTATTACGTTAAACTTTTTTTTAATATTCTTCTTCATTCACTTCCGATGTTATATGTAATTATGTTGTTCTCCGTTGGAACAGGTAAACATTTTCTTTTTATCCTGGCTTTGAAAAGATATGTCGTACTCTTGCGAATTCAAAAGGCATAAATGTACTGTATAATTTATAAATTAACATAAATTCTATCTTTATGGGTCATTAATAAATATGATAATAGGATATTTTTCTGCTGATGGTATTAGCAGAACAACAAAAAAAACAATTTTTCAGTTAGAATAAAATGCACTAAACCATATATGAAAACCACTTTTTAAATCACACTTCGCATTGGTCTTCCCGCGGATAAACACTGACCGCGTCTTCCTATAATGAACCTAGTGGGGATTGAAAAGTCAGCAACTTGAACAAAATCCCCTACTCACTCCGATACAGGATAATCATAACTCTAACCCACCAAGATCTTCAAAACAACCAATAAAGAATAAAAACAAATTAAAAATGATCAAAAGATACACACTTAGATCCAAATAAACTAGCCAATCAAAGAAGATATATCATTAAAAGCAACAACTTAACAAATGTTGAAAAGATAATATCAAAGAACAGATAGTTACTTCTGTCCAACGAAATGAAACTGTAACACCTGAAATGTGCATAGTCAGTAATGAAAGAAATAATACGTTAAAACAATGAAGCAATGATAGCAAGAAAACTACAGTAACAGAAAATGAATGCATCAAATTAGAGAAGAGTCATTATCTGTTGTGGCCCCGGAAAGGGTCACTAATGAAAACGCAAACACGGATATTAGATAACAGATTATATTACACAAGAAAGTTAGAGTTACATAGAAAAGGTAAGAAGTTTCGTACTGTTCGGATAACACCGATATTAATCTACCCGTCAGGCAGCGAAATCTCTCCGTACTAATAACGGTGAGAAGAGTCCATTACGGTGAGACGGGTAAGGCTCCCACAACATTATCAAATAGGAAAACACATACTACACAAAAAGTAAAATTAAAATTAAAATTGACAAAATGAAACAAGATATAATCAGAGAACTCAAAAAGATAAGTATTACTGACCTGAGGAAAAATAATCTAATGTAGATGACGTTGGCAAACTATGCCCAAGGCCTTTTTTAAGATTTTAAACCATTTTTTTGCTTTTAAATGAAATAATATATGTGATTAATACAGAAATAAGCCCAGTAAGCATAATATACAAACAAAATAGCTTTAAGCACTCCGAGTGGAAATCAAGAATACAAAAAGAAATAGAAGGATAAAATTGAAAAATCTTAATATATGATGAAATAGTAAGGGTGTCCAAGGGAAAACTAGGAAAGCAAGAATTTTTTTTTTAAATGAGATAACATCAATTGATAAGACCCCGATAATATAAGAAAATATGAAGTGAAAATCCAACTAAAAGCACAGCGTATCCGAAGATATAAAAAACGGACAAATTTCTTTGAACACAAGCCAAAAAAATTCTATCGAGAAATAGGAAATGAAACAATAAATGTAAAGAAAATTCCCCTGATAGAATAACTGAAATCATTTTGGAGTAATATACGAAGACCTAAGAAATCATGTAATAAAAAAGCAAGGTGGATTGAAACTACAAAAGTCACTTATAAAAATAATGAACCACAAAAGTGCAAAGATATTACAACGGGAGAGATTATAAATACACGTAAACGTACGCACAAATGGAAATCACCTGGAACAGATAAAATAACAAACTTTCGGTTCAACCGGCCATTCTTCACACAAAAACTAATGATGAAACTTATTCAAGAAATCAATCAAGAAACAGAAAAAAATTCTTGATTGGCTCACAGAGGGATTAATATAGTGATACATTTTTAAGAACAAAGAAAATATGTCATCAAATTTAAAAAGAGACGAACTCGCGGATGTACAACAAAACAATTATATTTATTCACCGTAGGCAGAAAGACATGTGTCTATTGACCCGGAAATGAAGTTATTCTAACTTTGTGGGCATCTGTCAAATGTGCGATAACCATGAGTCATGATGAATTCCTAGTCTCTTCTTCTGCCTCACGTGTCTGCGTTCTCCTAGTCCCTACAATCCCACAATGCATTTTCCACGGGAAGCAACTGCTTTTCTATCTCTCAGGTGGATATTTTTTTCGTCTGATCCCTAACACATACTGACTACCTAAAGCAAATAAAAAAAGCAAAAGACACCGGCCAATCTCATGACTTCCAACAAAATATGAAATGACATTGATTCTAAAGAGAGAATAGCTAAATTCATAGAATGTCAGGAGATCTTCCCTTTAGAACAAAAGGAATACAAAAAAGAATCATATGGCTACGAAGATCAACTCCTCATAAACAAGATGATCATGAAGAATTTTTGATCCAAACAGAAAAAAATATCTTTTCGGTTTGGATTTACTTCGAAAAATCTTTTGATAGGGTACCCCACGAATGGATTTTAGAATTTCTAGACGTTTTAAAGATACTGCCAGTAATAATAACATTTCTAAAATAAAATATGAAATTGTGGCCTAATAACCTCAGATTAATCCATAAAAAAGTTTGTTGAAAACTAATAATCTGAACTTTTACGATGGAATCTTCCAAGGAGACTCACTTTCTCTTTTCTTTTAATTAGTATGATACCTCTCTTTTTAATAGAACTTAGAAACACCGTCTATGGATATAAAACTACAATTAAAAATATAAACCACTAATTTTATATGGACGATATAAAGTTATATGCAAAAATCATGACGATTTAGAAGGTCTACTAAGCACTGTAAAAAGATTCCCTGGTGACATAGGGATGCAATATTGTCTGGAAAATATGCGAAATCCTATTTAAGAAAGGCTCACCAATAAAATCTAAAAAATATCACTTTAGATATAAACTCAGAAATTACAGAGTGAAAATATAATAAACCATTTAGGAATTAATGAAGCGAATGACGTCAAACATAAAAAGTCAGGAAACTAATGACTAACCATTGAATACATCACCCAAAAACAGATATAGAACGTCTCTATGTCAAGAGAGAAAATGATGGAAGTGGATTATCGAATTAGGAATGACCTACAAAGCAACCATTATAGGATTAAAGAAATACTTGAACACTAAAACAAATTGGATGCTACAATTAGTAAATACACACGAGAAGCCATAGAAAAATATCCACTTAGTAAAGAAAGTAATAAATTTGCTAATTAACTCGTCCTCGCACCAAAAGAAATAGACAAAAAAAAATAAAGTAATAGAGGCGGTAAAAAAGAAAGAAAGAAGCAAAAACACAAAAACTAAATCAATTAAAATCGGAAGGAAACAAAAGCCTCAACATACACGATACATACAAAGAATTATAAATGATGATGTAGATAGAGGAAAAGACTAATTCATAACTAAAAAGCACTTAATTGGAGGCGGGGACAGAAGGGTTAATAATAGCAGCACAGAACAAGAACTTAACAACTAGAAACAGCCAATCATTATAAAAAAGCGAAAAAAATAAAAATAAAAACGGATAAAAACCCCAATACATTGATTGTGTGAATAAAAAACTGAATCAATTGACCACTTCGTTTCCTGTTGCCCAACCCTAAAACCAATAGAATATAAAGATAAAAAAAAGAACATTCATTGTAAGGAATGTAAATACTATTGAATATTCGATTGTGAATAATGGTATAAACACAAGCCAGAACCAATAACAGAAGCCAAAGGAACTATTATTCTCTAGGACTTTGCTATCCAAGCAGAGAGAAAATAAAGAGCTATTGACCAGATAATGTGGTTAAGGACTATAAAAGAAAAACATGCTTTCTAATTGATATATCAGTGCTAACAGATAATAATAAATCAGTCAAAGAACATAATAAAATAAGTAAATAAGAATAACGGGAAAAAGAAACTGAAAAAATTTGGCATCGTGCCTGTAACAGTGGGATCCCTGAGTATGATCAAGATAGGGATAGATAAACACATTAACAAGATACCTGGAAGTCCCAGCCAATATGATATACAAAAAATGTACTTTGCTGAACTGCTCATCTCCTTACGAGAGTACAATTATTGTGACAGTAAAAATATCACCAAAAAGAGGCAGCACAAATACAGTGAGTATATAATTACTATGTTCCCTCATTCTATATCTTGAGTTAAGACCACGAGAAAGATTTGAACAAAATGAAAATAAAATTGAAAATTAAATTAAATTAAGAAGAAGAAGAAGAAGAAGAAGAAGAAGAAGATTGGGAAGAATACTGAGATGAGTTTGGAGACTTGAGGCGACTTGCTGTCTCCCAGACTCCAGTTAAAGACCCTCAGCTAGCGCCGACGTGAAAAACACGTATATTGTCGGTAATATTATTATTATTATCATTTTATCTTTGATTTTAATCCTTCTTCAACGTGACTGTTTGAATATATAAGTGTAGTGTCTGTCAATTTATTAGTGAATGTTTCTATGAAAGCAATTAAGAGTAAGGAGTAGTATTGGATTAGAGACAGCAAGAATAATCAATAAAATCACGTGACCAAATTTTATTATATAGATAAAAATTTCAGTCAACTTTGGAAAATATTAATCGAAGGAAGACGGCCGAAAAAAGAAGAAGGCTGCATTATCGTGTGGACGGTCAAAATAAGAGTAATTTCTCTTTCGTCCAGTTTATGCTAAAAATTTTGCAAATTAACCGCACGTTCTGTTTTGTCGCCATCATTATTTGTTATTACTATTATTATTATTATTCACTCATTAGAGCTTTTCACATCAGCGTTAGCCGATGGTTTTTCACTGGAATCTGAGTGACAGCTAGTCTCCTCAAGTCTCCAGGACTCTTCTCAGTATTCTGGCCGTTCTCAATAATGCTGTCGTTTGGATGGTCTCCACTCGTCCGCCAACTTCCAAGTCCTCTTGTATTTTTAGCAGTCCTTTAGTTACTGTTCCAAACGCACCAATTACAATTGGTATAATTGTCACCTGCATGTTTCACAGTTTTTTCAATTCCCTAGCAATGTCAAGGAACTTATTCCTCTTTTCACATTCTTTCAGTTTTATTCTGTGATCAGCCGGGACAGCAAAGTCGACTATTTTGCAAGTTCTCTTTTTTTTTTTTTGTTGATTATGATTAAATCCGGTCTTCTGGACGGGATTAGGTGATCCGTTTGTCTGTTAAAGTCCCATTGGAGTTTATGCGTGGCATTTTCTAGGAAAGGTGCTGGGTTGTGCATATACCATTTGTTAGTATGGTCGAATTTAAGTTTCTTACACATTTTCCAACCTTGCCGACCCAGTCGTGTCTCGCCTAATACTCCCTCTGTGCTAATTTGCTGTATTCGCTTATTATATGATTGATGGTTTCATCTCTGTTACCACATAGCCTGCATTTCCTATTTTGTTGAGTCTTATCTATTCTCGCTTTGATATTATTATTATTATTATTATTATTATTATTATTTTATCTTTAATTCTAATTTTTCAACAACGTGTCTGTTTGAATAAATGACCGAAGTATCAGTTAATTTAGCTGTGACATAAAGAAAAACTAGAAGTATCATCTTACTAAAATGGTTAACTTTATCAGCAACAACATTCCATTGAGCCCAAATCTTGATATAGGAATACCTGCAAATAACCCAGGATTTTAGTAAGATCAGTTATACTGTAAAAAAGTACTTCTAGCGTGGATTTAACTAAGATAAAATTTAACAAATTTGTAAATTTGAATATTTTTCTTTGTTATACGCTAAAGAGTTCTCTTATTAAGAGAGAACTTCTTCACATCTGTGTAAGGAGCGCAGATAATATACAACTCTTAGGTCTAGTATGGCTACAATATACTACCCATGAAAAACATGACTAATAGAAAAAATTCAACATGGGCCCCAGACAACTGGTCTGGGTGTCATAATCTGCAGATGCTCCGTTGATAGCTAACATGGGGCATCTAATCGGCATCCTAGGAATGTTGGCTGTTCTTTTTCCAGGTAACCAAAAGACGCCATAAGCAACTTCTCAAATCAGAAACTTGAACGCAGTAAATATACTAGAGGAGACAGCAAACTTCACTGCTATTTTTGGAGCAACCCTACGCCAAGAGGTATAAAAAACGAATGATAGAAATCTGGTAAGAACGTGCTAGGTTTTAGACCACAAGCCAAAGCCTCGCTGATTAAACCAGGATGATAATAAAGAAAGGTTTATTATCTGCTCTTGAGATATTAGAAATGTCCCAACAAATAAATAAGGAAACATGCCAACAAGAACCGAACAAAAGAATTGAGATAGAAAATACCGAAAAACAAAAACACTCAAACCAAACTGAAATGAAAAGTAATAGCAATCGAAACATCACACACTCAAACACAGAACAAACACTAACACATGAAGAAGAAAAAATGTAGAGAGTATAAAGAGAATGATGTCTGGAAAGAAAACCACATTAACGTCTCTGAGGAACCAAGACTGGAAAACAGTTAAAGTAGAAACTGAAAAAAAAATAAACGAATTATTAACGACTATCTCAACGAACAACACCACGAAATTAAACGAACTAATCTATTCAGGAGGAAAATTAGTCTGTGAAAAAATCGGCGCCCCCCTAAAGAACACGAACAGAAATTCAAAACCTCAATGGGGAATCAGACTGGAAACACAAATAAGAAAGCTTTAATAATAAGCAAAAATGTTTAGACAGAAAAAAAACCACCAAAATATGTTGGGACAAAAAGAACAAAACAACACAATAAGAACAAACGATACAACTTGAAGAGATTAATCAGAAGGTTCCGGTGAAAGAGGGAAGACTAAAAAGATACTCAGATAGGATCAAACAATTCAGACAAAACATTCCAAAATAACGAAAGAAAATTCTACCAGCATGTGAAGGGAAAAGTACGAAAACATATACATAACCAAAAGCGAGGGAATCAAAACAATTTTGGAGGAAAATATGGAAACGAAGAGATCCTAACAGAAAATCTGAACGGATAAGCAAGGCAGAAATAGAGTTGCAAGGACTGGAAGAAGGCCCGAAGGGAAAATACGCCTTGATTCACTCAGAGCAACATAGAAAAAATATCAAATTGGAAAACACCAGGCTGCGATGGCATACATGAATAATGGCTTAGGAAATTCACTTCCATTCATGACAGATTTGCTGCCGAAATGAATAGATGCGTACAAGAAACAGAGATAAATGAATGGATGACAAAAGAAAAGACCACTTTGATCCAGAAAGACCCCCTCCGAAAAGGAACCACCCCCAACAACTACAGACCCATAACGCACCAAGGTATAATGTAGAAAATACTTACGGCGCAATACAAGGAGATTTACCCTATTTACCAACCCCTCCACTTTGGCAGGATATGACACAAGGTCAATTTTTAAGCGGAGTTTAACAGGTTTGAATTCAGAGTATTCCTTCTCCTAGACTAATTGCCTCACCAAGGCTGAAGAACCCAGTCTGTCCTACTATTTACCCATAGCTGGAGCGAGAATAATTGGATTCATACCTTTCCCCAAAGGTATTAGTGCTTTGTGAAATGCAATCAGTCTCGTCCAGGATTTGAACTCGTGTCGCTGTGTCCATTTCCTACGACGATAACCCTTACACCACGGGCACCTCCTAAAGGAGGAGATTTACTACTTTTTGATAAGCTACAGACTGTTCCCAGATGAACAGAAGGGGTGCTGCAAGAGGAACAGGATATCTATTATACATTAATCAGCACATCTTCAAGGACAGGAAAAAGAGACAGAAGAATTTAGCTATGATGTGGATTGACTTCAAAAAGGCATTTGATATGATCCCACAAAGCTGGAAAATAGACTGGCTTAAAATGTACAAGATATTCGAAGTCATAAAGTTTATCGAGAAAACAATGAAAAACAAGACAATGGAATTGGTAGCAGGAGGAAAAAGCTTAACTTTGGTGAAATTCCAGAGAGGTGTCTTCCAGGGAGATGTGCTATCACCATTTCTATTCTTGATAGCGATGATGCCACTCAATTACAAACTTTGGAAATGCATCGACGAATGCAATCTTACGAAATCGAAGGAAAAGATCAATCGCCTAATGTATCAGCTGGACATCAAACTGTTCGATTAAAAGGAAAAAGAATTGGAAAACTTTATACTGGCCGTGATGATATATGGTTAAAACATAGGGATGGAATTCGGCAGAGAAAAAAGGCAACGTGCTAATAATGAGAAGCGGGAAACTCCACATAACGGAAGGAATAGAATTAATAAGCCAAGAAAAAATCAGAATGCTCGGAGAAAAGGAAACTTACAAATACTGGGGAATATTGGAAGTGGACATCATCAAATAAGTTAAGAGTAAAGAAAAAATTTCAAAAAGTATGTCAAGAAAACGAGGAAACTACTCGAAACCAAACTAAGTTCCAGAAATCTCATAAAATGTTTAACGTCTGGCTGTTCCTCTCGTAAGATGCTCAAGACCATTCTAAAAGTGGGCGAGGGAAAAACTTCAACAAATGAACCAGAGAACAAAAAAACTAATAACGATCCTTAATGCCTTAGATCCCAGAGTTGACGTTGACAAACTGTATGTGTCATGAAAAAAAGGAGGAAGAGGGCTTGCCAGCATTCAATCGGGCATCGATGATTCGATACAAAGATTCGTCAACATTAAGTAACGCTGAGGAAGACTGATTGGCAAAAACAATCGAGACAACACTGAGACATCAACAGAACAAAAATATCCAGAAAACAAATATAGGAAGAAAAACAACTGTATGGATATTTCAAGCGACAAACAAGTGAAATCTCGCACGAAAAAAGTTGGACTTGGTTAAGAAAGGGAAACTTCAAAGAGAAACGGAATCTGTTCTGTTAGCAGCCCGAAACAACGCCATAATTACTGTCAAAGGAAGAACGGACAAGTGGCAACAAAATAGCTGATGTAGAGTATGTGGTAACAGAAACGAAACTATCAATCACATAATTAGCGAATTCAGTAAATTAGCGCAAAGAGAGTACAAGACTAGATATATCTAGGTACGGAAGGTGATCCACTGGGAATTGTGCAAGAAGTTTAAATTTGTCCATACAAACAACTGGTATAGGCACAACATGGAATCCGTCCTAGAGAAAGAGACGCAAAAACTACTGTGTGATTTTGAGATACAAACGGATCACGTAATCTTGACCAGACGACCAGACCTAATTATCGACCAAAAAGAGAACCCTCCAAATAGTGGACTGTGCTGTTCTAGGAGAATACAGAGTACAACTGAAAGAAAGCAAAAAGAGAGATAAAGACGTCATCATTGCTTCCGTATAGAAAAAGCTGTGGAACATGAGAGTGACGGTGATACTAGTTGTAATTTGTGCGCTCGGTACAATCACCAAAAGACTGTTACAGGGACTGAAGCACTTGGAAATAAGAGAACGAGGGGAGACCATCCAAACTGCTGTAATGTTCAGATCGACTAGAATACTCAGAAGAGTCCTGAAGACTTGAGGAGACTTACTGTCACTAAAACTCCATTAAGAAACTATCAGCTAACACTAGAGGGGAAAAACTCTCAAAAGACAATAATAACAATAATAATAATAATAATAATAAACATCTCACACGAGAAAACCTGGACGTAGCAAAGAAAAGGAATCTCTCCTAATAGCAGCACAAAACAACGTCGTAAGAACCAATCACATCAAAGTGAGAATAGATAAAACGCGGCAAAATAGCAAATGTAGGTTATGTGATGATAGAGACGAAACCACCAATCACATAATAAGCGAATGCAGCAAATAAGCACATAAGGAGTATAAGACTAGACTCGACTGGGTCGGCAAGGTGAAAAAATTTAAATTTGACCATACGAACAAATGGTATATCCACAACCCAGCACCTGTCCTAGAAAATGCCATGCATAAACTCCTATGGGACTTCGATATACAGATAGATCATCTAATCTCGGCCAGGAGAGCAGACCTAATAACCATCAACAAAAAAAAAGAGAATTTGCTAAATTGTCGACTTTGCTGTTCTGGCTGAGCACAGAATAAAACTGAAAGAATGTGAAAAGAAGGATAAGTACCTCGACCTTGTTAGAGAATTGAAAAATACTGTAAAACATGAGGATGACTATACCAATTGCGATTGGTGCTTTTGGTACAGTAACTAAATGATTATTAAAGGAATGGGAGGACTTGGAAGTTGTCGAAGGAGTGGAGACCATCCAAACAGCATTGTTGAGAACGGCTAGAATACTGAGAAGAGTCCTGAAGACTTGAGGAAACTTGCTGTCACTCAAACTCCAGTGAAAGACCAATTGCTAACTCAGATGTAAAAAAAAACTCTCAAGGAGTAAATAAACATTAAAACTCTAACTCGTATTAATAAAGATGAATAACTTGGTGGATTTTGCGGTATTTGCAATTTTGGGGTTCCAGTGAACCACTAAGTTACAAGGGTTGATATGTCATAAAACCCAACCAACTAACCAACTAAGCGAAAATGAAATAAAGCGAAAAGATCTTCTCAGAAAGCTGAAAAAGGAAGGTGGTAGCATGCTTGGAACAGCCCCCCAGAGATTTTATAAAGACATTGGAGGAATAGAAATT
The DNA here is from genome assembly GCA_963585895.1 of Sepioteuthis lessoniana. Lineage (NCBI taxonomy): Eukaryota > Metazoa > Mollusca > Cephalopoda > Myopsida > Loliginidae > Sepioteuthis > Sepioteuthis lessoniana. The sequence goes on along the minus strand of OY757907.1, from coordinate 138,086,368 downwards.
GGAGGAAGATTCGAGATCATCCAGATCACAGCATTATTAAGAACAACTTGCGTACTGAGAAAAGTATTGGAAACCTAATGACACTTACTTTTACTCATAGCCCATGGAAATATTACCTGGTAAAACTATTTAAAAAGCCTGGAAGGAACGAATTAGTAGTTATACTATTAATAATAAGAAAGAAGACCAGATTTAGTGATAATTAACAAAAAAAAGAGAACTCTCCATATACTTAACTTTGCCATCATAGAGGACCAAAGTGAAAATCAAAGTAAGAAAGACGAGTACTTGAACTTTCCGAGGGAATGAATAAAGCTGTGAAACATTAGAAAAAGGGTTGGAAGAGTTTGAAATCGGAGGATGAATCAACATCATCTATTGCTGAGATTAAAATACTGAGAAAGTCCTGGAAACTTGAGGAGACCTGTGAAAGACCATCAACCAGCGATGAAGTGAAAAACTTGCAAGGAGTATAATAATAATAACGATAATATGTTTGAGATTACTTTAGAAACAAATGGATACACTAATTCCTGCCAGGTGACCAAACCCAGTGTTCATCAGCAAGAAAAAAGAATTTTTTGAACTGTGGATTTTGTCATCCTGATGGGCCACAGTGCGAAAATAAAAGAATACTTGGAGCTTACCGAAGAATTTAAAAAAAATTGAGGAACATGCTGGTGACGGTCATGTTAATACTAGTTGGAGCATTTGAAACGATTCTCAAAGGCTTGGGTAAAAGAGTAGAGGAACAGTAAATCAAAGGAAGAATCGACATCATCCAGATCACAGCATAGTTAAGATCGGCTGGAAGACAGAGAAGAGTCCTAACCTGAAGAGACTCATCAACATTCGCTCACAAAAAGTGAAGTTATCATTATGCATTTCCTCTTTTAATTTATTCATAAATGTCTGATGGCCATCGCTGGGAAATGGCTGACAACAATCCACCTCAAATCTCAAGCACCTTCTTTCATATCAGAAATATCTTGTGGTTGTGTCTGGATTGACCATAAATCTTTTGGAAACACTAGAAATTCTCTTAAGTGCCTACATTTTATCGTTTACATCTTCATAATTCTGGCATATTCGAATAAAGATATAAGCTAAAGATATAAGCAAGGCAGACATTTTTTTCAAGCATTAATATTAAATAAGATTTTGATATAAAACAAAAAAGATTGAATTAATATATCGAATAACTAGGCTTCTATTAGACAAAATATAGCTACTAATTTATTTGCTTCCTATTTCAATTTCTTTCGCTTTCACTTAAACATTTACTTATTTTTATTTTGCTCTTTGGGAAATTTTCCCGCCAGTTTTAACTGGAAGTTTTCATAGAAGTCTGAGTAACACTAAGTCTCCTCTGATCTCCTAGACCCCTCTAAATATTCTAACTGATTTTACTTGTACAGATGAGATCGATTCTTTCTCACCTCTAATTCCACCAGTCTTTTTCCAGCCTTTGAGGATTGTTTCAAGGGTATCGACTACAAATAGTATCATCTTCATCTTCATATTCCCCAGCTTTTTCAGCTCTCAAACAAGATTAGAATATTTACCTATCTTTTCCCATTCTTTCATTTTTAATTTAGGATCTGGTTGAAAGGTAAAATTCATTAGATGATAAGTACTTTTTATTTGTTAATTAATATTGTTTGATTTTGTGATCGGTGTTAGGTGATAAGTTTGTGTCTCAAAATCTCAGATATTTTATGAGTCAAATTTTCTAAGAAAGATTCTGATTTATGAATGCACCATTTGACACTGTGGTCAAATTTTAGTCGCTTTCAAAATTCGCAGTGTGTCACCTTCCCAAAGGTTTACGACATTCGCTTATCATCTGATCAACTGTTTCATCTTTGTCATCACATAATCTACTTTTGCTTTTTCTTTGCATATTACCTATGTTTGCTTTGATATCATCATCATCATCATCTTATCGTGCCACCAGCACGGATATCACTGACCCTCTCTCGCCACTCCTCCCTATCGTTCATTGCTTCTGCCAGGTCCCCAGGGCTACATCCCGTATCCTCACAGACTTACTGTATGTAGGTTCGAGCTGGTCGCTCTGCTTTTGCTGACTATATGAGGGGGTCCATCGGAGAAAATCACTTATGAGCTCGTCTCTGCTTCTCCAGCAATGTCCATGTAGGGTTCGTCTAACTTTGATAGTTTTCGTGATGGGTGGTAGGTGGCCGTATAGCTGCTGTTTTGTGGGGTGTTGCCTCCAGGACTTGTTCAATATTGCTCGCGGTATTCTTGTGTAGTTGCCGTCTAGCTTTTTCTCCATCCGTTTAGTTAGCGTCCATGTAGTGCATCTATATAGCAGTATCGAGACGTTCGCTACTTGGAAAAAACTGCGTTTCCTTTTATCGATCAGGTCTGACGTCCATATGATCGATAGCTTATCGATAGGTGTCCATGCCTTTGTTAGCCGCGTGTCGATGTCCTTTTCGGTTGATGAGACACTGCTTCCTAGGTAGGTAAACTTGTCTACTAATTTCAGAGAGCTACCGCCTAGTGTGGAAATGCCGTCTGTTTGATTAAAGCACATGCATTCCGTTTTGTGTGTATGGACATGGAAGCCAATGCCTGCGGTGGCTTATTCCAAACAATGCAGTAGGGTTTCGGCTTGGGTTGATGCATTTGCCAGAAGCGCTATGTCATCGGCGTAGTCGGCGTCGGTAATTGTTTTTGCTGAGTACCTTCTACTTCTTTTCTTTGTCAGCTCGAAGTCGTTTTCTTTGACTTTATCAATCGATGTTCTAAGCACGTAGTCTAGACAGATTATAAAGAGGTATGCGGCTAATATGTCTCCTTGTAGTACTCCTACTACAATGTCGAAATATTCTATGTCTCCATCCGGAGAACGTACTTTCACTTTGGTGTTTCTATAGAGAATCATTATGGCTGCGACGGTTTCCACTGGTAGGCCGTATGCTAGTAGGATTTGTTCCATCTTCCCTCTGTGAATGGACTCAAAGGCCTTGGTAAAGTCGACAAATAGTATTGTCGCCTGTGGGTTTTTTGCCCGTATGCCTTCAAGGATTCTACCGATAGTCAATATTTGTGAGGTCGTGGATCTATTTCTTCGGAAGCCATTTTGGTTCTTCCTAAATATGTTGATAACTTTGGGTTCTTTGCGGTTGCATAGTAGGGCATTGTATATTTTGGCTGCTATAAATGTATTATACCTCGGTAGTTCTTGGTTAATCCGAGGTCGCCCTTTTTAGGTAAGGGGAGGATGTATCCCTTCATCCATCTGTCTATCTATTTTGATTATAGACTGCATTACAGTGTCGGAGCAGTATGTAGTCGAATTGTCTGGTCTTCCATATTTCTGGGTGAATTTCATCAAGCCCTGTGGCTTTTCTATTTTTTATTTCTCTAAGTACTGAGTCGAGTTCTTCTAGAGTAAATGGTCCTAGTTTGATGTCTAATTGCTTACTAATAATTCTCGTGATTGGTTCATGTGTAACTTTAGGTGGGTTTCCCAGTATATTCTCGAAACGCTGTTTCCACAGTTTTATTCGTTCTTGTTGGTTTGTAGCTTTCAGTTTGGCTTTGGTTTGTGCTCTTCCTTCTGCTCACTTCGTTTATCGTTTGCAACACTATCCTAGATTGCCTATCTTCCACTGAGTCTCTAATTATATCTATCTTATTTTGTATGTATTGTGTTTGTTATTTTAGGTATATGCTTGCTAATTCATTTTGTACATTTTTTTAGTTTCAGGGCATTTGTGTTAGTTGGGTTCTTCTATTGCATTTGGTGGCAGTTTTCACGTCGGCACGTTTTTCTCTAACCGCTAATGTCTCTCATGGGACTCTAGATTTAGTTGTCTGTTTTGTTGTTATGTATTTCGCTACTGCTTCTAGGTGGGTGTTGACGAAATTATCATATTCGTCATTAGGGATATGTGTTTCTGTATTCTCCTATCGTGCATCGAATTTGTTTCTTAATGCTAACACATATTTATCTCTAATATCCTTGTTATTAAGAAGGGCCAAGTCATAGTGTATGGTGGTCGTTGTTCGGGTGGCGTTCTTTCGTAGGCTTAGTCGTATTTTTGCTGTGACAATTCGATGATCGGACACACCCCCGAAAGAGGAGTATGCCTCGCAATTCACTGCACTATTTTTCCATTTCTTGTTTATAAAGACGTAAGTCTATCTGGGCTTTAGTATTGTTTGCGTATGTGTAGGTCCATAATTTTCCCTCCCTTTTTTAAAGTTTGAATTGAGGCATGTTAATCTATTTTCTATCGTGAAATCTGTTAGGTGTGGTCCATTCCTGTTTGACGAGTTGTGTAGCCAGCGTTTGTGGTTTCCGTTTTTCCGGAGTTGGGCATTCATGTCTCCGCATACGGCCAAACCAGAGAACGTTGTGTTTCTGGATGCTATGCACTAGAGAGGATAGCTCATCGTAGAAGGCGATAAATTCAGTTTCTTCACTAACATTGGTAGGGCTGTAGCAGGAGATTATTGTTGCTCTGGGGTTGCCATTTAAAGTAGCTACCATCATCCTAGGTTGTATTCTCTTTATGCTATTAAGTGATTTTAAGGCTCTTGGTCCTATAAGTGTACCTACCCCTCCTACCATGGCATTGACAGAATCTTTCCATGCTGATACAGTGGCCAGCGTCCATCCATTGCCAGTATCGTTATATTTAATATCCTCGCTATGTGTGTATCTATGTTCTTGTATGCATGTTATGATCTATCGCCGATTCTGTCTGCTCCAGTGATATTCTGTCCTATTCTATCTAAGGTTCTAACGTTGAATGTCGCTATTTGTATTGTTTGTTGGCATTTTAGTAATTTTTGTTGTTTGAGCACTAAGCCCAGGTCTCCAACCTCAACAGGACGTGCCCCTTTTTTAACCGTGCGAAGAGTAACGTGGTTTATACATGTGGTTTGAGTGTGGGTCAGGGTAATGTTTCGATGGTTGTTTTTATTCTCATCCATAGAAGCCACCCTTATAAATGAGCAGCAGTAGTTCCCCGATCGAACTAACGATCCTGGACGTTGAACCGTGAAATTCATTCGCCCAGGACTAGGTTAGGCATTGCGTTAGGCCGTCAGAGGGTTTATCTACATGCCTTTACGTCCACTATGCTGCTTCCCATGGCGTTCGTAAAAAAAATAAAAAAAAATGTCGTTTCTCCTTTTCCGTTAAGTTTTAACTAAGTTTAAGTCCAAGACTAATAAATTAAAAAAAGAGTTTTTTTTCTTCTTTTATGTTCTATTTTATGTTTACTTGGGGGGGGTATTATTATTATTTACTCCTTGAGAGATTTTCACATCAGTTTTAGCTGATGGTTTTTCATTGGAGTTTGAGTGACAGCAAGTCTCCTCAAGTCTCCAGGACTATTCTCAGTATTCTGACCGTTCTCGATAATATTGTTCTTCAGATGGTCTACACACGTCTTCTTATTTCCAAGTCCTTTAGTCCCTTTAATAATCCTTTGGTGACTGTACCAAAAGTACCTATCACGATTAGTATAATCGTCACCTTCATGATCTTTTTTTTTTAATTCCCTAGAACAATTGTGGTACTTATCCTTCTTTTCACTTTCCTTCAGTTTTATTCTGTGGTCAGCCGGGACAGCCAAGTCCACAATTTTGCATATTTTCTTTTTTTTTTTTTTTTTTGTTCATTATTTTAAGGTCTTGTCTTCTGACCGAGATTAGGTGATCTGTTTGTATGTCAAAGTCCCATAGAAGTTATTATCTTTATTATTACTGATAATAACCATAAAAACTTCATATTGAGTTAAATTCTATTCATAGAATTCATATCATTATTAATAAAGAGAATGCATGATAGAATTATAATACAATTAGCATTTAAAATTTAGATCTTTTGAGAAATTATTGTCATCGGGGTGGTAACTGCAAATTGAAATCGAAGACGCTTTTCTTATTACCTAAGTTTGAACATTTCAACGATCTTGTGACATCGATGTGCCATTTTTGCAATGACATCTATAAATCAATATATATATATATATATATATATATATATATATATTAGTTTTTATATTCATTTAATTGCATGTATGCTTGTCTGCGACCAAAGGTTTCATGCCGTCTTCTTACGACAATCATCTTGCAGAATTTACCACAAACCCACCATGTGAGATAGTGACCACCAACACTATTATCATATATATATATATATATATATATATATATATTATTATCATTATTATTATTACTTACTTACTTACTTCATAATATTTGTTTTCTCAGACCTTCAAATGCCGTCAATGACAGGTGGCTCTGAAATAATTTTCAAAAGCAGGTGATGGGTTTTTCCTTTTGACTATAAACCCAATAAGCCTTGTTCGATTGCCAATGTATTAAGTGACTCGTCTGTACTGCATAGCCCAAGAGATTAAAACGGTCAGAGATGGCAAAGACAACGGAGGATGAGCCAAAGAAGGGTGATGTTGGTTTGGTGCAGAGACTGAAAAGTTGGATGTTGTTGAATGCAATAAATGGAAACGCATCTCCTGGGGAAGACAAAACTCTTACTCAAAATGTATTAGGATTTATAAGGAGCAGTTGATTCGCCAAAATGGAACATTCTTCAATTTCTTATTCTATCTATCTATCTATCTATCTATCTAATCCACATATCTTTATTCATCTGTGTATTACAATCTTCTAATACACACACACATGTATATATATATATATATATATATATATATATATACAACTCTGTTCCTATCTGTCTTATTCTGGTAATATCTATCTATCAATCTATCAGTAGAAGCTTATTAAACTATGTATCTCACCCTATTAAAATCTATCAATCTAGTTTACTCACACACACACACACACTCAAACACACACACACACACACACACACACACACACATATATATATATATATATATATATATATATATATCGCAGTATTTATTAATACATATTCAAATATTTCCTTGCTTTTCACAGCTATGTACCTCAAACTGTTTTATATATTTATGTTATGTTATGTTTTATATATATATATATATATATATATATATAAGAGGGATGTTCAAATCGATTTAAGCCTCACCCAGAAAGAAGAGACATGGCTGAACATTTACGCTGCGGCAACACATTACCAATCATAAAACTAGAAAAACTGATTAAGATATCTGTGCAGGTGAGGTCCAAACAAAGGTGAGAGACATGTGACAAATTTAAGATTTAAATCAAGCTTAGAACTTATTGAATGACCCTTGTATACACATGCAGAGAATGAGTGTTTAATCTCTGAATAGGAATCTACTCATCTCTCTCTCGGTGATTTCATGTTTGTATCAATATATTTATAGCTATGAAAAAAAATATTTTTACAAAAACATATTTATTATTCAACATAACGCTGTCCTTGTCTATGCATGTAATTCAGTGGTGAATATTAATTCCGCAGATTGAACTTTATGAGGTGAACATTCTAGATTAACGTTTACCTAACAACTAAGTTTTAGTCTACAAACCGATTGATCCACGTAGTATATATATATATATATATATATATATATATATATATATATATATATATATGTGTGTGTGTGTGTGTGTGTGTGTGTGTGTGTGTGTGTGTGTGTGTGTGTGTGTTATTGATCATCGAAGCGTCTGTAATGCTTTTGGTGTGTTGGGCGAGAGACCTAGTACAAATGCATTAATTCCAATCGAAGGAAACATGTCGATACCAAATTCAAATCTTAATCCTTCAGCTAACCAGGTTAGCCATGAAATAGACAATCTATAAGTGCATGTCAAATCCTGTGTGTGGATAATAGTGCTTCTTTGCAGAACATCTAAATCTATTTAGGAGTGTGGAGTGAGTGGGGGTGTAGCAATATGTAATTCTCCCTCCATAAAACTTTGGATTTCCTCCCAGCGTCTTTCAAGAGGAAAAGATATTAATCAATCATCGTCATATTGGACCTGATTCCACCTTCACCCACAAGAAATATCTTTGAGATAAGTCTAGAAATTTTGATATTAATTGATTGCTCAGAACACTATTATTAATGTATTTTGTGCTGATATTAACAGATAGCCTCGTATTAGTAATTATAGATAGATAGATAGATAGATAGATAGATAGATAGATAGATAGATAGATAGATTAAGTTAGGTAAGGTTGTTGGGTTTAATGGTATATAAACCCGAGATGGTTATTAAATGCCAAATCCTGTTTATATATATATATATATATACGAGGATCATTAAATAGATTACCAGACTTTTTTCGTATGGGCAATTTTATTGATAGTACACACATGAAACTCTAGTCTCCTTCGAAGTAATCCACCCCCAGCTGCAATGCACTTGTTGTACCGTTCCAACAACTTCTGGAAGGCCCCATGGAAGTCCTCTTGTGTGAGCGCGTCAATGATCTTCGTCACAGCTTCTTTCATCTCCTCAATTGTCTCATAACGACAGCCTCTGAGCTTAAGGATAACCAAAAGTCACAGGGAGCAAGGTCTGGACTATAGGGAAGGGGAGAAACTGTCTTGATGCCCATCTTGGTCACATAGTCTGTAACAAGGATGGAGTTGTGGACTGATGCATTGTCCTGGTGGAAATGCCGCTGACCCGATTTGAAGAGTGCTGGCCTCTTTCGACGGATTCTCTTCCTGAACTCTATTAAAATCTCAACATAGTAACCCTAGCCCTAACCCTTTGGCCAATCAACTCTGGTATATTGACTTTCTTACTCCTCACACACCTCTCATCATCCCTCACAGACTCCCTGCCTTCCTTGAATCTCTTATACCAATCAAAAGCTGATGCTCGATTCATGCAAGATGGTCGAAAAGCAGTCTGAAGCATTCCATACGTTTCTGTGGCATTTTTTCAAAGTTTAAAACAGAATTTTATTGCATATCGTTCTTCTAAAGATTCTCCAGATTGCATTTTTTTAAATTCACCAGCTGTGACAATCAGGCTTTAGTAGAGTGTATTCCAATTGCTGCTGTAGCTGTTCATTTGAAGCTGAAATCCTAAAAATTGGTCAGTCATCTCATAAGATGTATAGCAATAATATAGTAAATTGTCAAGGGTCTACGACAATTTTAAATTTTATTTAATACGCCACACACACACACACACACACACACACACACATATATATATATATATATATATATATATATATATATATATATATATATATGATTTGTTTGCGAATGGTGTATAGTTAACATTATTTTTTTAGGAGTTAGAGCTTATTTATTTGCATACACTTAAATGGTTTCACTTACTTCAATTCAACATTTGGAATTCTATTTATTAATTATTTCAATCAAATTTTATATTAATCATTTGTTTGCACACAGTTTTATGATTTCAAATAACTACATAGTAAACAATAGTAACCATTAACCATTTTTATGCAATAATTTACAGTCAGTTACATGGTATCAAGTATTCTTATTGAATAGAAATGATTTTTAAACTGATACATTTGACCCATATATGGGACCCTGACAGGTACTACCACTCCGGGCCCGAGTGGACCTAAGAGTAATGGCTATAAAGTTGTACTCCATATTCCCCTAATCTCCAGGACTGAAGCCATCGGACGTGGTTGAATTTCATACCCAGGATATCCCCTTTTTTTGGAGGAAATATGGTCAGAGTATCGACAAGGAGATAGATAGATAGATAGATAGATAGATAGATAGATTTAACTGACAGATTGGTATGAATGATGTTGGGTGTGCCAAGTGAAAAATGTTTCTTTGTTAATATCGTTCACTCTTTCATAGCCAAAATACTTGTTTCTAAATGCCAAATGGACTGAAACAAGTATCCTCTAAAACCTTACATTCAAAATATAGATGGTAGTAATAATGGTTTTGAAAAATGGAATAAGGAAAACAATTAATCTCAGAATTTCCAAAGTATAAAATCAATGAATGCATCGAATGAAGTGTAGTATGGATAATAATATTGACAGTGTTCTGAAAAGTTTATGGAGAACATTTTCCTTCAGGATTTGCCGGATCAAAAATCACTTACATCATTGACACGATTAACTGCTCCCGATATGATGAGAAAATGATGCGCTCTATCAGAAAAATCATAATCACACACACACACACACCTATATATATATATATATATTGCTTGCGAAATTGAAAACTGTACAGATTTGCGTATAAATATTAAAGGTTTCGAAAAAGGATGAGGAAATATCAACTCTTTCTTTGATATTCATTCAGCTCTTTATTTTTTGAATTACCCGCTTCATAGTTTTCAGTGATCCAGAAAAATACACAAGCCGAGTGAAAGAGTTGCAAAACAATTTAGGAAAAAGAACATTAATCTGCATTTAAGTCCTTTTTTACAAAATATTCAGTGGAGATTAAAAATGGATTTATTACAAAGAAAATTGTCGCGCGATTCAAAGCAGATCTTGACTACCGCCTCAACAGAATATACCAGAAAAAATACATTTGGGTGGGATTGAACCTAAGTTGTGTGTGGGTAGATCCTGAAAAGCTCTGACTGCTCAAGGATACACGGAGCAATTGGCATATTTGAAAGACGCATTGGAACAGAAAAAAAAAACAGTTCAGTGTAGGGAAATCATCAAATTATTTCGCTCAATACGGACGCCTGTCTCTTCTGATGTAGCACAGAATCTGCTTTCGTACGTATGTGGTTTTCTCTAGTCGCCTTTAAAATGTCATTCTGTTTTGCTTGTACGCAATTCTTTATAAAAGTAGCCTCAAAGTCAGAATATAAGAAAATTCTTCTTGTTATCGAATCGAACCGCTATCATTCTTTTTTTTTTTCTTATAGAACAAATTTAGCTGAAAATTTACTTGACTTCATAGAAAGCAAGAAAACATTTTGGTGATGAATAATGTATATTAATAAAAATAAAATATTTCCACCTCATATTGTGAATTCTTTGTACATGGAAACTGAAAACGTTTTTTTTTGATTTTTTTAAAGAATATTCTGAATAAATTTCTTCTGCTACGCTTTCAATACATTATCTTGTTCTTTCTTTTTTTGTAAAGAATCTTTAAACTTTATATGTTTTATTTCTTGTGCTTAACCTTGATTCTATTTGGTTATTGAAATATCTATTATATTAAAAGACATATAAAGATAATGACGTTTGTAATATTCCGAGGATGATGCAAATAAACATCGGAATATCATGAAATTTAGCCTGTCTATGACTTAATTTATTAAAACTGAATATTCCGTATAATATTGGACTATTATCATGATCTTTGATGCTTATAGCAAAACATTACTTTCTATTGACCTTTCTTCCAAATGTATTATGGACGCGATACCATTGTCAACCAAGTTACAAGTGACATTTTAAGGGCTTGACTAGTTGATTATTTTGTTTATAATGATACCGGAGCCACCCAATGTCTGTTGGTGGCACTCTGTTTAGCCTGTTTTAAAGGGTATGCCAAGCTTGTTTATTTGAAGTTTTTTATTCGATGGACCAAGTCCAGTTGTTGGCAGATAAAGCTACATGTATACTTGAAGAAATTTCAAATCTCAATGTTCCGACCTAACGCAAACATTTACCGACATATTCAGAAAGGTGAAATGCACATATTCTAAATATAAGCATTTACCCAAACTTTCCCCTATTAGCAGGAAACGACACAAGGTCAATTTTCAAAAAGTGTTCAACATATTTGAATTCAGATTTTTTTTTCTTTTTAAAGAGTCTATTTTTCCCTACTATTTACTCGTATTTAGTGGGAAAATAGTTGGATGCTATACCTTTCGCAAAGGTATGAACACTATGTAAAATGCAAAACGTCTTGTTCATGATATGAAATTGGATTACTGTGCCCATTTTATCGATGTTGACCATTACATCAAGAGTACATTCTATAAACCATGGGAGATATAAAATTTGAATAAGGAGTTTAAAGAAGGAGTTATTCAAGGAGTGAATGAACCGAGAATCTGTCCAGCAGATGTAGAGTTATCTTGGCAACCTGCAGTTTGATCGAAGTACGTTTAAACCTTCGCTACATCAAGTTTTCAGGAACAACAAACACTCGCTATTCTAAGTTGTGACAGTAGTTCACCATCACTCGTATATTGTCATCCCTTTTCACGACTTCGTTAAAAAAAGATAAATAAATAAATAAATAAACGAAAAAGATTTATGTTTATTAAATCGCTACTGGAAGCTTTTGTTTTTCTGTAAGTCTTTCTCGACTATTGACACGATTAGTCATCTTCATCATCATCGGTTTTCAGTCATCCACTGTAAGCTGTTGCCACGCCACCCTTTTGCCCTCGCCTACATAACATATTATATCGGGAGCCGTGAGATTTTGATTACGTCACACAAATATTATTCATTTAATTTCTCCATCTTTGACTTTAGCACAACAACTCGATATATTTTTCAGCTTTCCTCAGGAGTCTGTGGCATCCAGTCGTTGAAGTTCACAACGTACATTTTTTGTTAAATAGACTGAAAATATAGAAAATGATGAACATATTAATACAAGTGCTTAAAAAATGTAATATGCCAGTGTGGATAAGTAAAACGTGCGCGTGTGTGTATTTTTAAGTGACTATGTGTGAGTGTGTGTAAATGTGTGCTAATGTGGGTTGAGTGTAACTGAATGTGCGCGTTTGCTCATGCGTGTCCATAAAACTAGTAATACTATATAAGAGAGATTCGAATAGACTGAGGTTAATCGGCAAATATGAAACGATTGAGAGATAAACTGATTGATTGAAAGATAGTGAAATAGATATCAAGAGAAGAAGAAAGACTGAGACAAACAGAAATACACTGGGATTAATAGATATATAGATATGAACAAGGTCTCTGTATATGTGTGTATGCGTGAAGGTGTGTGTGTGTGTGTGTGTGTGAACGTAGATTGACATTGAACACAAATCTGAGCTGATGTATTGCGTAGTCACCCGCATTGATAACTGACGTCAATCCTCCTTGAGGAATTGAAGGATTTATGAGATGTTGTCCAGAGTGCAGAAGTCGTTAATCCTCATATACTGCCTCAAAAGCCGGAACAAAACCTTTTCAAAAGAATTTACAAAAAAAGAAAGCAAAAACAAAAATGACTTTTTTTGGCATAACTTGGTCTATTGAAGGAAATATTTCACGTAGTCACTCTAAATTCCAAAGTGTATTCTAACTTTTTTAAAAGTATGTTCATCGGTTATCTGAATATGACTTTATGTCTCTCTCTCTCTCTCTCTCTCTCTCTCTCTCTCTCTCTCTCTCTTTCTGTATATATATATATATATATCCTTATTTTTATATCGCTCAATCTCTCTATATATCTATCTATATCAATCTATCTTTCTCTCTCTCTCTCTATATATATATATATATATATATGTAAAATCTTTCCGAAGTCCTGATGATGGCTTATTGAAATCGAAACGTTAAAACGTCGATTTTTAAATTAATTAAATTCTTCACTTTCTTATTTTTCCAATTTTTCTTCACATTGTCGGATTATTTTCCATTTTTTCGTCATTGCAGCAGGTGTGCTGCAAGAAGATACATTAGCCTTTTACCAATTTTATTATCTGCCTAGACTACGTGCTGCTTAGAACTTCTATAGATTCAATGAAAGAAAACAGCTTCAACCTGGCAAAGGAAAGAAGCAGAAAATATCCCGCACAAACAATTAGGGAGGCGGACTACGCCGATGACATAGCGCTTCTGGCAAATATACCCGCTCAAGCCGAAACCCTTATACATAATCTGAATCGAGCAGCAGGTGGCATAGGCCTCCATGTCAACGCAGACAAAACAGAATACATGAGCTTTAATCAAAGAGACGACATCACCACACTAAAAGATGGTCCTCTGAAACTAGTAGACAAGTCCACCTAACTTAGAAGTTGCGTCTAGTCAACTGAGAATGACATCAACACGCGACAAGCAAAGGCATGGACAGCTAACTATAGTCTATCGGTCATATGGAAGTCAGACCTGACTGGTGAAATAAAACGTAGTTTTTTCCATGCAGCGGTCGTATCAATACTGCTATACGGATGCACCAGATGGACGCTAAGTGTATGGCGAAAAAGCTTGACAGCAATTACACAAGAACAAGTCCTAGAGGCAACATCTCAAAAAACAGCAGCTGTACGGCCACCTGCCACCAATCACGAAAACCGCTCAACTTAGACTAACTAGATATGCAGGACACTACTGGAGAAGTAAGGACAAACTTATAAGCGACACATTCCTGTGGACCCCTTCACACGGACGAGCAAAAGTTGAATGACCAGCTAGAACCTATTAACAGAAACAGCTCTGTACCGATACAGGATGTAGCTTGGAGGACTTGCCTGGAGCAATGAACGATAGAGACGGGTGGCGAGGGGAGGTCAGGGAAATCCGTGCTAGCAGCGTGATATGATGATATATATAATTGGAAAAAAACTCAACGTACCGTCATTTTGTTAATATAGATTTATTTCAAACGCTACGATCGGACAGACTACCCCTCTCTCTCTCTCTCTCTCCCTTTCTCTCTCTCTCTCTCTCTCTCTCTCTCTCATTTATCTGTGTGTATGTGTATTTACATGATTTTGAATTTTTTGAAACTCTAAATACAAATACGCATACACATACACACACATATATATGGTCATTACATAATTGATGTCAGAATTAATAGAAAGAAAAATATCAAATATGAAGGTTCAATTCCAATTTATATCTTAAATTTCATCCTTATCGACGTTTCTCTTCCATTTGTTCATAACCTTAGAATACCGGTATTTTTTTAAGTTTTTAGTTTGAAAAATATATAGAGAAAGTAATTTCCAACTCTTCATGTGGATGAAGAACTAGAAAATCAAAATGGTTGTGCAAAAGCTGAAATGCGTGGTAATCAGATAGATTGAGATCTAAAGAATAAAATGGAAGTGATTTTTTTTCCGAAGGTAAACCTCTAAATTCTTCACATGTGATTTTTACTGTAGAGCGCACTGCATCATTACAATGGAACACAACAATTTTTATGATAAATCAAATTTATCTTCTTTTTCTCAGTTCAGTACCTTGATGTTCTAACTGCTGAGATTAGATGTCTGCAGTAACCATCAAATTGAATCACAGCAATAATATTGTACTTTGCCTCTACTAAGTCATTGTCTCTGTCACTTTACATACTTGTAAAATATTCACTTTAACCCTTAGTTATTAATATATTCAAAACTGCCCAAATGCATTTATAAAAAGTGCAAAAAAGTGCAAATAATCATATTTGTTTCACTGTTGGTTTCTGCTAGATCATGAGGAACGCATTTTCAAAGTGTGAGCAGCTTTATAAGTTGTTGCCGACTACCGAGAACCACCAAATGGCTTCAAATCAGTCGATTAAGCAAATTTATCTACCCTAACAACACTATTTCTATCGAATCAAAGCAAAAATATCCCGTGGTAAAACTCAAAAGAACGACGGACTTTTTGTGGCTGTAGTTATGATTTCTAAACCTTTCAAAAAATCTTTACAATTTTTTTTCCTTTTCAAAGGTTGTATCTCGTATGAAAACTTCCTGTTAGTCTGCAGCTTTATTCACTTTGCAGAAGTCCGGTTTATCATTAAGAGATTCACATTAGAAAGTAAAGTTGGTGACTTTAATCGAGGCTGACTCGAAGGCTCCTTTTTCAATAGCTACTACACCACGGTGTGGGGAAGGGCGCTAACTACTTATAATTAACGACGACGTAAATTGCTTGTGTAAAAGCATACAATCATTTATAAGTTTATGTCCTTATAATTTAATCATTTTAATTTAGAGTAAATATTTAAGCAATAAACCTCAAGTTTCTCTCTCTCTCTCTCTCTCTCTCTCTCTCTCTCTCTCTCTCTCTCTCACACACACACACACACACACACACACCCTGGCGAAGGAATTTAAGGCTGCCGCTCGCATAATGCAAAGCTCTTCGAACGAATTGAGCACTCTGGTATCCGGTAAGGTATAAAATGTAAACAAACGAACGCTGCTACTTAATACCTTATAATTCCCTAGCTGACGTGGTACGCTTGTTGGCCGAGCGGTCTGATACTAAGTCTAACGAAAAGTTGGGCGGGTTTCGATCCCAGCTTTAAGAGTCCTATGTGTCCAGCCACACTGAAGAGTTGTGATACAACGAAACAGTCTGTCTGTGGATGACAATATATATATATATATATATATATATATATACCATCATCACTATCAGAGTGTAATGATAGCAGGGATTCTTTTAACTCTCTCTTTCTCTCTCTCTCTCCCTCTTTCTCTCTAACCAGCTGTCACTATTGGCCATCTTTCTAGGTAGGTCCTCTAGACATCATCCAGTCTCCTCACAGAACTGGTCGGCCAACACTGTAGGACTCCGTAAGAGAACTTCGCTTATGTGTTTGTCCTTACTTCGCCTGCAGGGACAAGCAGTTTCAGCCTGTCTTATTCGTCTTACTTGCATGGTTTGTATGATGAGAGGTTGGTGACTGAATAGCTGCTGTTTTATGTGATGCTGCTACCACAATTTGTACAAAATAACACGTAGCATACTTGAACAGTTCCCATCTAGCTTTTTCTTCAAGTGTTTCGTTAGCTTATTTGTAGTGCAGTCATACAGTATTACTGACACAGCTAAGTCTTGGAAGAATTTCCGTTTTTATTTTATTAGAGAAATTAGATTTCAATGTGGTCAATAGCCTATCCATAGCAGTCCATGCTTTACCTAAGCGAATGTTGACTTCACTTTCAGTAGATATGATATTGCCGCTGATGTATATCAACTGGTCTACTAATTTCATAGGTTTGCTATTTAATGAGGAGATGGCATCCTCTTTATTAAAACTCATGAATTCTGCTTTATCAGAGTTCACGTAGAGACTGTCTCTTGCTACTTGCTCCCGGCAATGCAGTAGAGATTCAGCTTAAACTAATATTTATTATTTTAGATATTTCAAGTTTTTAAGACAAGTATACACTTGGTCACCCTGTTTATATCTATCTATCTATCTATCTATCATTTTAGTCTGTTCATGTCTTTCTATATATCTATAAATACTGTATGTTCATATCTATCTATCTATCTCTCTATTGATAATAGTGTTTGCAACTTTATAATAAATTGTGTCTAATATCTGTGATAGAGCATATATATATATATATATATATATATATATATATATATAAGTTTTGATAGCGTAGACGTAGATGTAACAGCGCAATTGATTCTACATCTATGCTACATATACATACATATTTGTGAGTGTATATGTATGTTTATATGTGCGTGTGTGTGTGATGCGTGTGTGTATTTCAATCTGTTTAAATCTGTCTCATTTAATTAGTGGTTGTATAACTCAGGCTGTACATATCTCATATGTCTATATAACACGCACACACACACGCAATCTGTCGGTCTGTCTGTCTGTCTGTCTGTCGGACCCCTCCCCCTATCTGTCTGTCTGTCTGTCTGTCTCTCTCTCTCTCTCTCTCTCTCTCTCTCTCGTTTTATCTGTCTTTCTCTCTCTACGTCTTTTCTCCATTTCTCTGTTTATGTTGTCTGTCTTTTTTTCCTTCGTCTATTCCTTTCCATTATCTTCATTTTCCACTGTATTTCATCAGTCTGGTAGATGTGTTTTCTAGGTGACTCAGCAGATAACAGAGAAAATTATAATTAAAAAAAAGTGCCTAGCAATTTGTTCGGATAAAGACAATCTAGGGGGAAGTAAATAAATTCTGGTATCAACAAGCGAGAAGAGAGAAAGACGAGTAGACTGTAAAAATGAGACAATTTCAAGTCCCAAATTCTAAACTGTTAGACATGAAGAAACAGGAAGGTTTCCAAAGAGTTAAATCGATTTTTCTTTTCTATTTATTTGTTAAATTACAACCCTTTAGATTTCTTTTTCAAATGCTTTTTACCACAACGAACAGATCTGTAATAGATTTCGCATTTCCTGATATATATATATATATATATATATATATATATACGAAGCGGCTGGAGAGGAGGCTGGACGGAAATTACACAAGAATGTTGAGAGCAGTATTAAACAAGTCCTGGCGACAACACCCCACGAGACTCCAACTATACGGACACTTGCCCCCCATCACAAAAACTATACAAGTTCGACGAACCAGACACGCGGGACACTGCTGGAGAAGCAAGGACGAGCTCATAAGCGATGTACTCCTGTGGACCCCCACTCATGGATGTGCAAGTGTGGGACGACCAGCACGAACTTACATACAGCAGCTATGTGAGGACACGGGTTGTAATCCTGAAGACCTGCCGGAGGCGATGAGTGATAGGGAGAAATGGCGAGAGACGGTCAGGGATATCCGCGCAGACGGCGCGACATGATGATGATGATGATATATATATATGCGTATATATATATATATATATATATATATATATATATATATATATATATATTTAGTGTTATGTGAGCAAGTGTGTATGTGTGTGTGTGCGTGTGTGTAACAGAAAGAAAGAAAGAAATATGGTTGGAGAAATAAAAAGGGATGAGAGAACGGAAAAGAGAAAAAACGTTGAAAAGACAGAGAAAGAATGAAAGAGAGAAATTGAGAGAT
The DNA here is from genome assembly GCA_963585895.1 of Sepioteuthis lessoniana. Lineage (NCBI taxonomy): Eukaryota > Metazoa > Mollusca > Cephalopoda > Myopsida > Loliginidae > Sepioteuthis > Sepioteuthis lessoniana. The sequence continues at coordinate 138,067,744 of OY757907.1, read as the reverse complement.
TGTGTTTGAAATATTTTGTAGGTGCATCTAATTAAACCTACTGCGAATTAACTACGTTGTCATGTCTGACCAGATAGGTATAAAGAGTTGCATTTAGAATGATAGTTAAAATCCCAAAATAAGTCCACAAAATGAGAACTATTCACATGAGTGTAAAAGTTGTAACCTTATTAAAACAAAGAGAAAAAAGATTGAGAGGTTCTATGTATATATATTTTCTCTTTTAAACATGATTGCTTAAATGAAATGGACACTTCGCTTCTTTCTTTTTTATAGTTTAGCCGTTCAAGTCTTTGTATGAATTCTTTGAATGAATTCAAAATGGCACCCTATTTTTCTCAAGTACTTTTGGCTCCAGCGGGAGACATCATCATCATCATATCGTGCTGGCAGCACGGATATCCCTGACCCTCTCTCGCCACTCCTCCCTATCGTTCATCGCCCTAGGTAGGTCTTCAGGACAACAACCTGTATCCTCACATAGCTGCTGAATGTACGTTCGTGCTGGTCGTCCTGCTTTTGCGCGGCCGTGTGTGGGGATCCATAAGAGTACATCTCTTATGAGTTCATCTCTGCTTCTCCAGCAATGTCCTGCATGTCTGGTTCGCCTAACTTGAATAGTGTTCGTGATAGGGGGCAGTTGGCCGTACAGTTGGTGTCTTGTGGGGTGTTGCTGCCAGGACTTGTTGAGGATTGCACGCAGCATTCTTGTGTAATTGCCATCTAGTTTCTTCTCGAGCCGTTTTGTTAGCGTCCATGTAGTGCATCCATATAGCAGTATCGATGTGACCGCTGCCTGGAAGAAACTGTGTTTCATTTTATCGGTTAGGTCTGATTTCCATATAGTCGATAGCCTATTGATAGCTGTCCATGCTTTCGTTAACCTCGTTTCGATGTCCTTTTCGGTTGATTCGACGCTGCTTCCTAGGTACGTGAATTTGTCTACTAGTTTAAGAGGGGTTCCTTCTAGAGTGGAGATGTCCCCTGTTTGGTTATAGCACATATATTCCGTTTTGTGTGCATTAACATGGAGGCCTATGCTTGCTGCTGCTCGTTCCAGGCTATGCAGAAGTGTTTCGGCTTGGTCAGGTGTATTTGCCAGTATCGCTATGTCATCGGCGTAGTCGGCGTCGGTAATTGTTGTTGCGGGATATCTTCTGCTTCTTTTCTTCGTCAGTTCGAAGCCATTTTCTTTGATTTTGTCAATCGATGTTCTAAGTACGTAGTCTAGACAAATGATAAAGAGATACGGAGCCAGCGTGTCCCCTTGTAGTACTCCTGCTACAATGTCGAAGTATTCTGTGTCTCCATCTGGTGATCGTACTTTTACTTTAGTGTTTCTATAGAGAATCGTTATTGCCGCTACGGTTTCTTTAGGTATGCCGTACGCTAGTAGGATTTGTTCCATCTTTCCTCTGTGAATGGAGTCGAAAGCCTTGGTAAAGTCGACAAATATTAATGTCGCTTGTAGGTTCTTTGCCCGTACACCCTCAAGGATTCTGCGGATGGTTAGTATTTGTGAGGTCGTAGATCTATTTCTTCGGAAGCCATTTTGGTTTTTTCTAAGTATGTTGTCGATTTTGGGTTCTATGCGGTTTCGTAGTAGGGCATTGTAGATTTTGGCAGCTATGGATGTAAGTGTTATGCCTCGGTAGTTTTTGGCTAATCCGAGGTCTCCCTTTTTAGGGAAGGGGAGTATGCATCCCTTCGTCCATCTATCTATCGGATTTTGATTGTATACTGCGTTGCAGTGTCGGAGCAGTATGTCGTCGAATTGTCTGGTCTTCCATACTTCCGGGGGAATTTCGTCCAGTCCTGCAGCTTTCCTATTTTTAATTTTTCTGAGAACCGAGTCGAGTTCTCCTTGTGTGAACGGTCCAAGTTTAATGTCTAATTGTTTGCTAATTATTCTGGTGATTGGTTCATGCGTTATTTTTGGTGGGTTTCCAAGTAAGTTTTCGAAGTGCTGTTTCCACAGTTTTATTCTTTCTTGTTGGTTTGCTGCTTTAAGTTTTGCTTTGGTTGTGTTCTTTCTTCTGCTCACTTCGTTTATTGTTTGCCAGGCAATTCTAGATTGTCTATCTTCTACCGGCGGGAGACATATTCCAGGGAACAAACGTTGAAATAACAAACACAAGGATGAATCGTGTGCATTTATGTAAAGAGTAGCAGGAAAAACAAGTGGGAGGGAGATTTACGAAAAAGAAGAACATAATTGGAGGTAAGAAGAAGAATTGGCGGGAAAATATCAAAGACACTTTAGAACTCGGCTGCTTCATTTGAAATTGATCCTGTTAAAGGAAAAGAGTTTCAAAAATTTAGAGCTTTTGTTTGTATTTTGCTTTTTGTAATATGGAAGCGTTTTCAGTTAGAATTATTTCACTCAGAACTGAAAAACATAAAACAAACTCTCATTGCCAATGGCTTCCAAAGCATCATTCTTTACAGACAAATAAAACGCACAAATAAAAATATCAACTCTAATTGCAAAGGAAATAATACAACGTCAAATAACCCAAAACACATTGATCTATTTTTTTCATAACCAGTTGCACAAACAATGTAAATTCGATGAAATAGCTTTAATTATCTAACATGAAATAAAATCTCCTGGAAAAACTTTAACACTAAATTAAAAATAATTATATATTATCCTAAATTCAATACAACTGACTTCGTTATCTATAACTTCTCTGTCTCGACTAGTCACCTAAGTACGACAAATGTTCTATACGAATTAAAATGTCCTCAAGTAGAATACGTCTCTAATAAAATAAAAACCTACGTGGGCCAGACTTCAGTGATTCTCTAGAGACGCTTAACACTCCTATTCAATGATACTTCTATTTCTCACCACCTTAAAACACATTCGTGCATATCGTTCAAATACCAAAAGATTCTATCAGAAAATACCTCCATACTATACAAAGAAAAAACAAAAGTAAAAGCCTCAAATTCTTGAAAGTCTCTATATAAGCATTAACAAATCTCCCTTAAAGAAGATCAATTTCAAATGAAGCAGCTGCCTTTTGAGACGACATTAGCATTTAAATAAATGCACATGACTCATCATTGTTTTTGTCGTTTCAATGTTCATTCCATCGAAGATGGCTCCAGCCGGGGCTGAAAGTACTTGAGAAAATTAAGGCACTTTTTTGAATTCATTTCATCCGAGTGTCAAACGACACATACAAAGACTTGAACGGATCAACTATATAATAGGTAGAAGTGAAGAGTAATATATATATATATATATATATATATATATATATATATATATATATTGCAAACTAGCAAACAAATACACACATAGATAGATAGATAGATAGATAGATAGATAGATAGATAGATAGATAGATATTGATGACATAATTATTCATACACACACACGAGCTAATAGATTGATAGATTTCAAATTTTATATCGAATTCTATGCTCATAATGTATTTTCATTTTCAGAACATCATTCATACGTGACAAATGCTCACTGTAATGTTGTGTGTTGATATTTTCTTCTTGTTCCAGCAATTTTGTCCGCTTAAAATTGTCACGTCTTGCTGTAATAGAGCTAATACTCGGATAAAACAGTCAGATGAACGACAAACTAAAAAAAAGTTTCTTATGACAATATTTCATCGTAATGATTCGGACAACTATCACAAGTAAAATATTACGACGTATAAACTGACAATACTGAGGAACAGTGCTGAGTAAATCGAATAAGAGGAAAAAGTGTAGTTATGTGACTAATTATAGATAATGGCTACTGATTGGCTTCTTTTAACAACTCCATTCATCACTGTCTTTATCAGATTGGCACCCAAGAAAATGAGTTCAAATCCTGAAATTTATTTTTTATTTCTGATTTATGCTGGCTTCTTCATCGTCGTTGAATGTAAAAACGACCGTAACATAACACAAAAAAAATTATAAAAATATTTCTAGAATTAATAAAACATTTAGAACAGGTTATATTTTCGTTTATTCTTTACCATTTTCCTTTCGATTTCCAAAAGTTTAGTTCTTTAAAATTCTTTACCTTATCATGTTGCTAACAGGTGTAATGTTGAAATATTTGCTGATGCCTATGGCGCATGAAAATGTCAAACGTAGAAACTAGAAAAGAGATGTCTCTACTCACACGTATATGTGTTTGTCTCCACATAAAACACAACCACGTGTTGAAATCGTCCACCTAGTGAGATGAATTAATACTCTTACTCAAAAAATGAGACTAACATTCTCCTGGCTACCTTGTCTCGTTGTTTGTTTACTCAGTGTCAACTTTTTTGCAGGGTAAAATGAATACTGAAATATCAAGTTTTGGCTGTTATTCAAACTTTGATTTGAAAAATACCAGTCATTCAAAGTCACCAATATAGTTTATTCATGTGTGTCTATATATCTATTTTTGTGTGTCTATATATCTATTTTTGTGTGTCTACATATATACGAGGAAGTGTCAATAAGTTCGTAACATGGATCGTTGTTAGTTGAATTATTTATCTGAAGTGTTCACCGTATAATTCCATTGTCTTGATGAATGGAGAAGATTTACGTTCAGTGCATTGTCAAAGAAAGAAATTACGTTGAAAAATATTCACTGTTTAAAATAAATGTTGCTATTTTTGTCTATTTATCAATTTATTTTGTCACAAATAGCGCCCTCCCCTACACCTCGGTGTAGTAGCTATTGAAAAGGGAGTCTTCTGGTGGCCCTCGACTACGATCGCCAACAACAACAACAACAACAGCAATATATATATATATATATATATATGTGTGTGTGTGTGTGTGTGTGTGTGTGTGTTCTGAGTTCATATATTAAGAAAGAGAGATAGAAGAAAGAAAATCCCAAGACACACGGAGAAATCAATACACACGAACATATATATATATATATATATATATATATATGCATGTGTGCATGTGTGTGTGTATACAAAGTATGTGTAAAAAATAATGGGACAGGTGTGTTAGGAATAATTTATTTCTATGTCAAACTACATGTTTTCCCCTTCAAAGCAATCTCCCTTGAGTTTCACTTTTCCATTCTCTTCCACGCTTTTATGCGCTGGTCGAAGGATTCTTTCTGGATGATTCTCTGCTCTATGGTTACGACCTTCTTGATGATCCCTACGGCTTCAAAATGGATTCCTTCATGACTTTCTTCAGCTTGGGGAAAAGAAAAAAGTTACCCGATCAAAATCAGGTGAATAGATATGCTGTTCTTGTATGATGATCCTCGTCTCGCCCAGAAACTGCCGAATACTCAGCATTCCCTGCCGTTACTTTTCAGACATATCCAAATCTTTGGTAATAATTTTTCAAGTCCAAGTAAATTGCTATCATTCCCATAGTCAAGTGAGGATCACAACATCTGTTACTCGACATTGACCTTAGTCATGCTTGTTGAAGGCCTTCTGCTCCTAGAGTCATCTTTCACCTCCTCGCGACCCTCATTGAATCTCTTGTGACACTCAAAAACATGTGTGTGCAATATGGTGTTATCTCCATACATTTCTTGAAGCATTTCAAGTGCTTAAGACCCAGTTTTTTCCCAACTCAACCCCAAAATTCAGGATTATTTGTTACTCTGCATTTATCATTTGTTTCAAAGTGCTCATAGCTGAACGAACTGAAAAAGATGCAAACAAAAGCATGTGAACAAACAAACAATGGATAGAGAATGTTAAGATTACAGTAAGTTAAGATACTCCGAAGATATAATGTTAGAGGATAATCATTATCATCATGTCGGATATCCCTGAACATATCTCGCCACTTCTCCCTATCGTTCATCGCCTCTGGCAGATCTTCAGGGCTACATCCCGTATCCTCACAGAGCTGCTGTATGTATGTTCGAGCTGGCCGTCCTGCTTTTCCTCGGCCATATGTGGGGGTCCATAGGGGTATAGGAGTACATCACTTATGAGCTCGTCCCTACTTCTCTAGCAGTGTCCTGAATGTCTGGTTCGTCTAACTTGAATAGTTTTCGTGATGGGAGGTTGGTGGCCATATAATTGGTCCTAAGTGGGGTGTTGCCTCCAGGACTTGTTCAATATTGCTCGCAGCATTCTTGTGTAATCGCCGTCTAGCTTTTTCTCCAGCCGTTTTGCCCAACCAAGCCGAAACACTACTGCATAGTTTGAAACGAGCCGCTGCGGACATTGGCATAGATGATAATACAATCCGTTTATCGCTCTTTTACCCATAATTACCGACACACTGGTATAATATGGAGAATATACATATTTTAGAGAATACCCTTTTAATAGATAAAGCCATGCATAAACAGAAAAAATATTGAAAGCAGATAATTATATAATTCTAATAGATATTTAAAACCTGTGTTTTTAGCCTAAACCTTTTTAATGCAAAATTTTGTTTTTTTATACGATGAATTTCATATCGAAATATCTCTTGTTCTATGATAATTCTTATATTGGAATTTGCTCCAAACACTCGAACACTGGCCGAAAGACTATGATGATAAAATTGAAATTATCTAAAGTTTACGTCATGTATTGCTTTTTCATCAAAAGTTTGTTGCGCTACCAAGAACGTTGAAATAGGATATTTTCATTGTAGAATATAGACATTCGACATATTTATGTTGTTGAATGTTGAATTATACCTCTCGTCATTGCTATTATGATTGCAATTGATCATCTTTTGTATGACAAAATAAAACGGACCGTCAATATTAATACTGTACAATTTAGTGATAAATAATATCTAATTATATCCGTTTTGAATGTATAATTTTCGACTAATAATAATAAAATGATAATTTTGGTCAAAAGAAAACTCCTTAGTCTGATGGAATTGTACTTATTTATGGGGGATATAACCTTGAATATACGCGCTTAAAACGGTTCAAGTAGGTGTTGTCAGTGATGTTTAATCTTCTGGGTCATTGGGGAGTTTCGGGTCTTGCAACATCATACTCCCCTCACCAGAACGACCCCCTCAGAGATGATCAAACTCTGAGTCACCTACCCTATAAGACGCCGAAACAAATTTTATGGCTTTGGACGGTTCGAAATAAATAATCCCTCAGACTAGGCCGAGCATTCGATTGGCTGTTGAAACCAGCCAATCGTACGCTCGGCCTAGTCTATTTAATGGTGAGTATGCGACTTTTTACTTTTTTTAAAAATTTATATATGCAAAGTTTTAAATTAAAAATCATGCTGTACACGTGCACACACTACCTCTCTCCCTCTCTCTCTCAATCGATCTATCACATTCTCACATACACTCTCTGTCTCTATCTCTCTGTGTCTCTCTTATACACACACACACACACACTAATACTACAGGTAACGTTGTGTCAAGCATTTATTTTCGGGTAACACTATGACGTTTCATTTTTTTTTTTTTTCTTTTTGTCTTTCTTTGTAAAATTTTCCCTGCGGATATTCATGAGCGCTGAAATTAATTTCTAGATATAAAAAGCAAGTTCGAATTCTTTTAGAGGCAACAAAACTACATTTCTCTCGCACTTGATGAGTGATATTTCGTTAGCTTTCCAATACCAAAACACTCGGTTTCCCGAAAACTAAAAAAATTAGTGAGAAAAAAATCATAGTGAATTTGTGAAAAGTTATCAACTTTATATCGAACGATACCACCCCGTATATAATACTTACATCAACATGTGTAACATTGGCTTAGTTGGCAGAGACTGTAGAATACATTAACTGGATTCCTGCATGAAAAGAATAGTTGCTCGTGAGTCTAGCTGACTATATTAAAGGTTATCATCCGAGACAACGTTGTGTTTACCAAGCGTCTATCAGCTCGGTACAAGTTTATGAGTGTGAGGCACACACCATGGATCGAATGATTCAGTTGTCTGCAAAACAGACTTTGGGTGAGTCCTCTTGGAATAATGACTAAAGAGCTGGAATGTGTAAGCGAGTTCGAACTCCACACCCGCAATTGCGTTCACTTTCAGATTAATGCCCTTAGGAAAGGTAGAATTCGCTTATCCCTCCTCAGTTATTGGTTAAATTGTAAAACTGCTGTCTTTCTATAAGGATTGCTTTGACTTTAAATAAACCCTGAAGGATAATATGCCATTAAACAAAGAAACCAAACCAAAATTGACTTTAGATTATTAAAATCCGTTAGTGATGAATTATAAGATATTTTTTGGAATGATAATCAGGAGTTAAAAGACATAAGTATTATTGGATGTGTTTCATGGCATCTCAACCCTTGAAGGTTATTTAATGCCAAATCCTGTTTCCTCACTCGCATACGCACACACACACACACACACATATATATATATATATATATATGATTTGTAAACGAATAGTTTCTCGGTAATATTATTTGTCAACGATCCAGAGCTCATTTGTTGGCACACAAATGATTTTCAAGTATTGCTATTTAACACTATTAATTCAATTTAACGTCAGACATTTGCTTGCACAGAGTTAAATGGTTTCAAGTAGTGTAAATGATTAAGTATTTCTATTTAACCCCCATTGATGGACCCTAACAGGTACTACCCTAGGATAGAGTGAAACTGAATGTCACGGTAATTAAAGGATACTTTAATTGCTATTGCTGCAAAAGTTTATAATTCTCGGCTTCTCAAATATATCCGATCCAAAATCGAGGAAGTTTTTAAAAGATCAAAACGGCTTTCAAAGGAATCACTCTACAGATTGTAAAAAGAGCAAATAATCTTCAAACAACCCTACTGTTCCTAGATTTCTCTAAAGCATTTAATTCTGTACACACAGGAAAGATTGAGCAAAGACTACTTTGTATTTGGTTTTCCCAAATAAATTGTTATTGCTATAATGGTACTTTACAACAATACGAAAGCAATGGTTCGCTCACCTGATGAAAACACAGACTTCTTTGACATTGTTGCCGGAGTCCTGTAAGGAAATACATTTATTTATACTCAGCCTAGATCACGTGCTTCAAAGATTCATAGATCTAAAAAAAAAAAAAAATGAAAATGGTGTCTCATTGAAAAAGGCAAGAGGCAAACAATATCCCGCAAAAACAATGACAGATGAAAACTATGCAGATGATCTAGCACTTCTGCCAAGTACACTCGCCAAAGCAGAATCTTTACTGCATTGGCTTCTACGTGAATGCAAACAAAATAGAGGAACATGTATTTTAAGCATAAAGGAACCAGCTTCACTTTAAGGAGAAGTCTATAAAATCAGTTAACCACATCTCACACTTAGGCAACAATATCTCATATACGGAAAGTGATGCGTTTCATTAGAGTTCAAGTGGTGCATCCCAACAGCAGTATTGACAGAGTTCAAGTTTGGAAGAAATAGCGTTTTATTTCTTCAGAGAGATAAGCTTCCCAAATGATCAATTATAGCGATTCACACCTTTGCTAAGCGTATGTTGACATCACTTTCAGTAGATGGGATATTTATGCCGAGGTATGTGAACTATTTCACTAACAACTCCTACCACCATCACTCAAACCTATAGCTATTTCCATCCCTTTTCTTTCTTCGTCTGTCTCTTGTCTTTAGACACTTTACCCCCCTTTATACCTTTTTACATTTTCACCATTATTTTATCTATTTCCTCGATTGCTAAAATGTTGAAAAATTCAAAAAATATTTTGTGTGAAGAAGTTCTTCCTTGAATAAAGAACGAAATATTACCTCTAAAACCGTTGTAAGTGCTTGGATTTTATCCAGTTTTCCACTTATCTTTATCATATATCTTTGTATGTGTGTGTGTGTAATATGGTAAAACGTTCTGCAAAAATTGTCAAATGATAAAGAGAAAAGCTGATGAAAAAAAAGGTGCTCACAAAGTCCTTAGATATCATAGCCAAATATCAACCTATGCTAATATTTTTCAATATTTCTAAAGGTTTCAACGTAAAAGGAGTGGTTAGCACGCTTAGCTTGCAGGCCGTTGCTTGTGAATTCAATTCTCATTTGATGCCTACAGTTTGTAGTATTGAGTTCAACTAATTCATGTTTTCTCACGGGCCATTGATGGTGAATTAGATTCTTACTTGGTCTACCATTAATGTGTCTTTCGGTCAGACTAAATTAATTTTAGTAAAAACCATCCCCCGGGGCAGTCTTTCGTAATTCGTAGCGCAGAAGTCTCAAAAAGTAATATTGTACACGATATTGCGAAGCCAAAAGTTTGGAAGATATGGAATAAGGAATTCTTCAAGAATGTATCATTAAATTTTAAATCTAAATTTGAAATAGTTTTTTACTTTATTCTTTTCTTTCTTTTTTCTTTTTTCTTTCCAATGAATGACTAATTCAGTACAAATATTCTTTTATTTATTTAGGTATTCAAAAATGTTCTTTACAACGGCGCTGAATTGTTTAGAATTTCCAAAAAATTACGTCATCACATGACATCGATTCAGCCATTGGAAACTTCGAAATAAACACATTCTATCAGTCAAGCTCTTATAGAATGGATAAAATTTATAAATATTCCCTCTCATCAGAATCTTCAATCAAAATCTGTTTGTTCACTGAATTTGCTTCAAGATGTTCCCTGACTCCGAGGTACACAATTCATAAAATCACATATGCACACATTTCATAAAAGACGTTTATGTAAGCACGCATATACAAACGCACACAAACACACACACACACACACACACACACACACACACACACACACACACACACATATATATACGAGAAGATATAGCAAGTTTAGGTAATTTGAGCATAAATTTCTAGTTTTTCTTTACGCACTATGTTACAAGACTGACTGATCACAAATAATTCCATCAAATATTTGTGCGACATCCAATTTGAAAGTAATGTTCAAATTCCATCAACAGTAATGGTCTTATAAGTTATAACCCATTTACAGAAAATATCATCTGGAATTAAACGTAAAAGTTTATAAAAGGAATATATTTTGAGTAAGTTCTATCTATTTAATAATCTTATTTTAAGTTAATGTCTTGTATATATATATATATATATATATATATATATGCGTGTGTGTGTGTGTGTGTGTGTGTGTGTGTGTGTGTGTGTGTGTGTGTGTGTGTGTGAGTAACAAGGTTAAAGATTTAGCAAAAATTGTTGATTGATTGTCAAAATTAAACATGATAGATATGAACATTTCAATCTCATTTTATATTCATTCTGTCAGGTCAATATTTCATCTAAAATGGCAGTTTCCCATTTTCCTATCAGCCCTGAGAGAAAGAGAGCGAGAGAGATGATGACATCAAGAGAGAGTGAGTAAGAGAAGGATGTGATGGGGAGGATGTGTGTGATGTGTCCCAGGGAAACAAATATGTTGTCGAACATGTTACCCTATCACACTCGGCCTGTCAGTATTCAGACAACATGTAGGAACTGTTCGATACTGTCAATCAAAATGAAAAGACGAGAGCCCATTCAGTTCGCACGCTAAAACTTTCACCCTTCAAACTTACACACGAACGTGCACACACACACACACACACACACACAGATATATATATATATATATATATATATATATATATATATATATATATATATATAGTGCAATTAAATGGAGACTCAAACTCGGTTAAGCCGTCATAATAAATTTATTTCGGCGGAGAATATTGTTGGTATATTCTCCGTCTCGTCGGATGACTCTTTACATGCTCTGTATTGTCCCAGAGATGCGAATGAGGAGTTACAGTTCGTATTCAGAAGATAAATAGGAAAATTAAAGAAATTAAAAAATAAATTAAAAATCAGAAAACAAGGATAGAAACAAAAATGAAACAAAAATAAAAAAACATAAAAATAAAAAAAAACATAAAGTGGAACTCATTCGTTCATAGGCGTGAGCAGAGGGTGTGAACATGTTATATGTTAGAACGATTAAGAAACAGGAGTGGAATTAATCTACTAGTCAGTCCCTTTTGATTTTGTGTTCTGTTTGTGGGTTCTACTACTTGGCAGGTGTGCTATTCTAAACAGACTCAGATCATTTAACTAATGGCTATCTCGTATATGATTTATATTTATTTCTGATATGTCTGCTAATTAAAAGAGAGAGTGAGTGAGAAATTTGTCTCTCTGTATCCTCAGAAAATTGATTCCGTGACACACACCATGGTTACCAATAGTTACTGGTTCATAATTCCCAAATATAGAATAATCTAGTATTTGCATATAACTTGTATACATGCTCTGAATAATCAGTAAATTATTCATAATGCTCTATATAATGTAAACCCAATATAAATAGTTCTTTTACTTAAGTATGAGTGTTGTTCTTCGGCATAGATAGCTTTAGAATTAAATAATTCACGAAGGTTGAGATGCCATTCGACAAACTAAACATATCTATTAGGTATGACTAAAAATATTTGAGTAGAAATTGACAACCGAGTAAAAAAGAGACTGTATAAAAGTAAATTGTCAAAATCTTTGTGCCTAAGCATAAACAAAACTAAAGAAAATTTCAATATGAATTTGTTGTGAACAGAACCGGAGAAACTGATTGCAAAAATTTTTGTTCGAAAATTAAAATATGTTCAGCCAAAATGCAGTTTTTTAAAAAAATTAACAAATATCAAAAAACAATTGTATATTCTTAAAAGTTTCAATACAGGAATGAAATGGCGTGGTTACAGTTCGAACTCGCATACTGCAAAGCCGCAGTCCAGATATTTAGCTATTAGACCTCTAGTCTGAATTTTGGCCTAGAGCACTGCGGGAAAAAACAATTAAGATAATATATAAGTTATATATTTACAAAATGTCAATTTCAAATTTCAGATAAAAAGGAAACGGTGCTGTGGATAATTCAGCTCATAAGAAGTGAGACGAACAATGATCAAACAAAGAGAGCTGGAAAGAAATTGCCATTTTATAAAACAGGAGAAGGCACTACAGTTATTTGTGTCTTCATTTGCATAAAGTTTGTATAATGCTATGCACATAGAAGATTCAAGTTTTGTGTCTTCCTCGTATCATTTGAAGCAACGATAATAATTTTTTCAAAAAATTAACGGTATAGTAAACCGCTAATAGAAAACGAGGTGGGAAAATGACGTGGCGGATGTTAAAAAAATAGACTTGAAGAAAAACATATTTTTGTCTGTACGTTGACAGTATTATTTTTTCAAAGCAGACACTTAGAAACATTGGTTCAACAGGTCATAACAAAAAGAAAAATGATGCACTCAGTCTATTGAAAGAAAAAATTGACCCTCAGGCATCGAGTCGAGAGACAAGTGTGTTGTCTACGAAAAAAATAATTTCTCGAGTGTTTCTTTTATGCTGATTTGTCTTCTGCAGACTTTTTTTTAGACGAGAAGACTAAACTATTTTCTCACCTTGAAATATTTTATTTGAGTAAATCTTTTTTTGTTTTTTCTTATGTATGGAAATCACATCTATAATATTGGCAAATGATGATTTAAAGACTCTTGATAAGCAGTATTTTTTAAAATGATACCAATTCATCACGCAAATAATAATTTTAATTGGTTTTTGCTTTATAAAATTTCTCGAATGTGGCCTTGAAGTAAGCGAAATTTTAGTAACATATGCTGCATACTAAGTGAAATACTAGTAAAAATAGATCTTTTAAGGTTTAATAATGACGAAAAGTCAAATCATTTTTAAAATCTAATTATATATTATGAATCTAAACAAGTGTCTCGAGTTGCAATTGTTGTTTTCTACTTCTCAGTAAGAACTGAATGATTTCCTAACATCTAAAAAAAACTTCTGATTTTTAAAGCAATTTTCATCGTAATATCACAATTTTTCCAATCCAACAAGATAAATATGGCTGTCCTTTGGTCTTTTCTACGAAGATAATTTCCTGATCATTCATTGGTCAATTGCCAAATCCAATTTTTTGTCGGAAAAATAGCAAAAGATTTTTCTTACAAGTTCTCAGCTCCGATTGTAACAGACAATAATCGTTTCTTCACCACTTTGAAAGCCAACAAACTCCAAAGAAGAAACAAATATTTATGGTTTTATGACATATATCATTGTTGGTTATTTAATGCCAAATCAATTTTATACATATACATATTATATATATATATATATGAAGTAATGGTTAGAGTGTTCGCCAATGGCCCGAAGGACCGGGGTTCACTCTCAGGTTGAGTCATACCAAAGACTCAAAAAATTGTACTTGATACCTTCTTGCTTAACACTCAGCTTTATAAGGTATGGATCAAGAGTAAAATGGAGAAATCCAGGGAAAAGAGTAGCACCCTCTCCTGCACTTCGGTGTAGTAGCTATTGAAAAGGATATTCGGGTTGCCCTCGACTAAAGTCGCCAACTTTTACTTATAAACAAATTTTGTAGATAACATTCTTAAACAGGCCCGAGCTGGTTTTTGCATGCAGGGGAATGGTTTCAAGCATTTCTATATAACAATCACTATTTGATGCTACCCATTTGTTCGGAAACAGTTTGTTCTATTTGACCCATATCAAGTGTTACTAGTCTGGGTAAGAGTGGACCTGAGAGCAATAGCAATGAAGGGGCACTGCTCACTCCCCAAATCTCCAAAGCTGGAACCTCAGATGGTTTAATGTCATATCAGGACATTCGACGGGTGCAATTGGGGTTCTTACCCTTCTGCTGAGAGGTCGTCGATGTATTCTACAACCCCAACTGACTGAGATGTTTATGTTTGCAGGCAACTCGATTACTGTACACAACTCTCGTGGAAAAGAGTGGCTAAATATTATAGAGAATATAAAATTAGTTTAAAATAAAAGTCGTAATTAAAATCTTTAGATGCATCAGAAAGTATATCAATCTGAAGAAAAATTAATCGATAAACAGAAAGAAAAATATACACACATTACATACATCTCTGATCTCAAATTTTCAGTTTTTGATTATGTGGAAAATCATACGACAGATGCATTATCTGGAGGTTCGTTAGCTAAATTGACATTTACAATATCTGTAAAGAGACTAATGAGACCGATAAATTACTGTCATTGATGCCAATGTCATAATTAACCCTTTTGTGCATATATATATATCCATATATATATATATATATATATATATGTGTGTGTGTGTGTGTGTGTATGCACAAAGGATATATATATATATATATAAGGTATGAAAAGTAACAGGGCGAAGTGTTCTGTGTAAGCTATGGGCGAAAGAGGGATAAACGGATTATATTATCATCAAACATTTGTTGGGAGTATGAACTATAATCTTAAACTTCTGATATCATTGCTTTTTTTCACATGCTTTTGGTTACACTTGTTTTACAGGTCGTTCAACGATAAGCATAATGGAATGAATGGTGAATATTAAGCAACGAACAAACTTGAAATTTTTGGTCGGGTTAGGGAAAAAACTCCCTCACAAGCATCTGAAAGGCTTCAGTGAAAGTATGGAGATTACACCATGTTGCACATAAATGGTTTTTAGAGATTCAAAGATGGATGCTAGGAATTGAAAGAGGAGCGGGAGGCCTTCAATGAGAAGGACAACATTGAACGTATAAAGCAGGTTGTGTGTGGTGATCATCGGCTTACTGTTTGTATGATCGCTTGTCAGCTGGAAATGTAAAAGCAGAGAATTCAAAGATTTGCGCATGAGAAAAATCTACGCAAAATGGTACCAAGACTGCTAAATTAAAATCAGAATGAGCACCGTATGCAGGTGTGTCAGGATATCATCGAGCGTCTTCAAACCGAACCAGATTTTCTTTGTAGAGTCATCATTGGTGATGCAACATAGATTTTTGAATATATTCTGAAAACCAAGCACCAGAGTAGTCAGTGAAAGTCTCTGACGTCACCGCGACCGAAGAAAGGAAAACATTCAAAGTCAAAAGTCAAAGTTATGTTGATCACATTCTTCCGCAGTGAGTTCTTGCCATTGGACCAGATGAGTAATCAATCAATTAGGTCTGGCAACGTCTGCTTCAATCATTGAGCGAGAAGAGATGAGAGTTTTGGCATCACAAATCGTGGCTGCTTTACCAGCTCTCAACGCTGTGAGGATCCACCATTTCCTGGCCGAGAGAAATATCACCGTACTGGAACAACCTCCTTTTATGCGTTTAATTTTCCGCAAGTTCAAGGTGATCATCAAAGGGATTCGTTTTAAAAACCTGAGGTCATCAAAAGGACCGTAATGATGGAGCTGAGGAACATCCCAGAAGAAAACTTCCACTAGTGCTTAGAAATATGGTAGAGATGTGAAAGTGCATTATATTTAATGGGGATTATTTGAAAAGAAAATTATATAGTTTGTTGTTTAGAATTGAAATAAATTGTTCTAACACCAGTCCTATTACTTTTCAAAGATATCTAGTATATATAAAAGTAAGCAAAGTTGGAACCATAGTCGACGGTAACCAGAAGGCTCCCTTTTCATTAGCTACTACACCGAGGTATAGGAGAAAGCGCTGCTCCTTTACCTGGATTTTTCCACTTTACCCTTGATACGTACCTTATAATGCTGACTGTTAAGCAAGGCGGTATCAAGTACCATTTTCTGAGTCTTTGGTATGACTCAACCTGAATATGAGTATGTGTGTGTTCATAATATGTATTTAGACAACAAATTCTCTTTCAACATTTTTCATTTAATATGACAAACAAGGATTATTATGTTTTTATAAAAAAAAACAAATATTTTGTCATATTTGATTAAACACACACAAATATAGACTCTCGTACACACATACATTTATATGTGCGTATATATATATATATATATATATATATGTGTGTGTGTGTGTGTGTGTGTGTGTGTATTCTAGTATATATGTCTGTGTGTATGTGTGCGAGTATATACAAATATGTACGTATTCTAGTATATATATATATATATATATATATGCGTGCGTATGTGTGTTATAGTATAGTACCTGTAAATAATGATAGGATTATTTGCGTAGAGATCAGTAGAATCTTCAGAAATCAGAATATATCATCACTGTGATCTGTCTATAATGTTTATACTGCTCTCAAGCTCTTTGCCTAAAATCAGATTGTTAGAGGTGTTCCTTAATTATTTTAAAACTATAATATATAAAAAATGTAATGGAAAGATATTTATTCGGAAATATATAAAATGTAATGTCATTAAAATAAGAATATATATATATATATATATATATATATATATATATATATATATATATATTGTATTAATGGCGTGTCAATATCTAAACAGAAAATGTACAGTTTCATTAAATATATAAAAGAACCTAGTGTGAATGTTTTGAAGATTATCCCAAATTCAATTACACAGATGATTTTGAGGAGGTGGTGGAAGTTGAGAGAGGGAATTAAGACAACCCCAACTGTCACATTTCCTGTATCATCTTTTCCTAATTTTTAATATCACAAACTAATTTTCTTTCGCTCTCCAGCCACAGAAAGAATCACCTAAGCAGCCATGATTTTCTGATTTCCGTACTATGCAATACAATTTTTACATTCACTCACACACATATCTGCGTATAGATAGTAATCAAAGCCTCGTGGTGTAATGGTTAAAGCAATGGACTGCGGAATCGTAGTAAGCGAGTTCGAACTCCAGTCGCGCTATTACGTTCACTTTCGGACAAATACCCTTGGGAAAGGTAAGAACCCCCTTATCCTCCCAGCTATGGGTTAAATAGTACCACTACTGTTCTTCTAGTAATCAAAGCCTGATCATTTTTTTTAATCAACTGTAAATTATCTTCACAAACTTGTTTATTATCCTTGAAGTGTACACAGATTCTTTGAAAAATTTCAACAAATTTGATGATTATTTTCAAGTCACTCCATTCTGAATAATTATATTATTCACAATGGGCCAATGCGGATTCCCGCCAAATCTTTCAGAAGAAGGTAGAATTGTTTTTAAAAAATGCATTTTTCTGTTCAGGGTTTGGGTTAGTTTGCTTTTTTTAATGCCATATCAACTCCTCGTGGGTTACTTGACGGTGAAATTTTATTCATTTCAAAATTATTGATTACAGTCATAACTATATATTTCATTGTTCCATTCCATTTTTTCATTGCATATATCTTTTCTATAAGAATTTGTTTGCACATTGTTGCATGATATAAAACATTCTCATCTAATACTAATAATTCATATTGGGGGTGTCCTCGTGGTGTAATGGTTAAAGCGATGGACTGTGGAATCGTAGTAAGCGAGTTCGAACTCCAGTCGCACTATTACGTTCATTTTCGGACAAATACCCTTGGGAAAGGTATGAACCCCCTTATCCTCCCAGCTATGGGTTAAATAGTACCACCACTGTTCTTCTAGGAGAATGGCTTTGGCATTAAATAACCTACAAAGAGTTGATATGCCATTAAACTAAAGAAATCAAACCAAACCTAATAATTCATACACAGTAATTTGGTTTGAAGTGACACGACTTTTTATTATAATTATTCGTTTCCACACATTTTTATATTTTCAAGTATTCCTATCAAACAGCAATAATTTGCAGACAATTATATGGTTTCAAGTAAGTAAAGTAAAGTTGGCGATCTTAGTCGAGAGTAACCCGAAGGCTCCCTTTAAAATAGCTACTACACTGATGTGTAGGGGAGGGCGCTACTCAATTCCGTAGATTGTTCCACTTTACTCTTGATCTCTACATTATAATGCTAAGTGTTAAGCAAGGCGATATTAAGTATCATTTTTTGAGTCTTTGGTATGACTCGACTTTGGATTGAACCCCGGTCTACCGGACCATTGGCGAACACAGTAGTTATTAGGCCACTGGCCCGGTTGGTTTCAAGTAACTAATTATAATAATCCTTAATATACAATTATAGCTTTGAGTAAATATTGCTGATAAAAATAATTTGCTTACAGATATATTTGAACATATTTACTTGAACCATTGATCAAACCTTATAAATATTACCACTCCGGGTCAGAGTGGACCAGGAAGTAATGAAAATAAAGGACCACTTCACACTTGTAAGAGTTCCAGAAGTGGAACCTCACCATTGAATCCAATTTATCATATCGATAACATTACTTTTTGTGGAGGATTCTAAGCCTTGTCGTCAAGGTTGCTTTTTCTGATAATGTTAAGTCAGTCATGGGAGACAATAGCGGTTCGGAAAAAAAGCGTACTGACGTAAAAATCGCTTCCCTAAGCAATAGGAGGAACACAACCAATATCAATGCTCAGAAACTTAAGAAGGCACAAAATGAACTAACTAATGTATACCTAAAAGAACAAATAAAATTCATCCAAAATCAGATCAATAAGATTAGAGTCTTGGTCGAAGATAGACAGTCTAGGATATCATGGCAGACGCTAAACGAAGTGAACAAAAGGAAGAGTACTGAAAGCTGCCAACCAAAAAAAAAAAAAAAAAAAAAAAAAATGATTACACCAGTGGAAACAAAATTTCGAGAATTTACTCGGAAAACCTCCGAAAGTTACGGACGAACAAATCACAAAAATTATTAGTAATCAACTAGACATCAAACTAAGACAGTTTACGCAAGAAGAACTCGACTCAGTACAAAGAAAAGTTAAAATAGGAAAGCAGCCGGGTTTGATGAAATACCCCCAGAAGTATGGAAGACAAGGGAATTCGACGACATTCTGCCCAGATGCTGTAATGCCGTATTTAACAGAACACAATAGACAGATGGACAAATGGATGCATCCTCCCTTTCCCCAAGAAGAGTGACATCGGAAAAGCCAAGAATTACTGAGTTATAACCCTTACATCTATAGCGGTCAAGATATGCCATGCTCTACTACGCAACCGCATAGAACCTAAAATTGAGAAAATACTTAGGAAGAGCCAAAATGGCTTTCGGAGAAATCGATCACAAATGGCTTTCGGAGAAAACATCACAAATTTTGACTATCCTTCGAATTCTAGATGGTGTTCGTGCAAAAACCTCGCGGCAGCACTATTATTCGTCGACTTCCCCAAGTCATTTGACTCCATACACGTAGAGAAGATGGGGAAAATACTTCTCACCTACGACCTCCCCAAAGAAAGCGTCGCAGCCATAATGATACTATATAGAAGCACGAAAATAAAATTTCGCACACTGGATGAAGAGACAGACTACATCAATATTATAGCAGGTGAGCAGCAAGGAGATACATCAGCCTCATACTTGTTTATTATCTGCCTAAAATACGTGCTTAGAACGTCTATAGATTTAATGAAAGAAAACGGTTTCAAGCAGTTTTTTCCAAGCAGTGGTCGTGTCAGTACTGCTATATAGATGCACCAAATGGACGCTAACAAAACATATGGCGAAAAATCTTGACAGCAATTACACAAGAATGCAGCAAACTGTATTCAACAAAATCTGGAAGCAACACTCTACAAAACAGCAGCTGTACGGCCGCCTACCACCCATCACGAAAACTACCGAAGTTAGATGAACCAGACATGCAGGACACAGCTGGAGAAGTAAGGACGAACTCATAAACGATGTACTCCAGCGGACCCCTTTACATAGACAGGCAAAGGTTGGACGACGAGCTAGAACCTGTATACAACAGCTCTGTGACGATACAGGATGTAGTCTGGAAGACATCCCGGGGGCGATGCATGATAGAGCTGGGTGGCGAGAGAGGGTCAGGGAGATCCGTACTAGCAGTGTGACATGGTGATGATGATGATGATGATGATGATGATGAAAATAGTATATTATTGATATGAGAATACTAAAATATGTAGCAATCGAAAATATTATAAAATAAACGTCTTACGTCTACATTCAATCCACGAAACAAACCTATGACTATTCTCCTATAGACTAGATTTCTGGGCCCCAGACATTTCAAAATGCAATGAACGACAGTCATTCGGGAAGAGAATTCGACTTTTTCCTGTTATTGGGATCCGGTCGAATCTAGGGGCATATCACTTGGAAAAGAAAAAAACTTAATTGTCGATGAATAAAATAGAAATATTAAAATAGTGCATTATTTCTATGCTCCAATGCGTACCTTATTCATGGAGTATAAAAATCAGCCTTCAGAACCAAAAGACAAAAAGTTTCTTTTCCTCAACAACATAGTACTTTCATCTTCTCTATTTGATTATTAGGTTGTTCTTATCTTTTCATTAATTTTTAATTAGACAGGTGGCCTTGAAATTTACCTCTTCAAGCAATTTAAAAAGGAATGGCAATCTTTTCCATCAAAGAGTATATCACATCACTGAAAAACTCGGGCAATGTCCTACAGCTACAAAAGATCAAGAGATAAAGATATAAATGCTACCAACAGAATTGCAAACAACCCATCGTTGTGACGACGACAGTAAAGATTCCTGCAACTGTCCTTATTCTCTCTAGGAAAAAAATTAGTTAAACCTCCATTCGATTTCTGGGTTTAACGTGCCTGGCAAAATGGAATTACTCTGAATGCTACTTTCCCTCATCAGGTGAAGTTCCTGCCACGTGAAAAAAAATACTGTAACTTATCTTGCTTTCTTTGGCAGTTAAATTTCTAACAACAACTGGAGCAGGAATTGTTGATCTTCCAATGGAGAGAGAGAGAGAGAGAGAGAGAGAGCTGTAAGCCATCATCCGTGATTATTGTCTGCTCATCTGATTGAACTGATTTTTTTTTACTGACAGGATTCGAACAAACACGAAAAGAAAAATGTGGTGTACAACCTCCAACATACTGCGAAAAACCACTTTCCATGGCGTCTCAAAATGCCAGGTGATTGTACGAATAATGATGGTATTATTCGTCACAAAGAAAACTTTGATTTTACTAGATGCTTCCAAAAATCTTGAGTAAAGGAAAAGGATGAAGTGGATAGGTTGGACGATGACATCCATAAGGAGTTTAGAAAAGTGCCTTGAAGATGAAGTCATCAGTTTTGCTGTTGAGTGAGTATCGGCTCTCGTCCAAATGTTACAATGAAACTTTAACAAAAAGAGATTCGGATTATATCCGATAAGTCGTCGGTGTCCACAGAAAATGAAGGACATGAAAACCTTCATTAATAGGAATGAAACGAGGTGAATGAACGACTCTTTATTGGTCTCTAATGGTTATGTTAATCTTCAGTTGAAATTAGTCAAAAAGAACTTAAAATCAAATTTGTCCTTAAAATAACGTTTCTTTCTTTTAGAGAGAAAGAGCGAGAGAGAGATAGAGAGAGAAGAAAAAGTGAGAGAGAAGAGACAGAAAGAGAGAGAGAGAAGAAAAAGTGAGAGAGAAGAGACAGAGAGAAAGAGCGAGAAAGAGAGAGAGAAAGAGAGAAGAAAAAGTTGGAGAGAAGAGAAAGAGAGAGAGAAAGAGAGAGAGAGAGAGAAGAAAAAGTTAGAGAGAAGAGAAAGAGAGAGAGAAAGAGAGATTGATGGGCAGATTGAAGAGAAAAAGAGAGGAGAAAGGGAGAAATGGAAATAAATCCGACGATAATTAATATGGAAATATGAAAAAATAAAATTCTTAAAGAATGCATTTCTATGTGATAACCCTGACGTTCCGTGGTTTTTAGTTGTTTTTTTTATTAAACCATCTACGAGTTGATTATTTGCAGATGTTAAAATGTTTCATCCGGAAAATACATGTCACCCTTTAAAAAACAAAATTATGGCATATCATCATTAATAAATCAATACGTCCACTGAATATTTCGTTTATATATATATATATATATATATAATAAGTAAAAAAAGTAAGTAAAGTTGGCGACCGTAGTCGAGGGTAACCCGAAGGCTCCCTTTTCGATAGCTACTACACCAAGGTGTAGGGGAGGGCGCTACTCCTTCCCTGGATTGCTCTACTTTACCCTTGATCCATACCTTATAATGCTGAGTGTTAAGCAAGGAGGCATCAAGTACCATTTTTTGAGTCTTTGGTATGACTCGATTGAACCCAGGTCTCCCGTGCCAGTGGCGAACACTCTAACCGCTAGGCCAATGTCCGGTTAAATATATATATATAATAAGTTTCCTTATTATTGGGCATGTAGAACCAAAAATAAATTTAATGAATTGATTTCCCAGAAAATTGTTTTTCTTATGACCTTCAATCTTTTGCGATAAGAATTGTCAAATGAAGTGCCCTTTAAATGATAACATAAATTTTTCCCCTGTATTTTTTAGTCCAAGAAACATCGAGAGCGTTGTGAAGAAAACTTTTCATAACCAATATTTTATCATATATATATATTGTCATCCACAGACAAACCTGTTTCGTTCAATCAGAACTCTTGAGTGCGGCTAGACAGGCTCAGTTCCCGAAACTGGGATCGAAACCCGGTTGACTCAAGCGCCAATCCAAGATTCTACCACCTAGCCACGAAAAATCAAGTGCAAGCAGAGGAAATTTAAACGGAACCGAAAAGGACATCGAAACGAGGTTAACGAAAGCATGGACAGCTATCAATAGGCTATCGACTATATGGAAATCAGACCTAACCGATAAAATAAAACGCAGTTTCTTCCAGGCAGCGGTCACATCGATACTGCTATATGGATGCACTACATGGACGCTAACAAAACGGCTGGAGAAGAAACTAGATGGCAATTACACAAGAATGCTGCGTGCAATCCTGAACAAGTCCTGGCAGCAACACCCCACAAGACACCAACTGTACGGCCACCTGCCCCCTATCACGAAAACTATTCAAGTTAGGCGAACCAGACATGCAGGACATTGCTGGAGAAGCAGAGATGAACTCATAAGAGATGTACTCTTATGGATCCCCACACGCGGCCGCGCAAAAGCAGGACGACCAGCACGAACGTACATTCAGCAGCTATGTGAGGATACAGGTTGTTGTCCTGAAGACCTACCTAGGGCGATGAACGATAGGGAGGAGTGGCGAGAGAGGGTCAGGGATATCCGTGCTGCCAGCACGATATGATGATGATGATATATATATATATATATATATATCATAGAAAAAAGATGCAAATTATCAGGTCCAAATCAATTTATCAAATTAGTTATATTTTTGTAATTTTTGTACCAAATTTTATAAAGAATTTTAATTATAATCCATCCTAACAGAGTAAAATAGAACTGAATAGAAATGAACATCTGAGAAACTATTTTACTTGCACTATTTTTTGAGGAACTGGAATCGATTATAAATTTCGAAAACAATTGAACTCATTATTATGTCTTGAACAGTCGCAAAAAACTTCGGGAAATCAGCTAGAATACCTAGAATAATGCTAAAACTTGCTGTCATTTAATCTGAAATGAATTACTTCAATTGAGGTGAAAGTTTAATGTGTAACAAAATGTATAATAGTTGTAAAATTTCATCTAGTAAATATGACACTAATATTTAGGTAGGTGTTACAGTAAAACGAATTTGAAATAGACTTGTCCTTTTCGCTGGGAGACCCGAAGAATAATTAACATCTTAGTTCCGAAGGTTTTTTCCCTAGACAACATCTGCCCGTTCGTCTAAAAGGGGCAAGGGCTGAATTTCTTGCCCCGTGCCAAAGGCGTCGCTGAAGGGGAATACTAACGGAATTTAAGCATTTCTTAAACTCGTACCACAGATAGCTTGCTTCCTTCAGAGTACCCCAAATTAATTTGACCTTGTGTCATATTCTAGTCTCATGGATAGTCTGATAAAAAGTCACGCGTTTGTCTGTGTGGAAGGGTCATAACCAAACAACATTCATGACAAAAGGTTTTTTTAATAAGAATTTCTTTATCTGGCATCCCAATGAGTCTCGAATACCCTAGATTAAAACTGGTACCCGAGATGATAGACATTCGACTACTGTAGGCGCCAGTTGAAATGTGTTTTGTGTTGTTATTGTTGAAGGCGAGATTCAGTTACTAAACACCCTTAGTCCAATACTTTTTTGAAAGTGAACCGTCACCAGGGGTGAGGGTGAAGACGTTTATTTTCTTATCAGTTAATGTCTGATTCAAAAATATTTTCTTTATTTTTAAAATTCTCATATTTTTTCTTTTCTTTTCGGTTTTCTGTTTTGCTAAATTTGATTAAGGAGTAAAAAAGAGTGGACCTTTATTTATTTTTTAAACAAAGCTGAAAATGTTTTAAAGTTACTTTTTTTCTTTTTTGGACAGCATAACAAGTGGCTTTTCTTAAAGTATTTTTTAAAATTTTATGTCAGATTTATTTCGTTATTTTTCTCATCTTCATCGCAATTCTGAAAAGACATACAAAAAAAAAAAAAAGAAAAAAATGACCAACAGATCTTTGGATAACATGTCTGACACCAGACATCAACAGTTTTGAATGGTCAAAGACTGACATTCAGATCTTCTTTCCTTTTTTTTTCACTTACCCCCACCCTACATATCTATCTCTGTATCTCTCGTTTTCTCTCTTTAAAACATTTCAAGAGAATGCGTCTGTCTCATATAAAAACTGTAGAATAATTGAATTAGTGCTGATGGGCATACAACTTCAAAAGTATCCATCCATACGCACATATACACATGTACATAGAAATGTACATGCACACGTGGAAGAAAACTTATTTCCAGTCACGCAAGTCCCAAACACGGCTAGTGTTCGAAAAAGAGAAAAAGAGAAAAAACAAAAAAATGCGAAAACAAGATCAATACATGGGTAGATCAATAAGTCTGTAACTTCATAAGAACAAAACGTATTTATTTTACATAAAAATATTTATTTTTTTAACGCAATACCTTTCGTTGTCAGTACATTAAATACAAACCTTACTCAAGTACCACTAAATTATACAGTGATATTTACCGATATATATTCCCTTAGTAAATGTATCAAATTGAGTAGTTATTGACCCAACTTTGTGTATATGTATGTCTTGTGTGTTTGTGATTGTGTGTGATTGTGTGTGTGTGTGTGAAAGAGAGAGATGGGGGAGATTACTTTAATATTGCAATGAACAGTTTCTTTAAAAAAACGTACTTAAAAAAAATCCAGGATATGTTCATTACCGACCGGCAGTGCATAAGTAAAAGTAAAGTTGTCTCTCTTTAGTCGAGGGCGACCAGAAGGCTCCCTTTTCAATAGCTACTACATCGAGGTGTAAGGGAGGGCGCGAGTCCTTTTCCTGGATCGCTACACTTTACTCTTGATACGTACCTTATATTGTTGAGTGTAAAGCAAGAAGGTATTAAGTACCATTTTTAAAGTCTTTGGTATGACGCGACCTGGGTTTGAACCCAGGTCTCCCGAACCATTAATCTTTTGTGGACAATAAGAAAAAAATGCAATCTTCAGATTACAACTGTTCTAAATATATAATTGCAATAAATTAAACTATTGACTTTTGAACTGGTTTATACTTACTTTCAAGTATTGGAAGAAATTATGTGAATGTCTATCATTTTAAACTCTCATTGTACAATTTAGAATTTAAAGTATTACGTTTTTTCTGATGATCTGGTTTGTTAAGGATGCAGAGTATTCTTTTCAACCTGCTGGCCTATTCGTGGAAGTGGATTTATCACCTACACACTCTGTAGATAAGAGTTACATACACAAATGCGTGTGCACACAATATAGCGACGAATGCCCCCTGCTGCTTGCTCTAGGCAATACAGTAGAGATTCAGTTTGGGCTCATTTATTTGCGTGATGTCATTTGTGCCATCTGCGTCAGTCATTATTTCTGCAGGATATCGTCTGTTTCTTACCTTTTTAATGTGAATCCATTTTCTTTTATCAGATCTGATAACACACGAAGTACGCATTCTTGGCAGAGTATTTACATATATGGAGCTAATGTGTCTCCATTGACAATGTCGAAGAAGAGGTGTCTCTTTAAGGTGAGTCAACAATTGCTTTCATATTTTTGTAAAGCTTTATTACAGCAGTAATACATTTCTTTGGGAAGACTATATGCAAATAGTATTTACTGCATCTATCATCTGTGTATCGAATCGTGTTGCCTTGAGATTCTTTCCCGTACTCCTTCGATGATTTGATGGATTGTCAGAATCTTCTTTCTTCAAAAACAGTTCTGATTTTTCCTTAGAATTTTCTCGATTTCCAATCGGATACGATTGAGCAGCAGGGCCTTATAAACCTTAGCATCTCTAGCAGCAAGAAATATGCCTCAGGAGTTCTTTGCGATTCCGAGGTCACTTTTCCTAAGGAAGCGGGGGATCTGTGTGTTTTAGATTTTAAAAAAAGATCCAAGCCTCTAAAATTAGTTGATCAGCAACATTCCATTTACAGAAAATGATATCAACAATGAATACTATTGACAGGTTATCGATCAAATGGAAATTGATCGACCCGATGAAATAAAACAGAATTTCGTCCAAGCTCTAATTGTGTCAGTACTATCGTATAAATGAAACACATGGACTCTGATAAAACACATAGAGAAAAAGCTACATGAGAACCGGTTCTTGCTTTGAAACAGTTGGTCCTTATGGGGTTGTTTTGTGCTGCTTTTAGAAGAGATTCAGTTTCTCCCTTAAGGTCTCCCTTTCTTTGCCCCGTTCAAGTTCTAATGTGTGAGATGTTGCTTGTTTGTCGCTTGAAATGTCCATAGAGTTGTTTTTCTTCCCAATTTAATCTTCTTTTATTCTGTTAATGCTTGTCTTGTCAGTATTGTTTCTGGTGGCTGCAAAAAAAACTACGTGAGAACCAAACAAGAATACTGCATGCTGTCTTGTACAAATCCTGTTAGCAACACCCTACAGAACTGCAGCTGTATGGCTACCTACCTTCTATCTCACAAACCATCCAAGTAAAATGAAAAATATATGCGAGGCACTGCTAGCGAAGAAAAAAAAAGTTTTTCTATGGACTCTTATATATGGACGTATCAGTGTTAGTCGACCAGCATAAACTTACATACAGAAGCTCTGTACGGATGCAGCCAAGAGATCCTACCAAGAACGATGGATAATAGGAACGGATCGTGAGAGAGTCGGGGAACTCTGTGCATCACGATGATGAGGATTATGATGTAGTTTGCTACGTAGTGGGATGAAAAATTCTCAATATCATTGATAGAGCGTTTGTATATAAGTTAGGACAGTATGGAGTTTATGGTGCTTGGTGACTGTTAGTAAACAAGAAGTACCGTTGACTCTATACTACACTATCATAACATATATACATTTAGAGAGAGAGAAAGAGAGAGAGAGAGAGAGAGAGATTGTGTGTGTGTATGAGAGAGAGGGAGAGAGAGAGAGATGGATAGATGTATACATTGTGTTGATCAAACACCATTATTTTTCTCTCAAAGTGTACACACACATTTTTGATAGTAGCCTTAGTTCATACTTGAAATTTAACAAAATGCTTTAATAATAATAATAATAACTTAGAAATTAGTGGACGAACGGAGAATATCCAAACCACTGCATTGCTGAGGTCGGCTTTAATAATAAGAAGAATCGTAGAGACTTGAGGAGACTTGCTGTCACTCAAATTCCTGTGAAAGACAATCAACTAACGCTTGTGAGAAAAATTCACAAGGAGGGAATTAATAATAGTTACTGCTTAAATGAACGGCTCTTTTTCTATTATTTGTTATTATTGTCATTGACTTCATCATCATCATCATGTCGTGCCGCTAGCACGGATATCCCTGACCCTCTCTCGTCACTTCTCCCTATCGTTCATCGCCTCTGGCAGGTCTTCTTGGCTGCATTCCGTATCCTCACATATGTGGGGGTCCATAGGAGTACATCACTTATGAGCTCGTCCCTGCTTCTCCAGCAGTGTCCTGCAAGTCTGGTTCGTCTAACTTAGATAGTTTTCGTGATGGGAGGTAGGTGGTCGTATAGTTGGTTCCTTGTGGGGTGTTGCCGCCAGAACTTGTTCAATATTGCTCGCAGCATTCTTGTGTAATTGCCGTCTAGCTTCTTCTCCTGCCGTTTTGTTCTGTGCCGAATTCATAAGTTAAACGTTACTAAAGGTATATATATCTGTGGAGATTACGTTTTCAAGCATCTGTCGGATATCTTGAAATATATCCCCACCGATTTGTGAGTCTAACCGTCATTGAATGTTCAATAATTTTGCCACTGTGCAAAATTAAGTTCACTTTGGTAAATAACTACTATAAGCGACCAGGATATTCCTACAAGAATAATCTAACGATATAAGAAAAATGTATACCCTGAAGTTCATCTTCACAGGGGTCGTTCAAATGAATAAAAAAAGCAAATCTTTGTTGTTTATTTATTAACTGTACTCGAAGGTCTTTCACTTGTCTTTCTATTTCTTTATCTGTCCTGCTGACTTCACACTTGCCCATTACTGCTTAACCTCTATAGTCAGAGCTGTGTCTATCCAGGCGATTAAGGGATCAGAAGAAAAGGTTCTAAAGCCCTTAACATATGGCTTGAGTTAAAATAACGTAACGGCTTTTCTCCACCAATTTTTGAAACGTGCGTTTGGAAAAAAGCGAAAAGAGAGAGGGCATTGGAGTTTGACAATAACCTTTGACTTATCTGCAGACAGGGAGACGCACTCCAAGTACCTCGTATATCAATTCTGTCAGATAATTTGTTCAGAATTCTAGACAACCCTTGGATAGAGCCATATCGTAGAAGCATTATTTTCCTCAAGTCTTTCATTCAGCGAAATCGCTTTTCATCATACCACATCAAGCCGATTTAAAAAAAAAAACTTGCTTCATTTAATATTGATAATGATGAAAAGGAATAGGATGGTAAGAGCAAGAGGTTCATTTCGGACTAACCATTAATTTATCAAACATGAAGTGCTATATATAGATAAATATATATATTATAACTATATGTTTCATATATATATATATATATATATATATATATATATATATATATAAAACGTATAGTTATGAAATAAAACGTGTTCATTCTGATATTATAGATGTTTGAATAGTGTAGACACAGAGCCAACGGCATTTAGTGCTTTTCTTTCTCACCTAAGCAATCGCCTGAACAAGAAGCCTTCACGCAGTAAATATCCCTTTATATACTTCATGATGGGCAGGGTAATCTAGTTTGAGAAGTATTCTGGGAAGGGAGATCGATTTAATTCAAGTTTTTGTTTACATCTACGGAGATTTTTTTCTTAGATTCGTGCTTTTTTTATGTGAGTGTATTGTTGTTTGTTAATTATTTACCCCAATATGTTTAACTTACTATTTCGTTTTTTAAATTTCTTCTTTTTCTTCTTCTTCTTCTTCTTCTTCTTCTTATTATTATTATTATTATTATTATTATTATTATTATTATTTTGAGAGTTTTTCACATCAGCGTTAACAGATGGTTTCTCACTGGAGTTTGAGTGACAGCAATTCTGCAAAAGTCTCCAGGACTCTTCCCAGTATTCTGGCAAATCTCAACAATTCTGTAGTAGTTTGGATGATCTCCACTCGTTATCTTATTTCCAAGTCTTTCAGTCCCTGTATCAAATCTTTCAATACCCAGAGCACCAATTACAATTGGTATCACCGTCACTTTCATGTTCCATAGTTTTTTCAAGCAAAGTCTGGGCACATCCCTCTTTTCACTTTCTTTCAAGTTTACTCTGTGTTCCACAGAGACATCAAAATCCTTAATTAGGCTAGTTCTCTTTTTTATTGACTGTTATTAGGTCTGGTCGTCTGGCTGAGATTAGGTGATCCGTTTATATTGCAAAATCCCAGAGGAGTTTGCACATCTCATTTTCTATGACTGATTCTGAGTTGTGCATATACAATTTGATCATATGGTCAAATGTAAAGCTCTTGCACAATTCACAGTGGATCACTTTGCCCACCCAAGGGTGTTTAGTCTTAATTTTTCTATGCTAGTTTGTTGTATTCGCTTATTATGTAATTGAATGTTTCGTCTCTCATCGCATAACCTACATTTGTTATTAAGTTGCTCCATATCTGTTCTTGCTTTGAGACAGTTGGTCCTTACGGCGTTGTTTTGTGCTGCTATTAGAAGAGATTCAGTTTTTCTCTTAAGGTCTCTCTTTCTTTGCCCTGTTCAAGTTCTAATGTGTGAGATGTTGCTTGTTTGTCGCTTGAAATGTCCATAGAGTTGTTTTTCTTCCCAATTTAATTTTCTTTTATTCTGTTGATGCTTGTGTTGTCAGTATTGTTTCTGGTGGTTTTAATCAATCTTCCTCTGCACCTTTTTATGTTGTCTTCTAGTTGTATATCGATGCATTATCGCTATTTTCAATGCTGTCAAGACCTCTTCCTTCTTCTTTTCTTGACACATATTGTCTGTCGACGTCATCTCTAGTATGTAAGTCCTTATGCACGGTCATTAATTTTCTTGTTCTCAGGCCCATTTGTTTAAATTTTTCTCTGATCCACTTTAAAAATGGTCCCGAGTGTCTTACAAGCCAAAGTATTTACCCCTTTTATAAGGTTTCTGCTATTTAGTTTGGTTTCGAGTAGCTTTCTCCTTCTACTAAGGTACTATTTTTTAAATTTTTTCTTTTATCTCTACTTGTTTGACGGTGTCGGCTTCCAATATTGCCAAATATTTGTACGTTTTCTTTTCTCTGAGCTTTCTAATTTTTTCTTGATATGGTAGTTCCATGTATCGTTTTCTGCTTTTCATTATGAGCATGGAGCATCTTTCTATGTCAAATTCCATCCCTATGTCTTGATTGTATATTCTTACAGCCTGTATTAGGGTTTTCAATTCTTTTTCATTTTTGGTAAACAGTTTGATGTCGTCCATGTAATTGGTCTTTTCTCGTGATTTACTAAGTTTCTATCCGCCTGTGCATTTCCTGAGTATATGGTTGAGTGGCATCATCGCTATTACAAATATTAATGGGCATAGTGCATCTACCTAGAATATACATCTCTGGATCTTTGCCTCAGTTAAGCTTCGTCCTGTTGTCGATTCTGCTCTCCAGTTTTCTATGGTTTTCTCGATAAAGTTTATAACTTTGTCTGATATCATTTTGAGACTGTTTATTATCCATCTTTGCAGGACTATATCATATGCCTTTTTGTAGTTAATCCAGACCTTAGCTAGGTTTTTTGTCTCGTCTTGCTCTCGTTAAGAATGTATTGATCAATATACATTAGCTCCTCTGTGCCTCTTGTCCACTTGCTGCATCCTTTCTGATCCTCGGGGAACAGTCCGAGGCTTATTACCAAATCCCCTCCCTTATTTGTGCCGTTAGTATTTTCTTCATCATCGGTAGGCACGTCATGTGTCTGTAGTTGTTTGGAGAGTTCCTTTGTGGGAGGTCTTACTGGATAAATATGGTCTTTCCTTTGATAATCCATTCGGGTACGCCTACTTCTTGTAAGCATCTATTTATTTTGATAGCTAGTCTGTCATGGATGGAAGGGATTTTTTAAAACTATATATGCCATCATGGCCAGGAGTTTTCCCATTTGGTATTTTTTGAGTGTTGCACTGAGTGAATCAATGTGTAATTTTCACCTTCTGTCCTTCTTCGAGTGCTTCAAACTCTTTTCTTAATGTTGCTTATCCTTTCGGCTTTTCTGTTATATTCCTTTCGTTTCCATATTTTGCTCCAAAATTGTTTTGTTTCCTTGTCATGCGATTGTTGTGTTTTGTGAATTGAGTTTTGTATGACAAGATAAAGAAACTATAGATGGACACGTGTTGCCTATTGTTGCAGTAAATCTTTCACGAAATTAGGAAAACGTGGTAACTGGTCTCTTTGGGGACAGAGAACTCAACTCATAAGATGAAGAAAGAAAATTTTTATTCGGGTATTATTTTCTTTTTAAATGTGATGATTGTTTCACAACCAGAAATAAATTTATAATGACACCAAGGAAGTGAATTTTTATTTCTATTTTTATATTAAAAGATGATTTAGCTCTGCACGTGAAGTCTTGACGTATTTTTAATCACAAATTGATTATACATCGACAGCCATTGATATCGAGCACTCAAATTGGATACTCCAACCCCTTGGATTTCTTCCTTGGATTATATATATATATATATATATAACATTGTATCTATATTTATTTATGTATTGATATTTATCTATTATACTGTATTGATTTTTGTTGATAACATTTTAGGCGATATGCCTAATTTTCAATTCAATAACTTTTGCTTAGTCAAGAAAATGGCTACACTGTGGGGCATGGAAAGTTGAATTAGCTTTCATAGAATAGGTCCTTTAATTTGCATTTGGTACAAAACTACAACTGCGGAATATCCAATTCTGACCAATTTCCCTACCCTTGCGAATTGATCTGCAAGAGTGATTTACTAACCTTCACGTTAATTGAAACTGACTTCATTTTTAGTGTACTGCAGTGAGATCTATAATCAGTAAGTATTACAATGTATTACAACTTTACACTTGAGCCAGACTCAAGGAGAATTAGAATTGTATAAATACATGACGACATTATATACTAAAGAGCCTGTCCAGCAAATTGATTCAAGCCTTTGGTGAGTTCGATCCCTAAATGAATGAATACACTGGTTTACAAAAATAAATTTTTGGTCTGAGGCAAGAATGGGGATAGGTGTTTTTTGTTAATTTGGGTGTGCTGAATTCAAATTTATAAATAGTTTTGCTCTATCACCTCTAGTTTTCTGGCTTTTAGATTTTTTATAAACAGAGAATATATGTGCATATTTCAAGAGTTACAGCAGCTTATAACAGATAAAACAGGATAGATAAAGAACACTGATTGAATCAATATACTTGGATGACACAATGACACAATTCATAGTACCACAGACAGTCAAAAGTGTGTTTTCTTAGAAGATCTGGTGTATTTTGCTCCCGGGATGTCACGCAAGAGCATCCTGCAGAAGTCTCCAATCATGCCGAGGTTCCATTTGCCTTGATAGTTGCTCTCCATCTTCGTAATGTCTTGGTGGAATCTTTCTCCATGCTCATCACTCAGTGCTCCAAGGTTTGACGGGAAGAAGTTGAGGTGGGAATGGCGAAAATGAATCTTGAGTGATATTCGGCACCCCATATCCCCGTAAGACTTTAGCAACTTCTCAATACAGGCTTGGTAATCTGGCACGCGTGTGTTACCAAAGAAGCCACTACAGACTGACTTGAATGCTTCCCATGCTCTCAGTTCCTTTAAGTTAAGAAGCTCCTCAAAATCAGTATCCTTCAGCACTTCTCGGATCCGAGGGCCGACAAAGATGTCCTCTTTGAACCTAGCAGCACTAAGACCTGGGAACACAGTAGACAAGTGTTGGAAGGCAGCACGATTTTTGTGCAGCACCTTCACGAAATTCTTCATCAAACCAAGCTTGATGTGAGAGGAGGAAGAAGCACCTTATTCATGCCCAGCAGAGGATTCTCTTTGAGGCTGTGTTCGCCAGGAACAAAAGTGCTTCTAGACCCCCAGTCTTTCTGCTTGTAATGCTGGGATACAGCTCGACTATCCGAGCGACAGAGAAAACAACAGTACTTTGTGAAGCCCGCTTGCATACCCATAAGAAGACCAATGACCTTGAGGTCCTCACTCAGACTTCATTGATACTCGCTGTACTTAATAGCTTCTAAAAGAAGCTCCATATTGTCATAGGACTCCTTTAGATGGACAGAGTGTGCAATGGGAATGCTGGGATATTTATTCCCGTTCTGCAGAAGAACACCCTTGAGACTTCGCTTGGAAGAGACTATGAAAAGACGCCAGTCTGAAGGATTATGTAGCAAACCAAGGGACGTAAACAAGCCAGGTATGTTTGTGCAGTAGCACAACTTGTTTTCCATGTCGAAAAAGGAAACAAGGTCTTTGTTCTGATTCCTGAAACTGGTGATCCTTACATCTTCCTGGACTAGGTTCCACCGTTTAAGCCGAGAAGCCAAGAGCTCTGACTGCTGTTTTGACAGATACAAATCACGAGCAAGATCAATCAGGTCTACTTGCGTAATCCAGTGTGGCTTATTGCCACTTGTTCCTGAATATATAGACTCAATATCTTCCAAAGATATTGACTCGGCAGAATCCTCCCTTAAAGGCTTTTCTTCATCTGATAAGGAAAGAAGATCCTTATTTACTGGAGGTGTGGGTATAGGAAGATCATCTGAATGGGGAACGGGTCTCATAGCAGATCGAAGGTTGGGATATTTGATCTTTTTCCTAGAAGATGCATTGAAACCATTTATATTAGTTAAACAAAAATAACAATCATCTGCGTGGTTTCGTGGCTCTCTCCAAACCATCGGGACTGCAAAGTTGAAAACCGCTTTCTTGCCATTAAACCATGCATTACTTCATTGTAGCAGGGTTTACAACAGATGTGTGGAGCCCAAGACTTGTCCTGATCACCAATTTTACAGTCAAAATAGCGAAAGTAGGCGGTTCTGCGGAGGAAAGTGATGGTTCGACGCTGTGCAACTGTTGTGAAGTCCCCACGCACGTCGCAGAAAGAATTGGCCTTGTTGAGGCATCCTCATTTTGATCTGCTTGAAGCCATTGGAGAATCTGAAAATATAACAAAGTAAAACTAAATGTGCATTTGAAAATGTAATACTAATATTTAGTAACCCAAAAGATTTGTAACACGATAGTTGAGGGACACCAACCTCCTGCGTCGCCTGCGAGACAACCTCTTCCAATGACTGCCAGAGTGTGGATTGAGACCTGCTGCCTTAACTGTCAAAATCCGTCTTGATATATAACTATATATATATATATATAATGTAATGCTATCACATACATTTTGTGCATAATAACTAAAAAATAAGTCACAAGTCTCACAATATTAGAATTAACTCTGAATTCATATATGGCTTTATGTACCGTATATGCACAAATGCACACTATGCACATCTAAAAAACTAGAGGTGATGAGTAAAAACGGATTTCAAATTTGAATTCAGCACCCTCAAATTAGGTAAAAACGAGTATTTTTGTGCTTACCTCAATTTCTTTGTAAACCAGTGATATAGTTTGATATGAAACCAAAATAAACCTTTTTTTTACATTTAAGGATATTTAAAATAGGGTTGTATTCAAGTAGTTTATCTCACAGTCCATTCTTTGTACTCTGAGTTTGCTTGTTGCTGAATGCTTCAGTAGTATAGCTTTGAATGAGATTAATCTTATCTTAATAAAATCTGTATCGGTGCAGTAAGACAATAGTCTTTGTGGTAGGCTAGGCAACACATTAGGAATTTCTGCTTTTTTGCGTTTAGGTGGTTATAAGCAAGAATTTATATTTATTTCTGGGTATTCTCATTGTTTGGCACCAGTTCTTTAGCTGTGAATGACATGCCTGTGTTGAAAAACAGCGTTCGTGTATTTGGATTTGATCCTCAAACACCAGTAACTGGAAAATTCAAACGTACCCCAGCATTGGAGCAAGTCAATATCTGTTGTCTAAAAGTATCATTGATCTCATGACAGTAAAAAACGAACTAAAAATAATAGTAAAAAAGATGATAAAAAACAAACTAAAAATGTTATGATTGTGTTTTTACTATTTTAAGTTATGAGGACTGATATACCTTGAAAATCAGTATCTAAATGTTGAAGGATTTCTGAGATCATACATCTTCTACTGACGTTCATAGAAATTCCACAAGTGCTAAACCAGAAAAGAACCGGAACTGAAGATTAGTGCAACGCTATTGTTTCAGCAGACACTTTCCCAAAGTGAGGAAGATTCAAGTGACGTGCTCAATAAAAGTCAAATCGCGAAACTGCGGATACACGAGAAATTGAACTCTGACCCAGAAACCGAAAAATTTTGCCTTTCAATAAATGTGATTGAATAAGTTATCCTGAAGAGAGTTCTGATGGAATTAGTTGTCTGGGAAACGATTAACAAAAGCTCTGTTAGAAGTGAAAGAATAAAAACCAAAAAAAAAAAAAAGAAAAGAAAAAGAAAGAAAAACAAATATACGGTGTCTACGTCAGTAAAATGTACTTCTTTGACCATATATCAAGGATCTGATTAATGTGTTGATGTTTACATAGGTATTTCATTGAAGGACACCTCGTTGAAAAATATTCATCGACGAAGGAGGTCGTCGCTTACATGGATACGACTCTTGAGGTTTGGAATTTATTTGCGAATTAAAATGATTATAGTAATAATAAAATCCAACCTGTCAAGAAATTTTAGTCGATCTTGCTCAAATAAATATCACTCTTGCTTTTTATTACTCTTATCAATTGCACTCAGCACACGTGTTCATAGAAATACATATATACCCCGAGTATCACTGATAGAAAATTTAATCTTTTTTACAGATTTGACCTGAAGTGTGTTTGTCTTGTATTACAGCATTCCCTCCTTGTTTTCTTGTTCTTTGTTGGAGTCGCGCACTTTAGACCCAGGCTCATAGTTAATTCAGGCATTGATCTATTGTTCTGATATAAAGGCATATATTTACAACAGAATTCAGATACTATTCCCTAGCATAGCAATTTATTAAACTAGGCTTGTTTTAGCACCAAGCTATAATAATTAGGACACTTACTCGATATCAGGCTGACTACACTGGCCTCTTATTACCAACTTTATTACAACGTTGAAAGTAATATTGCTTGTTAATAAAGTAATGCTAAATAAGTTGCAGTATAACGAGGGAATGGCTAGCTTACCTTTTCTCTTCCTATCGTAATTCTGATGAAAGGTAAGAATTAGTTAAAATGAAGACAAATAGGATATATTTTGGAACCAAATACTTTTATGTGCAAAATAGATATACTTTAGTAGAAGTGTGTCGATAGTTCTTTCATAAAGGTAACCAGGTTTGATAATACTGTAGCGTAGCGTTAGTTCGAAAATCCGGTAACCAAGCTATGTGAAATGTTCTCAGATAAAGATCTGTAGAAAGAAAAAGCAATACAGTGTGTTGAATGGTAAGAAAAAAATTGCCTATTTCTCTCTGGATTAACAGTACCAGCGTGACCAGATTTCATTGCGGACATCGAGGGTGTGTGCTATATATTCTATAGAGGAAACGTTGCGACTCATCAACTAGTGTTTTTTTTTTTTCGATCGTTTTATATAAACCGGGGATGGCTTCGAGCAGAGACATTTTTCATTCAAGTAGAAATATAACAAATCGGAAAACTGTTTCTATGTCACGTGACGTGTTTAGTACTTCGTCCCTTTCTATTTGAATCACAAGATATTGGCATTGTCTTACAGATGTGAGTAACCAAGTATCTCGACAGATTTTGAGTGGACTTCGATTGAACAGATCCGTTTGTTTTGTTTTATGATTTTTTTTTAATTGAATTAAGTTTAACAGAGTTTTGGCAAATTCTGCGGATGTTAATTTTGTCGACGGGCAACAAATTTTTTTCTAAATGATTAGTTTAACGCAAAATTAGATTAATACAACTCCAACTGTGATCGGACATATGACAATTGAATTTTAAGATGGCCATGCTAACTCTAGTGGAGGCTACTGTACCGTTGAATGAGGATAGGCTTTGTCCGAATATAAACGTCTTCGGTTAACATAACTCAAGCTAACCGGAAAACAGTGAGAAGTTATACAAGAATAGAGACGGGACGTGTGTAAAAAAGAAATATTCTCTTCTCGTTTATGTTCATTCGAAATGTTGTTTGCTAGTTTGTTTAAGGATATACCACATACAAAAAATTGAAGCTGAGAAAGACCACGAGGGAAATCCATATGTGAGGTCAGTTTGCTGGCGGTTTGTCACGTTGATCATCATGAATGGTTAAACCTCTTACTGAACTTGTTCTTCCTCTGCCTGGTAAATCAAATATGCCTTTCTTATAAAGTGCAATTCATGTGGCTCAGATTGACATCTCTTGGAGTTCTTAGGCTAGGTTTCTTATTAGTCGGATAATATTATCATTGACCTCTCGCCTTCGAAGTTGTGTGGAATTTTGGTCCGTCTTTGGCATTTTAGTCGTAGGTGTAGAGGTGATCACTTCCGTTCGAGTGTTTGACATGAGTTCCGACGGTTCACGACATAATTAACACTACGTAAGCTTCTCTATTACTTTTGTTGAAACTTCTGTCCCGTTTCAAGCTCATGGAGTGCTCGCCAACTTCTTTTTATATTTACTAAGCTAACTATAACTTGGCACAAGGCCACAATTTTGGAGCAACAAGCAAATAGTGAAACTAAAACACACAATGTAAGTAAAACTGTAAAACGCGTTTGCTTGTTATTGCTCCATGATGGGTCAATTTGCTGAAAATATTGACAAAGCTCAGCTGAGACAGGTACAAGGCTACAAACGTGGAGAATTTTATGAGAATCAATCTTATTGTTAAGCAGTAATGGTTTATGAATCCTATTTGCTAATCGTAACAGAAAGTCCCAAAATTTCATTACCTGTTATCGTACGGTATATAAGCAGTTTATTTAGTGATCGCGTGTTCAATTCCCGAGTCAGGCAGTAATATACCTTGACTCGACAGAACAAGAAGAATCAGCACCCTAAGAACAGATTAACTATAGAAGAATTACCAAATACGAGATATCCTTTCGCAATTTCTGGATTTGGTTCGATATTCCTAAAAGGTTACCAATAACTACAGACGTCTGATAAAAGCGGAGTGCTACAATGGTAAAAAAAAAAAAAAAAAAAAAAACAATGTATAATGTTTCTAATTTTGGAAATCCAGAAAGAAACAAATAGAATGCTCCGATATTGCGTCGGCTAAAACAGAAATTGTTTAGTTTATTTTTTAATGGCATATCAACTTTTTATGGGTTATTTTATGCCAAAAATTGAATAATTTTTAAATATTTAATTGTTATATTCATATTTTTGACCTTCCATTGTCCGTTTTTAACGGCACTTTTTGTCTATAATCATACGTTTGCCCAAATCTCTACGGTTTCGAATATAACGCCACTTATTTGCAAGCAATTATATTGTTTCAAATAACTTATGACAATAATTGTCAGTAAATAATTATAACGTTAAGTAAAGATTCTAAATACGAATAATTTACATAAAATTAAATGATTTCAAGTATTCCAATCTAATATTAAAATAATTTTGTTAAATAATTATCGT
Organism: Sepioteuthis lessoniana; assembly: GCA_963585895.1. Taxonomy (NCBI): domain Eukaryota; kingdom Metazoa; phylum Mollusca; class Cephalopoda; order Myopsida; family Loliginidae; genus Sepioteuthis; species Sepioteuthis lessoniana. The sequence continues at coordinate 138,027,901 of OY757907.1, read as the reverse complement.
TTGTTTACAGAGAGTTAAATGATTTCAGGTATTGGCTTCAAGTACAGATAATTTGCAAACAAATCAATTTGATTCATCGATAGGACCTGTCGTTCCATATAAAACTTCCTTATAGATTGGGTGTTCACAGCTCTGCAACTAAAAACCACATGAACAAACTACGTCTCTTCGTCGGCAGCTCCACACACCGTGATTCGATTGACCCAAAAATAATAAAATATCTAAAAACCAATAAAACTCGAGCCCACACAAAATCTAAAATTTTAATTTCGAGCTAAAAAGACCTTATAAAAAATCCAACTCATTCAAACTCACCAGAAGGTATGGCGTTTGTCCGCACCACTCGATGACTTTCACTCTAACTAACCCTCTTTTGTTCTATCATTAAAATGAATGCCAGCTAACACTTACTAATAACTATAAGTAAAGTTGGCGACCGAAATCGAAGGCGACCAGAAGGCTCCCTTTTCAATAGCTACTACACCGAGGTGTACGGGAGGACGTTACTCCTTTCCCTGGATTGCTACACTTTACCCTTGATACGTAGCTTATATTGCTGAGTGCTAAGCAAAAAGTTTTTGGTATGACGCGACCTGGGATTGAACCCTGGTCTCCCGGACCATTGGCGAACACTCTACCCACTGGAATAATGTAATAACCTGTATATAATGTAAATAAATTACCTATAACTTTCATACATATTCTATGTAGCGTAATTAGGCATTTAGAGAGATTTTAATTATATATATATATATATATTGGAGGTGTTTTAGCATTTTTTCTTGTTGGGCACTGGTGAGCTCTAATAGGATCCAAATAGAATCCCTTTGTTATTTGCTCCCCTCCACACGGCAGAGATGGGATAGGATAGAGATGGTCAAGTCGCGTTGGCTCCGCTTTTAACGATTAAACGAAACTAACTCGTGACCCTAAGTAAGCATGAGGTTATCTACAGAAAAGTGAACAAATAGGAAATGGCAACACACTTCCTATTTCTTGAATGTTGTAGAATTGTCTAGATGATTCAAGAGAATTCAACAGCTCGACGTTGGATATAAATGCTGGTCCTATAACAGAAGTAGCAAAGCTGTAGTATTTGTCGCTGCCTCCCACCAGACACGACTTGACACAAGGTCAAAAGCCCGAAGGCCAATTAAAGTGGGGATAAAGGGAGGGGAAGGTCGGGAAGGAGCCGAGACTCGAACCCTGCTTGTCAGTGCTGCTCATCGGCTCATTTAGTGCAATGTGAGCCTGATGAGGCAAGCAGTTTCACGAACCCAAATGTGGGTCCGGGCACGTATGCCAGTAAACGGCTTAAACTAGACGCTTGGTCTAGTGCCGTACAAAGGGGACAAAAGTGCAGCTCGCCCACCCGAAGGTTGCCCAGCCGAAGCTGGGGGCCTATTCGGCCCCGAGTCTGCTCTTGGTTTCGAGCGCCCATCCGGCACGAATGCCAGACGGCCCAGCTAAAAAGCCGGGGAGTTTTGAATACAGTGTCAATCCAGTAGATAGGGCGTACTTCGGCCGACCGTGGTGCTTGTAGTGTTGATCTGGTCAGATGTGTCATGTCTCTGGATACGGCAGTCAGTTGAGGTTACCTGGCGGGGGTGATGGGGATGTTAGCATTCGCGTCACGCGGCCAAGACTGACATTCCTCAGAGAGCTGTCCCCTTGGCTCTAATCCTTCTTGGAAAGGCTAGGTTTATTGCTGGGCGCTTGAAGCGCCTTTTTAGGGGAATGCCAACAGGGCCCGAGGCTTTTTTGGAAACGCTAGTCGTGTCTGGGCTACGGCTCTGCGCACTGACCCACCTTTAAAAAGGCCTTGTGCCTTACTCGCCCCTTTAATGGGGCGCTCGACAAATACCGTAGCTTCCAGTCAGCAGAGGAAAGCAATTCCTGGCCCAAAGATAAGAGTCAGACTTTTTCACCGCTTGATTCACAAAGAGACAACCGGTAGCGTGGAAGAATACAACTGACATATCATTTGCACCCCGGCATTTTTCCAGCAACCATCTCGATAGCAGTAACGTCTTAGAGTTCCTTATATTTGCCTCTTTGTCTTTGCAACGGCTACTATCATTATCAGACAACAAACAATAACGCCTTGTTCACCTTAGCCCTTTCTTTCTTCCTGATTACTGAGGCGGAGATCAGACTGTAATTGTAATATGCAGTATTAAAACGTTGCCCGTTTTCACCTCCGCTAGAAGTAGTAACCCAGACGCTTGAACTCAAGCAAACAACACAGAATTTTCTTCAACTACGCAAACATTCTGACTCTAAATGAGGGCTCTACAGAAAGGCTTTTCGATGCAGATTATTTTCCGGTACTCGAACTACCGCCCTACAATGTGACCAACACAAAAATTGATTCTTTCAATTTCAGGCCATTTTTACTGCCAGAGAAATTCGTTCACAGAAATGGTATTCACTAGTGTTGTGTAGATATTACCTCCTAACATCGTAGATCAGAACGTTGACTAGTTAGAAAAAAATTTCAATACTGACCCGTACAATGTCCTTAAACAGCTATCATAAAAAGAAAGAGCCGTTCAGAATGAAAAGTTGCAGCGGGAATGGTTCAGTAATATAAGTAGAGGTGACAAATTCTCAGACATGAAAAGCCACCACAGAGGACATGATATGACTGATCTGATTCTGCGCTGCTTACGACTGGATAAAATCTCGAAGACCTTAGAGCAAATATTGATTCCTATGACGGACAACACTTCACTGGATAAACTGGCGGATATCGCCGATAAAATATTTATTTTGTATGACTAAAGATTGAATGTATTAACCAGCAGACATGACAACGATACAAGCACCAGTGTTAAAGACCGAGAGAAAAGTACTTACAGAAATGCAAAGCAGATGTAACAAGTTCCGTTATTGTTAGCTCAACAACAACGAATGCCGAGAAGTATCTCACAGAGTCATGGCCGAAATCAGCATAGAAGTCTCAACCGCGAAAGAATAAATACCCAACCAAGTGACATCTGCTGTTACCACAATAAATTTCGTGAAGAGACACAAAATTCTACTCAACCATGTCCCTACAACAGACACCAAGGGAACGAGCAAATCGGCAAGTGTTAGCGGATATTTTGAATAGTACGTTTAAACATAGTATTTTATTTTATGTTGAGAACAAAAATAACAGCTACAAATTCCTGGCGGATACTGAGACAGTGGTCAGCGTTATACCACTGGAACGCTGACCAAAGACCGATCCTCGTCTTGTAAAATTACAATCTATAAGCAGACCACAAATACACACGTATGGAACACATAAATTAATATTAAACATTGGCATGCGCCCAGATTTTATTTAGCCATTCATAAAATCTAACGTACAGGCACCCATTCTGAGAGCAGAGTTTTTAGCACACAAAAAACTTTTAGAAAACATAAAACACAGGATTCTGTCGAAGACTGAAATGAATATCAGAATTACCGGAATTCGAACCAAATTCAGTTCCACCGACGTCAGCGCAACAACCTATTATTGTACAGAGATTATCAACAAACAGCAAGACATTATCAAACCATTTAAAAATAAAAACACCATTAAACATGAAACTAAACACCGCATTAAGACTACTGAACAATCAGTATTTTCACGTCTACGACTTCTGCCTCCACGTAAGTAATAATTTGCCCAGAAACGAATTCAACAAGATGCTGCGTGAAGGAATAATCCATCCATCCGTCAGAAAACCTTTTTGCATCACCCCTACATCTTATCCTCAAACTGGACAATAATGAATTTCGACCCTGTGTGGGTTTTCGAAAACTAAACGTATCTACTGTTCCCGATCGTTACCCAATCGTGCATATACATGATCGCACTCAGATTTCGATGATCAAGTGTATTTTCAAAGACTGATATAGCTAAAGCTTTCTACCGCATTCCAGGAGAGGAGAAAGATGTTCACGGGATATAGGTTACGTCACCACTCGGATTATACGAGTTCCTTTGGATATCTTTAACACTTAGAAACGCAGCCCAATCTTTTCAACGATTGTTTATCAAAGTACTGAGAGGACTATAATTCGTCTATGCATATATTATTCTAATCAACAGCAAAAGCATCAAACAACATAAAGATCACCTACATCAAGTATTTCAGTATCAAGTCTCTCAATTTAGTCTCAAAGTCTATATAGATAAGTGAACCTTTGGCATCACTCAGATTGTATTACTTTAACTTGTTATAGGTCAAAACGAAATTTTACTCTTACCGGAAAAGCAGTTGAATATTTTTCTACACCCACTTCACTTGAACAATTACGTAAATTCATCGGGTGATATACTATTATCGCCGTTTTATACCTTACTTATTATCAACGCTTTTACCATTAACAATGTTATTACAGAATAAAATAACATCACCCAATAACGGGATGATTTACATGCTTTTAATGCAGCAAAATCCGCACCAGAAAACTTCTTTAACTCTCGTACACCAGTAGCGATAAAAATGCACAATTTTTTTTCTCACAACAGACATATCCAGTATCGTGATGGTAGCTATGATTAAACAAGAAATCGATTCAGAAGGAAAACCTTTTTCCCTTTTCTAATCTAAATTAACAGAGACGCAGATGCAGTATAGCACCTTTTTCAGAGAATTGTGAGGTATATATTTTGCAATTAAACAATTCAAACATTTAATCTAGTGTAAAACTTTTGTGAGTTTTACAGATCACAAACCTCTGACTAATACCATGAACAGCAGCTCAGACAAAAACACACCAAGAGAAATCAGATACCTAAATTTTATTTCCCCGTGTACAACAGATATTCCTTATATCAAGGGATAACTAAACACACTAGTTGACGCATTGTCACGTAAAGATATCGCAATACAAATGATATATTAAGTCATGATTTGATTTCCGACGAATAAAAGATCCGACTCCACACGAAGAGAAATACTATCGAACATCTCTTTAAAACTGAAACATTCCATTTTCTTTCAGAACAAAAACAATTTATTGCGATAGTACATTAACCAACAACAAATATTCCGACATCTACATAATCTTTTAGATCCAAGCAACCGATTAACTGTAAAGATAATAAGTGAATGTTTCGTTTAGCTTAACATGACACCAAACAGGAATCAGAAATCAACATGTTTAGAATGCCCGAACAGTAAGATACATGGCCACACTAAAACACCCATAGGTACCTTCAGCAACCCAGATGCAAGATTCAAATACATACATATCTATATAATAGGTTATTTATCAAGCTATCAAGGTTATTCATAAATCCGAATTAATGTTGACATATTTTTACAGTGACCCCACTCAAATACATATCAGTAGCTTCAGTCACAAACATTATATTAAAAGATTGAATATTTACCTTTGGAGTACCCAACGTCATTACTACTGACTGAGGTACACAATTCTGATCAGCTCTGTTTCAGGAATTTAGTAACTTGCAAGGAGCAAAACATATTAAAACCACAGCATACGACCAATATGCTTAATGGATTAGTAGAAATATTCTACAGTCAACTTGAAACTTTCGTAACCATGAGACAAAACTCAATCAGTTGGATTAACAAGTTACTCTGTCGATGTTTTAATCTCCCATCGGATTTCATACAAAAATTAAATAGTAAAATGTCACAATTACAATTCATACCAATTCAACATTCAACGAAACGCATTAGCACACAAATAAACCTACATACCTGCAAATACGTTTTCCTACAATAAAACAGAGTCAAAAAACCTTAGAGAAAATTAAAAGGCCTTTGCTAAGTATTTGATCAACCAGATAAACATTTCACAATTCAAAAATATTGGCAATATGTTCGGGAACAGGCTTAAACCAGCTTTCTTAAATAAGCACAATCAACATTCGCATTTTCCTGATTAACAACATACACCCCAATCAAAAATACATAACCATCTAATGATATCCTAAAAATATATACCACGAATTAAAACTAGGGTAGAAAGAAAAGATTTCCCCAAAATTTTAAAATATATATTTCTTATAAGCTAATTGATACGAGGGATGGTTGTCGTGCCTCATACAACTTTCTTGCAGAGAGGAAGTTAACAGATCTACAACTAAAACTAGACGGACAAAACACGTTTCTGCGACGGTGGCTCCGCGCATCAAAATCTGGTCGACTCAAAAATAGTAAAATATTTAAACCAAAACCCAAAAATCTAATCTAAGACCTTTAAAAATTCAACTTATTTAAATTTGCTAATTAATGCAACGATAAAAAAAAACTCTATGACTTTCTCTCCAATACCTTCTTTACCTTACATCACATTGAATGACGACTAAAACTTAATAATATCAGTTCCAACGTATATATATATATATATATATATATATAAGTAAATTGCTTATTATCCATATACTTGTTTTGCCAAGTGACGGCTACTATCATCATCAGACAAAAAAAAGAATGCCTTGTTCACTTTTACCATTTCTTTTCCCTGCTTTCTGAGGCAGAGACCGGACTCGTAATAGTAGAAGCAGATTAAGACATGGTCGGCTTTTGCCTCTGCAGAAGACTCAAACAGATACTTCCGGACAGATGAGACGTGTGAGTAATGGCAATGAATGCTGACTCCGCAGAAATCGAGAAGTGATGTCATTCGACTGAATGCAGTTTAATCTAATACTTCAGACACGTTTTTTTGTGGGATTCTTACCCCTCAGCAGGGGATACAATAGGTGTATTCTATATCCCGACGACGTGCCAGTAAAACACGATGATCAAAATATCTAAGAATGCAAAAATCAAGAACGTAATGCATCCTAGATCTTTTGGCAATGATGAAGACTGATAAAAGCTCTACCCAAAAAGACGGCAATCGATAAAGTTGTTGATATTGGTTTAGATTATTTCCAGAATAATGACTATATTACATTTCCCAAGTAGCAGTAATACAGACCACTGCAATGAATGAAATAAAAATCGTTTATTTGACTTGATTCGACAACAATATGAAGTTATTTAGATATAGATATTTACAGTATCGTTCGAAAGGAAATATCGCTTCAAATTTTTTTTGTAAAACTTTCTAAAGCAAAAAAAAAACAAAAACAAACAAACAAAAATAACTTGGATTTTACAAAATCATAACATCATAAAATCAAAATGTATATAAGAAAGAATTAATCACTCTACAGAATTCCACTCTGACAGAATTAATCACGCTACAGGATTCCACTCCGACAGAATTAATCCCTCTACAGCATTCTACTCCAACAGAATTAATCCCTCTACAGCATTCTACTCCAACAGAATTAATCCCTCTACAGCATTCTACTCCAACAGAATTAATCCCTCTACAGCATTCTACTCCAACAGAATTAATCACTCTACACCATTCTACCCCAACAGAATTAATCCCTCTACAGCATTCTACTCCGACAGAGTTTAGACGTGCTTGGGATGATACATATTCATATTTTTCGGTAGAAAGTTTCAATGTAGAAAAGTTTGGCAATGACGAGTGCTTAAAATATCCATTTTGATTGAATAATTTGATTGAATAATTTTTCATAGGGAATCATCTGCTTTACAGATGGAGTTATATCCACATTAAATGGCAAGCCTTTCAAATTAGTTGATCAGTTCACGTTCCTCAATAGTAATATCTCTTCTACGGAATATGATGTCAATATGCGCATTGGAAAGGCATAAACTAATAGACAGGTTATTGATCATATCAAAATCTGATCACTCTGATAAAATAAAGTGAGAATTCTTTTAAGTTGTAAACGTGTTAAGTTGTAACTGCTGTATAAATCCACCATTTGGACTCAAACGAAATGATTGGAGAAAAAACTAGAAGAAAAATAAACAAGAATACTACATGCAGTTTTGAAGAAATCTTGGAAACAGCACCCCATAAATCAGCATCTACAAGGCCACTTGTCTCACTTATCTCACAACCTACGCAAGTAAGTCTAACAAGATATGCTGGATTCTGTGACAGAAGAAAGGAAGAACTCCAAAGAGACGTTCTCTAATGGATTCCTACAAATAGACCCACCAGTGTTGCTGGACCAACAAAGGCTTATATACATCAGCTCTATGCAAACATTGGATGTAATCGAGCAGACCTGCCAAGAATGATATCTGATAGGGACAGATGGCATGAAAGAGAGAGAGAGAGAGAGAGAGAGAGAGAGAAAGAGAGAGAGAGAGAATAGAGAGAGCAAGAGAGAGAGAAAGGAGAGGAAGAGAAAGAGAAAAGAGAGAGAAAAGAGAGAGAAAGAGAAAGGAGAGGAAGAGAAAGAGAAAAGAGAGAGAAAAGAGAGAGAAAGAGAAAGGAGAGGAAGAGAAAGAGAAAATAGAGAGAGAGAGAGAGAGAGAGAGACCTGGGACTATGTTCTATCATCATGACTTAATTATGATTTATACTCATTCATGTATAATATGTATAATATATTATGATTTATACTTATATATATATATATATATATATAATACATTATAACATATATATATATATATATATATATATATATATATATATATATATATATATATATTATGATTTACAGTTATATATGATATGAAATGTTCTTGAACCATCTACGTATTTGTTATCACTGCTTTTCAGATTATTATAACCAACAGTAATGTTTTTCAAAATCAGATTTTTCGTTTTTGTATAAATATACCTTCAAATAAAACAAAACGCACACACCTACACACACTCTCTTCTTTTCTTTTCTTGCAAGAAATTAAAGTGATAATGTCTCTCTCTGCGTTTGAAGAATATATATTATATATTTGAAGGATTTTGAAAATAGAAAAATTTAAACCAAGTGGTCTTTCCTGGCTCAGAAAAAGTATCATAAGGAAAAGAACTTTTGGATAGAATCTAAGGAAGAAAAAGAAAAAGCGAAATTTAATCCTAAATTGCTTCAATGTTGTTGTTCTTTTGTTTGTTTTTTCTTTTGTTTTTTTTAGTGTTTTTTTTTTTTATCTGCCTCTGACGTCTTTATTTGCTCTACGGCGACATTTTAGTTTTTCTCTGTCCAGTTCCCTAAAGTTCCTCCCTTGTTTCTGCGAAACACACGTCTACTTACTTTGGAAAGGCTTTTCTCTATATCGCCAAACCCACCATCTCACACACAAGCACACACTCACACACACACACACTCTCTCTCTCTCTCTCTCTCTCTCTCTCTCTCTCTCTCTCTCTCTCTCTCTCTCAGTTCGCAAAATAAATATCTTATACGGTTCATTCTCTTTCCTATCTTCTTTCTGTCTCTAAACTTTGTCACTGTTTCTATAACACTGTCTCTGTCTCTCAGTGTCTGTCTCTCTCACTTTTGTTGTTAACTTTTTCTACCCCTTTTTCTCTAAGCTGACATTTCCTGTCGGCTTTTCATTCTTAATTTATTTTCCTTCCTATCTTCTCGTCTCATTAAGTTGCGGTTCGCGTCAGCACGCCAAAAATCTCACCACCATCTTTTCTTTCCCTTGTTACGTGTTTTATCGTCCCGAACCTTTGCTTCAGCCTTTTTCACTTGTATTTTGAAACGGTAACGTTCTCTCCATGACCTTAATTCTATGCCTAGCAAAACACGATTTTCTTTCTTTTTTCTTCTTTATATTTCATTTCTTTCCTCTCCCTTTTCTTTTTCCTTTTTCTCTCTTAATTCTCTTTCATTTGATTGTTAGCTTTCTTTCTCGGCTTTTTCTTTCTCTTTCTTTTATTTTGCTCATTCTCTTTATCTTTACTCGTTCTTTTTCCTTTCTTTTTCTTTCTTTTTGAAATACTCTTCTCTTTCTTACTTTTTCTATTTGTCCTCTTTTTTATGTCTTCTCCTTCGCTTTCATTTATATTCTATTTGTTTGACTCTCTATTTTATGTCTAATCCCTCTCATTTTTCTTTCGTTTTCCTTTGCGAAAAAGTCTATGACTTAATGACTATCCAACGAGTATGTTGGATAATTCTAACGTCTTGATTATCAATTTGGTGATCTGGAAAAAATTGTTTCCAGTCCAAAAGCCGCAGCTGGTCTATATAAATCATCGAAGGCCAATTGCACACTGTTTTCTAAATGGTATATGCTAAGTTGCTATCGGAAAATTATTTCAATAGCTGAAAAGCGGGAATATTTGCATTATTCAGTATGCTCTCTTGCTTCTGATTGAATAATCCTATTCAAATTTCAATGATAGACTTTTCAACACTTTCAAAATATTTTTCACTTTCCTTTTGTCGTTTCTTTCCTTGTCTTTGCCTTCATTTATTTTTTCCCTTCCTTCTGATAATTTTATTTTTTTGTTTTGTCCTACTTTTTTTTTTAGTTTTATCATTCTTGCTTTTTTTGACAAGTTATTTTATCTTGTTTATCTGTTTTATATTCTCGTTTCGATTTCTGCACTTTTTTCTCAGATCTTTTTTTAAAACTATTTTTCCTTCTTAACTTCTCTTTTTGTCGTCTTTCTCCCTATATCCTTCTTTTTCAATGATTCTCTTTCTTCCTCGTTTCCCCTCTCTCTCTCTCTCTCTCTCTCACACACACACACACACACACGTAGATAGTCATATTCTTTCGTTTTTTGCCTTTTTTCTCTCTTAAGGAAAAAAAACTCACGCATGTGTATCTATACATTTATATTATTAGGATCTCTTTTAATTGACTTTTTGATTAAATTCACAGATGAAACGACTGCAGAAAAGAAAATTTATTTCTTCTTACTGTTTTGTTCTCCTTTCATCTCTCTTTCTCTCTCTCTCTCTTTCTCTCTCTCTCTCTCTCTCTCTCTTTGTTATCATCTTCCGTAAGGCTGCGTCTATAAAGTAATCTTTACATAAAAGGTTTTACTCCAATTTTGTATCTCTCTCTTCTTACATTCCAATATCAATCTTTTCTTCTTTTTCATTTTCTTCTACTCTGTTATTGGTCGAAATCATTTTCACTTGAAAGGTTCATCACGTGATAGCGGCCTCTTCCTGCGCCCAATCTAATCATACACACCTTCTACGCATGCGTGCGAACATACATGATTACATTCAAAGCATTTCTTCTGCTTTTCTAACCTTTGTTAGAGACAGCGATTCCAATAGGTAGTTGAAGGCTTGTATAAGAAAAAGATTGGAGAATCGGAAACTAACACACGAAAGCCTTCCATTCACTTCCAGGTGCTCCCATTGCATTGCGACAGAAGAGTTAAAACGAAGAGTGGTGGCACACTTTACTTAACTAACTTTACTTTACTGCCTTTACTTAACCAACTAATTTTACAAATTACATATTAAGCTCTTGCAGTTGGCCGACAAGATATCTCGGAAGAAATGTCTTTGTTTTGGGTCGTTAGTGAATCCCATCTGGGTTCAAGACAATTCATAGACATACACAGAGGTAGTGCATTGGTTGTCCTGGAACAAATTCACGAGCGAAGATAAACGTTGTTTTGCGTCATCTATTCCTACAGTGAATTGATTTAGGAGCACAGAAAAACTCGTGAGGACTTAATAAGACAGTCTGAGTAATAATAGTTGGGGAGCCGTTGACGAGATATTTCAGACGTCTCAGAAAAATACCCTCTTTCTTAGGAAGGAATTTTTCTTTTGACAGATTTTTTTAAAAATACATTCCTTTGTTATAAATAGTGTTGAAAAAGAGATTCTTAAATCATTGCGCATCTCTTTATAGGTTTTTTAATAACAAAAAATATCACGCTCACACACACACACACACACACATATATATATAAGCTCCCCCATGGGGGTTGAGCACTCTGGCGAAAGAATTTACGGCTGCCACTTGCATAATGCAAAGCTCTTCGTACGAATTGAGCACTCTGGTATCCGGTAAGGTATAAATGTAAACAAACGAAAGCTATTACTTAATGCCTTATAATTCCTGAGCTGACGTGGTTCGTTTTTTCGCTAAGTGGTATGATACTAAGTCGAACGTAAAGTTGGGTGGGTTTCGATCCCAGCTTCAAGCGTCCTACGTGTCTAGCCACACTGAAGAGTTGTGATACAACGAAACAGTCTGTCTGTTGATGATTGTATATATGTGCGTGTGATATTCATATATATATATATATATATATATATATATATACATCTGTGATATATTTATAGATGAAGAGTTGAACAAAAGTAATGAAGAATTGGAATATTTTCTTTTTTATGATTCTCAACGAGTTTCGACCTAAGATCATCTTCAGGGGAAAATTTTTTGTAAAGAAAAAAATTGTTTTTAGAATATTGATATTTAAAGTTTTTTTTTTTAACTTATAAAAGAAAGAACAAAAAAAGAACTTGTAAAGTATTCAATGTTGTCCGGAACAAAATAAACAACAAATAAAAAGTAAACATTAAATGTATTGTATGTATCCGCACATAAATACTTAATTTCACCATAGTAAATGAATATTCTTATTAGATAAGAGTGAGAATTGTCATTGTTTATAGTTTTGTAAAATTGGTACTTGAATTGACCAATTTAGTCAACCAAGCAAAAGTACATAACTATTTAAAAGAATACATTAATTATATAAATTTTTATCCACCTCTTCCACGGTAAATAAAGTTTGTGAAGACCAACTGGAGTCCTATAATATTCTTTTATAAAAAGGAAAGGTTGTCTGAGATTATAATGATACCACCGCAATTTAAGATTTATCAATAAATGGCAACAAAACGATCCATGCAAATTTTACTCTAACAGATCTTCTTGATAACCAATGATCTTTTTTCTTCTTTTTTTTTCATGTGTTGCGTACACATGGAAAATGTTTTGTGATCCATCTCATAAAGTAATGACGTATAATTGGCCATTGTATTAATTAAAACAATTTATTATTCAAATAACTTTCCGTTCCAGTTTTTATGATAGAGAAAAATCGTAAGATCACTAGTTGTAATAAAGCAAGTATAATTAAAGTAATTATAAAGTAATTATGAAGCAATTTAGCAAATACCAATAAGACTGGAGTCAAGGTCAGTCTTCGACGTTTGAGATAATTTACGTATATGAAGAAAAGTTTAAAGATTTTAAAGACTTTCACTCTAAAATGTTATATTTCTTGCAATATTTATAAAGTCAATCCTGGGGAGTGTCCTGGTGGTGTAATGGTTAAAGCGATGGACTGCGGAATCGTAGTTAGCGAGTTCATACTCCAGTCGCGCTATTACGTTCACTTTCGGGCAAATACCCTTGGGAAAGGTACGAACCCCCTTATCCTCCCAGCTCTGGGTTAAATAGTACCACCACCGTTCTTCTAGGAGAATGGCTTTGGGATTCATCATCATCATCAAGTCGTGCCGCCGGCACGGATATCCCTGACTCTCTCTCGCCACTTCTCCCTATAATTCATCGCCTCCGGCAGGTCTTCAGGGTTACATCCTGTGTCCTTGCTGTATGTAAGTTCGAGCTGGTCGTCCTGCTTTTGCTCGGCCATATGTGGGGGTCCATAGGAGTACATCACTTATGAGCTCGTCCTTGCTTCTCCAGCAGGGTCCCGCGTGTCTGGTTCGTCTAACTTGTATAGTCTTCGTGATGGGGGGCAAGTGTCCATATAGTTGGTGTCTCGTGGGGTGTTGTCGCCAGGACTTGTTCAATACTGCTCTCAACATTCTTGTGTAATTTCCGTCTAGTTTCTTCTCCAGCCGTTTAGTTAGCGTCCATGTTGTGCATCCATATAGCAGTATCGACACAACCGCTGCCTGGAAGAAACTGCGTTTCATTTTATCGGTTAGGTCTGATTTCCATATGATCGAGAGCCTATCGATAGCCGTCCATGCCTTCGTCAGTCGTGTGTCGATGTCTTTTTCGGTTGATGAGACGCTACTTCCTAGGTAGGTGAATTTGTCTACTAGTTTCAGAGAGGCTCCGTCTAGTGTGGCAATGTTGCCCGTTTGGTTGTAACACATATATTCAGTTTTGTGTGCATTGACATGGAGGCCAATGCCAGCTGCGGCTCGTTCCAGACTATGCAGTCGTGTCTCTGCTTGATTAAATAACCTATAAAGAGTTGATATGCCATTAAACACAGAAACCAAACCAAAGTCAATCTTAATAAATATAATTTTCATTTCATGTAAGTTAATGCAATGTTTGTTCTGAATCATTTTTGCTTCTATTGTCAATAAATTTAAATTTCCTAATACATAAAAAGAGTAATGAGCTAAAACATATTTATAAGATAGTGGATGTCTCTCTTTCTCTCTCTCTCTCTCTCTCTCTCTCTCTCTCTCTCTCTAGAGAAACAGACATATATATACATATATATATGTTTGTGTATGTATTACATGGTGCTCTCAGTGACACTGGGTTTCATGCAATCAGCAATCGTCGGACAGAGTGAAGGTCTGTCAAAAAAATGATTAATATGGTTAATTTCTGTTTGAAAAGTGGGGGTTATTGTACGTGTGCCAAGTTTGTGTGTTATTGAATGTTTGTGTGCGGGGGGGGTTGCTCGCGCGTTTGTGTATGTACTGGCATGTATCTTTTCACATATACACATATTTCCGCTGTCTGTTGATGGGAAGGGGAGTGAGATGAATGAAGAGAGTGTGAAAAGGGAAATAGTGGAGGAGGGAGGAGGAAATACATTGTTGCAATCACATTTTCTTTTTCTTTCTAACTTTACAGTAGCTCTAAGTTCATTTTGATTTGAATATGAAATGTCTGTTTTTTTGGGGGGGAATTTTATTGAGTGACGATGATGATTCAAATTGAAATCATCATCACTTTACTTTTTTTCAATGTGGTATATATTTATAGGTAGGTAATAAAAATGATAGATTTTTGGTGTCTTTTGCAATAATATATATATATATATATATAAAACAATAATAGTATCAATAATGATATATAAAGATTGTATATATATATATATATATATATATAAAACAATAATAGTATCAATAATGATATATAAAGATTATATATATATATATATATATATATATATATATATATATATATATATATATATATATATATATATATATATATATATATAAAACAATAATAGTATCAATAATGATATATAAAGATTATATATATATATATATATATATAAAACAATAATAGTATCAATAATGATATATAAAGATTATATATATATATATATATATATATAAAACAATAATAGTATCAATAATGATATATAAAGATTATATATATATATATATATATATATATATATATAAAACAATAATAGTATCAATAATGATATATAAAGATTATATATATATATATATATATATATATATATATATATATATATATATATATATATATATATATATATATATATATATATATATATATATATATATATATATATATATAAAATAAAAATAGTAAAATAGTGAAATAATAAAAGTAACAGTTATGGTCATAATGGTTTTTGAAAATACTTATGGATGTTTATAATGCAATAAAAACCGGGACATTGGCCCAGCGGTTAGAGTGTTCGCCAATCGCCCGGGAGACCTGGGTTCAATCCCAGGTCGAGTCATACCAAAGACTTTAAAAATGGTACTTGATACCACCTTGCTTAACACTCAGCATTATAAGGTACGGTTCAAGGGTAAAGTGGAGCAATCCTGGGAATGGAGTAGCGCCCTCCCCTACACCTTGGTGTAGTAGCTATCGAAAAGGGAGCCTTCGGGTCACCCTCGACTATGGTCGCTAACTTTACTTACTTATAATGCAATAATATGAAAAAAGTAGTACGTCTAATCACTGACACAACTGAAATATTATTTCGATTTACTGGCAATACTTGTAGGTATTCATAATGTGATAATGTAAGGAAAATGGTATTTACGGTCGTTGGTTCTGTTGAATATAAGTGTAATGTCGGTAATTGCTGATTGATAGTATGGCAATAAGAAAGGTGTTAAAGAAACAAGTGGGATATGGTGAAAGGACAAGGGGGAAGCTTTAGTGAGTAATGTGGACATAGATGTCAGAAATATATGTAAATATGAAAATAATAGTGGTGCTTAAAAATGAGAATTAGTAAGAAATTTAGTTTATGCTTTGGTTAAGTGTTTGGGTCGAATTGGGATAAGAGATGTTTGTTTTCGTGTCGACATTTTGCGATTATCTCGATTCTGTAGTTTAGGAGTGTATATTGTGATGGATGGGTGATTATCGCAATTTTTTCATGGAGGCAAAGTAAGCATCTTTTTGATATTTTGTTTTTGGCGCAGGCTGATTTTATAACTTCCCAAGATATGCTTGGTGTAATATTCTCATCTTTCATTTTCCAAATGTATACTGATAGAGTTGTCTTGTTCGAGTATTTTTTATTTGAGAACATTCAGGGTTATATATATATATATATATAACCTTGAACAGATCAACGCTGTCAACTAAGCGAATATGTAAATATGTATACATATGTAATTAAGAATAATCAGTAAAATCCCCGAGTTATTCCCCATCTAAAAGGAGTTATGGTTAAATTTATTGTCTAATGTCTGTGGTGTTTCGTTTTAGGTGAAATGCCGACGGGGCTGTACAATCTTTGTTACTGGCCATCCGGTTGGTTGGTTCACGTATAACCCCTTTTTGGGTCATTTAACGCCGATTTTAGTCATTTTGATAAAAGTTTCAAACAATTCAGTTTAAAAAGTACAGTTTTATTTATACAGAAACTGTCAAAAACAGTTCTATTTCAAATAATCCAATTTAGCATAAGTGCACAGTTTAATGTAAAACAGTTCTATTTCAAACAGTCCAGTTTAGAGTAAGTACACATTTTTTTGTTTAAACGCAGTTAAATGTAAAAACAGTTAATTTCAAACAATTCCATTTTGTGTAATTACTGAATCCTCGCTATCAGATTGTTTAGTGTCATATGCAGGACATTCGTTGGGGATGTCTTATCCGTTTGTTGAGATGCAGTTGGTGTATTCTACAACCCCAGCCAAGTGAAATGCTGAGCATCCAGAGTCAGATGTTAACTATCTTGTTAGAAGTAAATAAAAACATGTTTAATTGATGTATGGTTTTAAATAGTTATGTATTTCTACATGGTTGACAGCATTGGCGGGGTTAGATAAACAAAATTTCGAGTGCTGACTTTCAAAGCAGTTTTTCTACTCATTTTCTCTCATCTAAAGTAAAGTTGTCTCCTTTTAGTCGAGAGCGACCCGAAAGCTCCCTTTTCCATTGCTACTACACCGAGGTGTAGAAGAGGGTGGTACTCATTTCCCTGGATTGCTCCACTTTAATCTTTGCACGTACCTTGTAATGCTGAGTGTTAAGCAAAGAGGTATCAAGTACCGTTTTTAAAGTCTTTAGTATGACCCGACCTGGGATTGAACCCCGGTCTCCCAGACCATTGACGAACTCTACCCACTAGGCTCTCATCTAGCGTTTTGTAATTGTTGGTTACTATAATAAATTGATACAGGATTATATATAGAGAGAGGATTATATATATATATATATATATATATATATATATATATATATATATATATATATATATATATATTGCATTGATTGATTTTTAGTTATCTAATTGATAACATTTTACAGTGTGAAAACAAGAATAAATCGTTAAAGATGTTTTTTTTGAAAAATATTTTATCTACCACGCATCGCTAACTCAGTGCATATCAATCACACTTTCTTCTTCTCTCTTTCTCTCTCTCTCTCTCTCTCTATCTATCTATCTATCTATATATATATATATATATATATATGTGTGTGTGTGTATATGTGTGTGTATTGCAATTTCGTAGTTAAATACGTTAGACACCACAATGTATATTCAGCTCACACACACATGTATATGTGTATGTGCTTTGGATCATGTATCTAAACCCTTATTGTAGATGAGTGGAAATTGCTTTCATTTAACCCTTGCTCGTGTAGTGCGCTTATTTACTCATCATAAAGTTGATTAGCATAAGACTACAATTGTTTGACTTCTAATGAGTCTTGAACTCATTTTATTTGCAATACGCACTTTGTGAGCAATTCTTATTTTTCCACAACCAAGCAAAACTTCTAAGCTAAGCTTAGTAAATACCAACTACAAACGTATTGAGATAAATTCTCGTTCAAAAATTCATACATGCTTTAAACATATTAATAAATTGGTTTTAAAGAGATTATTACGCAGTTTGATCTTTTCCGAGTATTTACTTGTAAGGTTTTTGTGTTGCATTATATCATGGTAGATGGTATTGCTTCCGTGGTGAAAGTAAAGCAAGGGCAAATAAACACTACTGCAAAGCAAAGTGTAACCAATGGATTTAGTAAAAAGATATTGATTGGAAGACTTGATTTGCTGCAAAAGTCAGAACAAGCGTAGAAAGTTGGACAAGCCAATGAGCTGAGTTGTGTGGGCTAATGCCGGAAAGCTTCTGGCTGCGAATATCGTTAAAAGGGATATACCTGAAAAAAAATCCTTACACAAAACCATAGACTTGGACAGTTCCCATAGGGACTCCGATAAGAAGCATAATGGCTATCGGACGGAAATGGCAATGTCATCTACAAGACTCCGATAACGAATCGTACGTTCCACTTATGGAACATCATATTGTTATGTGACAACTTGCTAAAAGGAAATATGGGCGAAAAAAAATGTAGAAAAAAATTTGTCAAACTCCAAAAGTAGGAGGAATATTGATAACTCAACCGATAGAGACCATTTAGCTGGGAGAGAGATAGGTACAATCAGAAAAGTTTACGATGTGGGAAGTTAAGATACAACAGAAGACAGTTCTGAGGAAGACTATAATAGGCGTAATTTGAGGAAAGGAAAGATATACATAGCATTCGAGTCGGGATAAATACAAAGAAGGAGAAAATAGAAGCCAGTAGAGTAGATATAGAAAGAAAGAAAATAATCAAGCACCGCAGATGCGTGATGTATAAGCAAGCGTTTGTACCCGAAAATACTTTCACTTACAGACATTGGTAATAAGGTGTAAAAAAAAATGAAAAAGAAAAGTACTGATGAGTAAATAAATAGTTTCTTTAAAACTGTCCTAATAAGATTAAGAAGAATATTGATGTATAAGCAGATATTTCTGATCGTGACAAATGAATTTAGTACGATTTAGCGATAATTGAAAAGAAATTAAAAACTTAACTACCAATATTCTGTTTTAATTGAGGGTGTACACATCACTCCAAACCAGCTCTAAAATGTTAGGTGTTCAAGTAAACCTTAGATGCCTCATGTAACGTTAGAAGGCGAAAATAAACAGCTACGTAAACTTCGCTAAAGCAATCAAAGACAATTGCCACGTGTCTATAGGTGTTGGGAAAACGGAGGAAAAGAAAGAAAAGTTCCCTAGATGAGAAAGGACAAGAAAAAACAAACGACTTGATAAAACTGGTTCAATTTTGAAATGAATAAATAAATAATTTTAAATGAAATAAATAAAAAAGCATTGATAGCAAGAAGCCGAAATAAATCCTTTGAATAGATCTTATGTCGGTTCGGTTCATGAAATCAATGTACCATGAAATCAATATACAATGTTTAGAAATAAATGCGATTCCTCTCTTTTGAAATTAAATATGGAAGTAAACAAATAAAAAAATTTAAAATAACTAAGAAACGGAAGTGTCGTAGATAAAGAATGATTTATAATGAAGGCCACGAACCAAATTTGATAAGAAATTCCTACTTGTGAAAAATATTTTATTGCAATTATTAATTTATTGTATATAATAGTGGTAACGGAAAAAGACAGAGAATTGATTAATGATAGAAATATAATCTGTTAAAATGCATTTATAGTAATATCAAGATGCAACATAATTTTATCCAAAGCAATATGAAACGTTCAATCAGTGTTAGACCTGCTAAGACTATGATAGGAGTCATAAAAAGAAACGAGAAGGTTGTAATACAATGGCCGGGGGATTTCGTTTTATGCCTTTGGGTTTAGTTAGGCTGAGAACCTTTTGGCTCGGTGCATGGGTTAGCTAGGTGCAACATGAACGCAGGTGTTCACGCACGCACGCGGGGCGGACGTGTCATTCAGAGATGTCAAAATAAAAATCCCAGATAGGGGGATGTGAATGACGTCATGCACCGGAAGTGCGCGGAGGATTTTGGGAGATTTGAAAAAAGTCAGTTAGTTGAGTTGAGTTCTGCCTCGGGAGAAGACGGTTGGCTTTCGCTTGCTCGCCGAAGCCAGGCCAGTGGCCTTGTGGCGGGTGCCACACGTGTTGGCGGGGGGTTCAGATGGAAAAATCATCATAGAAAGATTGTGCATCTCTCTTCCATATGTCGAAACCTTTAACTCAAAGGTAATAAAAGGTTTCTTATCTGAACTAAAAAATCGTTACGTGTTTTTCGTGTTTCGGGACTCCTATGTTCTATGTATATATGCTATGAACATTCTATGTACATTTCATATATTTCGAATGGCTATGATACTATTTACCCAACCCCTCCGCTCGGGCAGGATATGACACAAGGTCAATTTTTAAGCGGAGTTTAACAGGTTTGAATTCAGAGTTTTCCTTCTCCTAGACTAATTGCCTGATCAAGGCTGAAGAACCTAGTCTGTCCTACTATTTACCCATAGCTGGAGGGAGAATAATTGGATTCATACCTTTCCCAAGGGTATTAGTGCTATGTGAAATGCAATCAGTCTCGTCCAGGATTTGAACTCGAGTCGCCGTGTTCATTTCCCTACGACGATAACGACTACACCACGGGCACCTCGAAATGGCTATGATACAGGTTGACTGATGAGGTCTTTTAAAAAATATAGGACCAATAATTTTAAACTGGTTATATAGAAATTTTTAATTATAAAAGGGGAGATTTTACTGCTTGGTTTCAAATTGTTTTATAAGAAGATTTTTTTTTAAATGATACTTTCAGCCAAAGCAATTTTATTTGCGAGGCGACGAAGAAATGGATGGATTAATAAATAAATGAAATTACTGTTCATCCCACACATAGATGAATTAAATAACTAAAATCAAAAGCGGGTCTTTTAAAAATCCCACTGGACGAGGTCTGGTTAGATTTAGGTGAATGAGTTTTAGTAGTAAAAGAATCCCTCAATTCAAAAGTTTCTAATGATAAATTGTGTCTAAAGAAAAAAAGAGTAGACATTGTCAAATTAGAAAATGGGATATGCGAACTAGAGGAGAAGAAGAAGGGATAATTATGATTAATGAATTTTTAATTACCTTTTATTGTTATATATCTAGTATTGTGGCTCGATTTAATCAGAGAATAGACGACAGTAAGAGGGTTGGCGATCGAAATCATTGCGGGAAGTCGACTGTCAGAAAGGTTTGATCTCCAAAATCGAAGAGTCTAATTCATATCAAAAGAGAGCCACACGAAAAACCAATGAGCCACACTCACTCGTTATCCCTCTCATTTTAAAGTCAATTGTATTTTGACTATCGACGGACAAATAATAAAAGAGAGCAATAAAACTAAAACCCTTCGTTTGCCTCGGTAATTTTTGAAGTGATAAATGGGAGACCTTTCACTCCGAAAGGAATCGTCAACCTGAATACTATTCAAGAAAACAAGGAATGGGCGAGAAATCGACCAACTTTCACAGAAAGGAAAGGTGTATTGCCAAGTTGTGTTTCACTGTCTACTCTCCGTACAGCGGTCTGACGCAGATAAAGCAAGACACATTCACCTGAGGACAAGACTCACAATCATTTGTCCCCGTGGCTACTTCAGCACAGAAGTAGTTCGGTGACTCTAGAGCATACATTCATTTGGTAATCGTGCAACAACATCATATTTAAAAGAAAAGTTATGAAAACAAGAAAAACATTACTATAAATTATACAACCTAGAGAACCCCGTGAATGAATCTTAAAATTGCCTGTCTTACATGCGATAAATGAAGCGGATCAATCTTATCACAATATTTATCACTATTTCTGTACTGAATACCTTCAAGTTTCAATTTGCTATTTATGGATCTAGCCTAATACTTTCATGGATGTGATTTTGTTCATTGTCAAACAAAAACAAAATAACTCGAGTCGAGATTTTACAAAATTTGAACACAATGAGATTTAATTTGGCATAAGTGATTGTCCCAAATAAACGAAGCTACAGATCTTTTGCTCCAACTTTCCTTTTGCAATTAAATGTCTTGGAGAAATCTACAAATAAAAGTGTTGCCTCAAGATTTTTTTAACGTACTTATTCGATGATTTGATAGACTCTGTGAAAATATGAATCGATTTAGACTGGAGCAAACAGCAAGAGCCATCGGTCTCTTAGTGAACCCAGACAAAACAGAGTTCATGTATTTTAATTTAGATGAGCCATCTCCACATTTAATGAAAAGCCTCTGGAATTAGTAGAACAGTTCACATACCTCGGTAGCAATATCTCATATACTAAAAGCGATATCAGCGTAGGCATAAGAAAAGCATAAATTGCTATTGACAAATTATCGATCGTTTGGAAATCAAACCACAAATAAAATAAAACGGAATTTTTTTCAAGCTGTAGCCATGTCAGTATAACTGAATAGCGTCACCACTCTAATTAAACGTTTGGGGAAAAACTTGATGTTGCGAGCTGCTTTGAACAAATCCAAGAAGCAGCACCCAACAAAACGGCAATTGTAAGGGTCTTTATCTCCCATCTTTTAAATCACCTGGAGACTGCTACAGGAGTAAGGACGCCTTTCTAAGCGACGTTTTCCTATGGACTCCAGCACATGGACATACTAGTATTGGCCGACCAATAAAGACATATTTCAGCTCTATGCCGACACTGGATGCAATCTCGAAATTTTGCGAGAAGTTATACCAAATAGGGACAGATAGCGAGAGAGAGTCGATAGAATCCGAGCTATCAGTAGAACTTGATGATGATGATAATGATGATGATAATAGTATCAATTAATTTTCAATTTTACTACATGTTTGGTTAGGGATATAGACTAAACAATTTTTCTTATTTAATCACTGAAACGGCAAAATATATTCTTAACTATTGCAACAAAGTTTGCTTTAATTCTTAAACAAATATTTTGAAGGGTTTATCTTGTATTCTCTATCAGACAATTTCAGATAACTGTATGTGAAGATAACGAACGGCTTTTATTACCTTTTTGAATAAAACGTTATCATAAACAATCTACATCTTTCATTCTTTCATCTTTAGTGTGTCAGCCACATCATCCAATTGATATGTGGGAAATTTATTCAATAAATGCAATTTCATATTGTTCTTTTTCATTATAGTTTTTATGCGTTGCGCATACAAAATGATTTCATTTTATCCCTTGCCAGATATTGTACTCTAGTTTTGATTGGTGGTTTTACACTGAAATCAGAATGACAGCCACTCTTTTCCGGTCTTCTTGACTCTATTACGTACCCTAGTTGATTTGAGCAGTACAGCAGTTTGGTTAATCCCCCGTTCCTCCAGTTGCCCAGTCAGCTGGGGCTGTAGAATACACTGACTGCACCTCTGCAGAGGGGTAAGACCCCCCCCCCAACGAGTGTCCTGGATATGACACTAAACAATCTGATGGTGAGGTTACAGCAGTGCTGGAGCTTTGGGGAATGCGGAGTACCCCTTCATTGCCATTGCTCCCAGGTCCACTCTGGCCCGGAGTGGTAGCACCTGATAGGGCCCTATCTATAGGTTAAATAGAACTAACAGCATACTTATGCTAAAATAAATTGAGTAAACGAAAAGCTTAAAATAGAAACGTTTTTGACAATTAAACCGTACTTACATTTAAACTGCGTGCTTATGCTAAACTGAATTATTTAAAATAGAACTGTTTTTGACTTTAAAACTGTATTTACACTTGACTGAATTATTACATATAACTGCTTGAATAGTTTGAAATGAAAATGTTTTTGAAAATTAAACTGTGTACTTATGCTAAACTGAACTGTTTTCAATAGAACAGATTATTTACATAAAAATGGATTTGGCGTTAAATAACCTATATAGGTTGATATGCCATAAAACCAAACAAACCAAACCAAACTGTTCCTACAGTCTGTTTTTCAGGTTTTTTTAATCTTTTCAAGGATTCCAATTACAATTGGCATCATCATCATTTTCATGTTACACAGACTTTTAATTTCCCTGGTAAGATTTTAGTATTTATCCAGCTTTCTTTTAAGTTTATTTTCTATTCCACCTGAACCTTTGATCTTTTTTTTAATATGAAATATATTGGCATTATTACTATAACAAATACTAGAGGTGATACTGGGTCTCTTTAAAAAGTTGCCTGTTCGTGTTTTTGCCTCTGCTAATGTTTGTATCCTTCTGATAGCTCTACTCTCCCCTTTGTTTTGCGATAAAATTTAAGATTTTCTCTGATATCTTGAACATCTTCAGACATTCTGTTATCCACGTTTGTGTGATCATGTTGTATACCATTTTTTAGTCTATCCATTCCATAACTCATCACTTTCGTTTTATTTTTACAAATGTTTGAATATACTGATCTACATATGATAGGTCACTTGTTTTAAAGAAAAATTAATATAAAAATTCCGTGATTTCAATATATTTGGATAATATTTTTAGTGGAGGGTTTAGAGGGTTGATTTTTTGGTTGATGTTTCAGCTTTCATACAATTGTAGTTGAATTCTATCTTAAGATGACTTTTAATCAAATTCTTTGGTTTTGTTGTTCAGCTGAATTTAAGAGAGTTTTCTGTTTTGAAGACTTTTAGTTAAATTACTCGGATTGCTCCTTACCAATTTAGTAACGTTTTAATGATTAAAAGGGCGAGTCACAAATACTTTTCTGATGGTTATCTTTGAACAAATCCTGGAATCTTCACAGGCCGGTGTCTGAGTGCGCGCACTAAAATTTTGGAGTCAGTGTCAAAGAAGAGGTGGGAGCAGCTCTTAGCGCCCTACAGTCCAGGCTCACATCTTCAGTCTGAAAGTGTCAAAGCCGTCGTTAATCTGCTACATGGCACCCAGTCCTACTCGTCTGAAATAGATTTTTATAGTTTTCCTGTTCCTTTGTAACAACCTTTGTACTCCTCAAGAAATAGCCCGCAGCTTTCAAACGAATAATAGACCATGTTATTTCACTTTTTGCGAGTTTTTCATAGAAGTTTTAACTAGTGGTCTTTCGCTGGAGTCTGAATGACAGCAAAACTCCTGAGCTACCCAGGACTCTTCTCAGTATTTTAACCAATTTTAACAATACTGTGAACTAGATGGTCTCGATTCTTTCTCAGATTTCGGATTCCTCCAGTCTTTTTTCAAAGTCTTTGAGAAATGTTGCCAGTGCACCAAATATAATAAGAATTACCGTCCCCTTCGTGTTCGACAGTTTTTATTTTGTTCTCTGGCAAGGTCCAAGTATTTCCCTATCTTTACACTTTCTTTAATTTTCACTCAGTAATAAGCCGAAACGACAAAATCCACAATATAACATGTTTGTTTTTTCTTGTTAATTAATACTAAACTCTGTCTTCTGGCCGAGGTTAGGTGATCCATTTGGATCTCAAAAATCCAGAGAATGTTATGCGTCTCATTGCGTGGGACAGATTCTGGTTTATGCATATATCATTTGGCAGTAAGGTCTAGTTTTAATATCTTGCACAATTCCTGGTGGACCACCTTTCCAATACAGCTGTGCCTCGTCTTGTATTCATTTTGAGCTAGTTTGTTGCGTTCGCTTATAATGTGATCAATCGTTTCATCGCTTTCTCCACGTAACATACTCCTAAAATTCTGTTGCCTATAATCAATTTTCGCTTTAATGATTGATCTTTATCGTGTTGTTTTGTTCTGCCGTTTGAAAAGATTTGGTCTCATTCTCAAGGTTTCCATTTCTTAGCCAGCTTCAGATCTTCTCATATACAATCCGGCCAGTTTGTTGCTTGAAATATCCGTAGATCTGTTTATCTTCTCGTTTCTGTTTCCTAGTTTATTGGGTTTTTTTTCTATCTGTTCTTATGTTATCAATGTTTTAGCTGATGTGATCAGCCTTTCTTTGCTCTTCTTTAAGTGGTCCTCGAGTCTTTATATTGATGCATCGAAACAATCTGAAAATCTAGCCTGTCCTTTGCCTCCTTGTTTTCTTGACACATAGATTCTGTCTATGTCATTTCTCGAAAGTAAATTCTTATTTATAGTCATCAGTTTTCTTGAATTTTGGCCCATTTTTCTGAATTCTTTTTTTGCCCAATTTCAGAAAATTCCATAGTATTTTACAAGAGAGGCTGCCCAGGTATTTATGAGATATCTGCTGCAGCACTTGCTTTCAAGAAACTTTCTCTCTCTTCTGAGATATTCTTCACTTATTTTTTCTTTCATTTCTTCTTGTTTAATGGTTTCTGCTTCGAAGTACCTGTTATTTTCCTTTTCTCCAAGCTTTCTCACTGATTTGGTAGTTCTATTCGTTCCGCCAATTCTTTTTTCCTACTTGTTATTAAAAACATGGCACATTTTTCATTGCCAAATTCCATTTCTGTATCCTCACTGTACATTCATATTTTTTGTATTTGTGTCTCAAGTTCTTTTTCCTTTAGCTTTTTCAAATAGTTTGATATCATCCATGTGCATAAGGCGTTTAATCTTTTCTTGTGATTTTGTAAATTTGAAGTTCCCCCTGCACTTCCAAAATATCAAATTGAGTGGCATAATTGCTAGAATAAAGAATTGTGGTCAGTTGGAATCTCCTTGGATGATGATTCTTTGGACTTTCATCTCTATTACGGTTAGTCTACTTTCCAGTTTTTCTATGGCTTATGAGATGAAGTTTATGATTTTCTTGGATATCTGGTACATTTTTAGACATTCTATTATCCAAGTATGCAGAACCATATTATAAGTATTTACAAGTGTACATACAAAATAAGGAAAGCAATGAGCTTTTTCGTTTATCAGTGAAATCTTTTGTATAACATTCGAGATTAAAACAAGTACCGTATATTTCATTTGATTAGAACGGAATTTTACAAATCAGTCACCTGTTAATATAATTAAATATTCACATTTTGAAGGTGGAGTCGAAAATTAGTTTTGATCTGGCTAATTTATTTACATGCTTCATTTAGAATTTTCTAGTATTTGCAAGTAAATTCTTAAATGTTAATATTCTTTTCCATTTTTTAAATCAAGCGTTTACAATTTCCCTGTGAGATTTTCATACCAACAGCTCTAACCTGATTCTGAGTAACAACATGCCTCTTCAGATTGCCAGGAATATTTTATGTTTCCTAGCCGATTTTAGCAGAGCTGTGGGCTAGATGTATTTAATTCTTTCTCTAATCTCCCGTTCATCCAGTCTCTTTTTCAGGAATGTTCCAAGTGCTCAAACTACGATTGGTATCACCGTCATCTTCATGTTCTACGATTCAGTTCTCTTGTAAGGTCCAGGTATTTACCCAGCTTTTCACCTTCCTTCACTTTCTCTCTCTTGTCAGCTGGAGCGGCAAAATATACAAGTTGACAAGATTTTTACATCTTTTTTGTTAAAACTAGTTCTGGCATTCTGGTCTGGATTGGGTGATCTTCTTGTATCCCAAAGTTCCAGATGAAACATGCTTGTCATATTCCGTCACCAATTACACGAAGAATTCTTATTTTTTTTCACGTTACGTTTCGAAAGATGCTTATAGAATTGTGATAGAAAAAGCAGGTTGTAGTTTTCGTAAGTTTTTTTTAAGTATTTTACCCTATTTCTCTTTCTATTTATTTATTTCATTTTTATTTTATTAACTTATTTTTTTATTTATCAATGTTGTCTCATATGATGCGGATTCTCTAGGCTTACCGTAATAGACACGCAGCAAATAACTAAGATTGGATAATTAGTGACGAATCAATGACAAAACATATTTTCGTTTGTTGAACCAATTAAACGGTTTGCTGTCCCAAATAAATGAAGACAGTTATTGCAAATATGTTTTGATCTGTTTTAGTATATAAATATTTGGTTTGAATAAGAGATAATACAATTAAATAAATCTACTTTGGATAGATAAATAATAAATGTGCGTGTGTTTGTGGTTTATGTGCGTATGAAAGAGGCCTGTGTGTGAAAAAGGAAGAAATACGCCTGTTTATAAATGTTTGTTGTCCAGGGATAATTTTGGCACTAACCAACAATCTGTAGGAAGGCATTGATTTATCCAGAAAACTCACACAGATTTCCGCATGCATAACTACATCAGCCCACACACGTATACACACAATATGCGCACACATGCATACCACACGGACACAAGGGAATTGTAGGCGATATTCCGCCCATCATAGAACTGTATGCCAGGGTAGACGGATGACTGACCACGCATTGAGAAGCGAATCTAAGATAAACATCCCCATCGTCTCTCAGCGTTTTCTTCGTCATTTGCTTGTTTCACGGTGGACTGGATATTGTTGTTGAATTCGTTATATGTTGGGCAGACAGCGGGTTTTATGGCTCGACAACGAGCCGGCGTTTAGATTTGAATTCGCCTAATTCATTCCAGAACATATGGCAGTGACCCATAGGTGGGATGGAAATCACAAAGAAACATGGGGCAGAAAGACAGTGAGAGGTGTGATGAGGAAATATCAAGGGAGGCTGAAGAGAGAGAGAGAGAGAGAGAGAGAGATAGGCTGGTATTGGCCAATTGGAAAAAGTGAAGAAGAAAAAGAAAAGGGTCATAATACTTATAAGAAAGAAAGAAAGAAACAAACAAACAAACAAACAAAACCTGAACGAATATGGAAAAGTAAAGAAGAAAACAGAAGGACCATGGAGGAGGAAAGATATTGCTATTAATAGTGTGAAGAAAGAAAGAAAGAAAGAAAGAAAGAAAGAAAGAAAGAAAGAAAGAAAGGCCAAGACGAATAATTAAAAGTAAAAATAAAAGAGAACAAAAGAAGGAATAGACGGAGGAAGAAAAATTGTTGTCGGGAATGAAAGAAAGACGTCGAAAAAGAAGAAAGAAAGAAAGAAAGAAAGAAAGAATATTGCATAATAAGTAAAAGTAAAGAAGAAAACAAAAGGAAGCAGTGAAAGAGAAGAAACGATGCAATTGGAAATAAAGTAAAGAAAGAAAGAAAGAAAGAAAGAAAGAAAGAAAGAAAGAAAGAAGACCTTGCTGAATATGTAAAAGTATAGAAAAAGAGAGCAAAAAAGAGAAGGATGAAGAGGAAAATGTTCAGTTAGCTAAGAAAGAAAGAAAGAAAGATGAAGAAAATTTTGCAAAAGATACAGAAATAAAGAAAGAACAAAGGGTACAGGAAGAGGCATGGATATAAAAAGACGGCGTTGAAGGTGGAGGAAGGAAATATGACAGTTGTTGATAATAAAGTAAAGAAAGAAAGAAAATCCGTGATGTGAATAATGCATGTGTAACCGTTGCGAATTGTTTTGACACTTTCAATGATGATTCATAGAAACAAGCACAAGTGGCCAATCATGTTTCAATTGACATTTAATTTATTGCCGGAAATGTCCACAAGCGCCGAAAGCGTTTCTTCCCGGTGTTTTCTACGTTTAGATTATGGCTCGTTAACGGTTGAAAGTGTTACTTCAAGACTTGAAGAATTTATTCCCTTGGACGATGGCTTCAGAAGCGACAAGTTGATTTTCCGCTGTTTATTTGGAAGAGCCAGCCAACCAACTAAAATACTATAAATGAATAAATAGATTATTAATAAGTAATAATTGATAAAAGATATCCCATCATTATTAACAGTATAAACGTGTGCCAACAATACTGATTCCTTTGTCATTATCTCGCCATCCGTCCCTAATGACCATTGCTCTTGCTAGGTTGTCTACACAGCTCTAATGAAACTAAGTTTTTGATGGCCAACCAATACTGCTGTGTCCATGTACCGGGGTCCCTAGTAGAACATCGCTTATTTGTCTTTGATTTTCCAGTCGTATTCAGTATGTCTTGTTTATCTTATTTGGATGGTTTGTGAGATAAAAGACTAAGGGCCATGCAAACTATTGTTTTGTGAGGTGCTGCTTCCAGGATTTCTTCAAAAGAGAATGCAGTGCCATTGTGTAGTTCTCTGGCATTTTGTTAGAGTTCAAGTGGTGCAGTCATACTGTAGTACGGACACGGCTACAGCTTAAAAGAAACAATTGATGAAAACGTTTTATTTCCATTTTTTCCTTGTGTGTGGATATATATGCCTGTGCACGTACATATATATGAATATTGGTATATATATATATATATATATATATATATATATATATATATATATATATATAAGAATATGTGTGTATATATATATATGTTTGTGTGTGTGTGTTTGTGTATACATATATATATATATATATATACAGATATACAGATACATATGCGTGTATATACATAAGTATATATATATATATATATATATGAATATATGTATGTTTATGGATGTATATATGAGTATATATCATCAATCCACCAAACAGGTACAAATATTGTTTGCTTTTTTAAACAGACAACAAATGTCCTATCAGGATAAACTATTTCTATAAAAGTATAGTCCTTAAAAGACAGCTATATTGCAGATAAATCAAACATATTTTGATTGGTTACTTTTTAATGTATTTATTCATCTAACCCTTCCACAACGAGCAAAATGTAATTCAAGGTCAGTTTTCAAGCAGGTTGATGCTGGTTAAAAGTCAGTTCTCCTTCTCCTAGCCTGGTTACTAAAATAAGACGAAAATAACCAAGTCTACCCAACTATCTAGCCATAGCTGGGGGAAAGGGCATTAGTATGCCTCACCAGAATATGAACTTGAGTGTCTGATTTAATTTTCTCGTCGAAGACCGTTATGCTAATCACGCTTTACTATGGTATCTTTTTATGACATCTCGCAAGAAGAACCTTTTGACAACGATATGGGACCACTGTATGCTGACTATTGAGCATGCACTATCTATTAGGATGAACCATATTCTAGCTGAGTTGACTGGGTATTTCTAAAATAAGAATTCTGTATTCTGGTAAGAAGTAATACTTTATTTCCGGCTGACAATGATTAAATTAAGCAAACACAAAAATGGCAAAATAGAATCTTTTTAAATACTACGTCTTTTCGTTTGATTTTGTCTTAACCACAAGCAATAAGAATTTCCTTTAACTTTCAATGATTTAAACCAACAATCTGGAAAATTCAATTCCTTCTTGATAAAACGGTAAAATTGGCAATTAAACCTTTAACATCAAAAACGTCTTTATTTTAATTTTAATCATATTTTGTATTTAACAAACCATTACCAGATGACGTTCACTTTAGTGAATCTACAGCGTGACAAAGAATATCTCATCCAAATTTATCATTTTCTAATCAGCAAAGTTACTAGTGGATTTGAATTGTCATTCAACAGACTTTCCAGTCGTCTTATCTGATATTTTTCTTAGAAAATAGTAACTGTGATTCACTGCATTAGCAACTTTCACACGTTTCACCATTTCGCAGTGAAGTTTTCTTTTTATATCCGATCAAATAAAGAGCAACTTAACCTCTCTGCAGATTAGACAGTTTGCTTATTCTGAGACACACAGACAAGGCAACAAGATATTAATCGTCTGAATTTCTGATACGAAGCTAGAGGATTTTTATCATTAAGGGTTTTCGGACAATTGTCTTCATCTTTATTGCTATTTTATTGTGGGCAGAAATAACAACAAAGATTAATCAAAAATGTTGGATTTCGTTGGTGATTTTGAAGGCTATTCTGGATTCAGCTATGATTTTCGATGTTTCAACACACATTTCCATCTCCCGTCTCAATCTTTCACTAAATGTATCTATTTACCGAAAGAAATGAGATGCTACACAATGGTACAACTGTCAGTTTATGTCAAACTCATCTTCCAACTTTTCTTAAAATTCCTCATATTTTTTTATTTTTTATTTCTTATTCTTACGAGAGTTGATTGGTCGACTGAATTTTCTCAATTGAATGCGAGGGATCATCATTCCAAAAAACATCCAAGTTACCACGTTCAAAATCTTGTTGCCTTTTATCATTAATGGTTTTCAGACTATTGTCTTCATCTTTATTGTTATTTCCGCCCATAATAAAATAGCAATAAAGATGAAGACAATAGTCTGAAAACCATTAATGATAAAAAATCCTCAAGCTTCGTCTCAGAAATTCTGACAACTAATATCTTGTTGCCTTTTATAGAGGTGCACGTGGTGTAATGGTTATTGTCGTAGGAAATGGACACGGCGACACGAGTTCGAATCCTGGACGAGACTGATTGCTTTTCACATAGCACTAATACCCTTGGGAAAGGTAGGAATCCAATTATTCTCCCTCCATCTATGGGTAAATAGTAGGATAGACTAGGTTCTTCAGCCTTGGTGAGGCAACTAGTCTAGGAGAAGAAAAACTCTGAATTGAAACCTGTTAAACTCCGCTTAAAATTGACCTTGTGTCATATCCTGCTGGAGTGGAGGGGTTGGTAAATATAAGTATAAAAATATCTTGTTGCCTTGTCTGTGTGTCTCAGAATATGCAAACTATATGATCTGCTGAGAGGGTAAGATCCCCTTGGGTGGGGTGCTGTTCTGGATATGACATTAAACTGAAACTGGTACTGAGGCTGCATTTCTGGAATTCTGGGAAGTGTGCTTCTTCATTACCATTAATCTCAGGTCTACTCTGACTAGGAGTGGTAGTATCTGTCAAGGTCCCATTTATGGCTCAAATGGATCAGTTCAAAAATTATTTATATTAGATAGGGATAATTGATATCATACGGCTGCGTGAAAAAAACTAAAAGAAAATCCATTAAAAATGTAATTATAAATGTACAATGTATGCAATTCCTTAACCTCTAGACATAAAATAATCGTACACGAGTTGCCATGACGTTAAAATCAATCACTCAATCAATGAAATTCCAATGGTTTACGGCAGCATGATTTTTTACTCCAAATCAAATTCATCTTTTCTGAACTTTACAAACTATTCATGACATATACTGCTTTCAACCGAATTATCTCCTGGAAATTCATCGATTACCTTCATTTCTACAACTATTTTTTTCCAAAAGGAACAAAACGTAGTGTCGCTCATGTATTTTACTTTGCACAATTTTCTTTTTTCTTAACAGAACATAAGATAACAATGGGAACGGTGTCTCTAGTTTTCAACAAATGGAATATCGTATATTTTTGAAAACACACTTAGTATACATAAAAAAATAAAACAAAAGCTCACACAATCTTGATTTTTAGTTCGAATACTGGTGGCATAAGCGTTGCCCATTGTTCCTTTTCGAGTAGAAAGCTCCGTTCCGAGTAGAAAGCTCCGTTCCGCTTAGCAACAAAGCGTCCGTAGCGATGTTGCTTTTTGATCCTCGATGTCGGCTCTTTCTGTCAGTGGGAAGCAAAATTCTCCAAGGATGGAATTGTTCACCCACTGACAGGCAACATGAATTGGGTTTAGACCATCGGAAAACAGTTTAGCTTTATCTTACTGATCGATGCGTATGTTAGGTCGGCCGTGGCCACAGCTATCACGTCTAGTATGAGTAGAAGGCGGGAATGGAGCAACGGTTCGATTGCTCGGTCAAACGAGCACTTGCGTCAAAGCTGCCTCCATGGGATAACGGCTGAAATCCTCGAAGCAAGAACTGCGATTTATACTGCCACGATATTATAAGATGTGTATGTTCGTCAGTGTAATTTTATTACAGTCATCTCTCTCTCTCTTTCTCTCTCTCTCTTTCTCTCTCTCTCTCTCTCTATCTATCTATCATAATCTTGATCATTCCATGTTATAAACATAGACACATATACGCATTAAAGTGTGTGAGTTTCGCGCGCGCGCGCGTGTGTGTGTGTGTGTGTGTGTGTGTGTGTGTGTGAATCATTTCTCACTCCAACAAATACCTGACACAAATATTCAACACTACCAACCACAAATGATCCATTACGATTTTGAGATAGACATATAAATGTAGACTCGGACTGTCTTTGATTTACTGCGTGTACATAAGAGTTCAAGGCATTGTAGATATTACAATAGAATATTTTAATATTTATTTGCTTTTTCGAATCAAAATAATCCATATAAATACCGAGTCAAAACAATCGTCTGGTCGATCAATAATCTTAGGAAATTACAGTCACATCATTCTTCAAAGATTTGCTACGTGTTTTCTTAATATTCTTTTGAGCTATTTTCCTCGGCTTTTCTCACTAAATCTCTGGACTCTTTTTACAATACAGAGATTATATGTTGCATTTGTTTCTCTCGTGAAAGAAGTTTTCATTTTCTTTTTATTTTATTCAACTTAAAAATAAATAATTTATTTGGTTTATTCGGTTCATTCAGCAAAAATACGAAGGTTGATTGATATGTTTTCCTACTTCATGGCATCACAAATAGTGAAAATAGACATATGATTGTCAAGAATTTATGTAAGCCTTGTCACATTACTGCGTGATGATACTGAATAATAGATTTACTCATGAGTACTACGTTCAAGTTATTATATAAAGAATTAAGCAGTGATAGAATTTTTGGTGCGAGAATATCACGTGATAGTCGAATTTTATAGAATTTTGAAAGCAATTTTATAGTGATGGTTGTATGCATTGGAAATATGTCAGCCTGAAATTCTTTCTTGTTGCACACTATCATTTGATTATTCCTAGTAAATTCTCCATAAACCATTGTTTCTTTTTTTACATCTGAATTTAATTATTCACCTAATAAAAACTTTTAACGTTGAAAATCCTGCTTCTGTTTTTTCAGCCCTTGCTATTACATTTTATGCATGCTGATTTATGTCTGTTTCTGAAAGTGAAAGATACGATGAAATGTCAACATTTTTTTATCCAATGCCGACCTTGCTATGAACAAAATCATATACTCCAT
This sequence comes from Sepioteuthis lessoniana, assembly GCA_963585895.1. Taxonomy (NCBI): domain Eukaryota; kingdom Metazoa; phylum Mollusca; class Cephalopoda; order Myopsida; family Loliginidae; genus Sepioteuthis; species Sepioteuthis lessoniana. Next base: position 137,993,084 of record OY757907.1, on the reverse strand, counting down.
TTGTGGCTGGAAAAAGTAGATAAAATGTTTGGCAGAATGTGTAGCGGTAAAAGGCGACTATATGGGAAAATAATTTTGAAGAAAAATACTTTTTTTTCATTCTGATAACAGTTTTAATATTATATTTCTTCTAAAACTGGTTATATAGGATCAGAGAACTTATATATCAAATCATTCTTATATCAATTTGAATAACGTATTTACCTTTTTGTTAGTCGCTTTATGCCACATTTCAGGCAACTTTAAAATTTCATCCACTCTCAGCTTTTTATCTTCCTCAGCCAAGAAATATTTGATTTGATTTTTTCCAGTTATTCATCCAGGGAACTGATATTGTTTTAAATATAGTTTTAATTTCTTCTTTTTTTTCTTTTACATTTTTATGTGGGAACTTTCCCTTAAGCCCTGGTCATTTCTGTATAATCGTCAAAAAAAAGTGAAGCCTCGAGTTATCCAAATGAATTATTACAATTTTGGGCGCCGCAACCAATTTATGTTTTCATTTGGTCTATTTGAGAACAGCATTTATTCCATAATTTGGTTATTTTAGTTGATAACTATTTTCCAGTCATCCCATTTATATACAATTATTTTTAGTGTCTCATTTTCATGGTTCCATGACCTTTTCCGTTATACATTGTTGTAGATTGACCAATTTTAATCATTCTTCATATGTCTCGAAAAAACAGAATATTTAAATATAGTCCAGTATTTTTCATTAATATATGTAGACTTCTTACATAATCATTATATTTCAAATGATATTCCACGCTTAATTTGGACTCACATAAAATTAATTATTATCAAGTAATATCGTAGTTTGTTCTTTACACTCCTCGACCAGTTAACCTGATTGTGGAGCATCGTTCAGTGAGAAATCTTCCATAAGGAACATTGCAAACAAACCACTTTTCACACATTTGGTCATTCACAATACTTAATCAATAAATTACAAATTTTCTTTTTCTTTCATTTAAATTTATTTTTCCCTTCCTACAGATAATAACATATAATGTTGAAAAGGCTGCTTGTATTCTTCAATCGTCCATATTGTAATCATTAATCTAAATTGGGATAATTTCAAAAATTTAGATAAAAAGCACTGATATAACAGATAAACAAAACTATCTTTTCAAATTGTATATAGCTAAAACTTAACATTCATAATGACGCATAATAAAAACAGTTTTTGATCAATAAGACAACACACATAATTACAAGAGTTCATAGAATGTATATATATATATATATATATATATATATATATATATATATATATATATTAGCCATGGGGAATTATATATATATGATAGTTATTCTGATGATCACATAGTCGAGAAATTGACTCAGCAAACGCCGTTGACTCTGTATCTAAGATAAAACGGGCAATGAGATCTCTAAGTTGAAGTGAATCAAAATTTAGTGATGTCATTATTACAATTCATGAGCTCACATTATCATGGAAGAAAATGACTCTCTATTCATTCTAATATAAAAACTTTACTGGGCTTCTTTTGAGCTTTATATATACAATTACATGTTGGACTGCGTCCCAATGTGAATTATCTATCTTCTTTAAAAGAACTTCCGCTCATCTTCCTGGAATAATGGCAAAGTCTGCGTGAATGTTTCAGCTTCTCTTTTGCATCAACTTGTACAGAGTTCTTTCGATTCATTTCTACGAAATAGATTAGTGTATAATTCTCAAAAATTCCAGTGATCTATTCAAATCAAATTAAATTTATTCAAATTGAATTAAATTCAAACTGGTTTTTTTATTTTTGCTTTGAGACTTAGATTCTTAAAAAAAACTAGTTTCAACTGTCAAAGTACAAATCTCTTTTACAACAATCATTCCTCCTAAGAAAACCTTTCTTGAATATCTATGAGATTTTACCAAGAACAAAAGACTTTTCAACCTTTAAGCTCCAGCACAGACATTTTTCTATAATCTACCCTAATCAAAAATTTCTCTCTCTCTCTCTCTCTCTCTCTCTCTCTCTCTCTGAATTTTTCAATTTTTTACAATTCCGATAAACACCAAAATCGGTGTCATATTTCTATTCAATGTGATGATATCTTTACTGTATCCACTATTCTAGCATCTTTACCAAGTTTCTACCTTGATTTACTTTGAAGTGAGGAGTTCCCATAGAGTAGTGGCTAGCGTGGTAAATTGTGACATCGTGTTAAGAGAGTTCGAACTCCAGTCACGCTATTTCATACAATTTCGGACTAATACCCTTCAGAAAAGTATGAACCTTTTTAACTCTCAAACTATGGGTAATTAGTACAGCAGCTGTTCTTTTACAAGAATGACATTGGCATTAAATAACCCACAAAGGTTGATATGCCATTAAACAAAGAAATCAAAACCGAACCTCCACCTATTTTGGAATAATTTTTTAACTAAATGCATTTTTTCCTCTGAACATAATGAATGCTTTTCTATGATAAATACTGGTCTGTAATGAATGCTTGTCTATAATGAATGCTTTTCCATAATGATTGCAGGCAGGTTTATAATGGATGCTTGTCTATGATGAATGCTAGTCTTTAATGAATGCTTGTCTATAATGAATGCTTGTATATGATGAATGCTTGTCTATAATGATTGAAGGTTTATAATGGATGCTTGTCTATGATGAATGCTAGTCTTTAATGAATGCTTGTCTATAATGAATGCTTGTATATGATGAATGCTTGTCTATAATGATTGAAGGTTTATAATGGATGCTTGTCTATGATGAATGCTAGTCTTTAATGAATGCTTGTCTATAATGAATGCTTGTCTATGATGAATGCTAGTCTTTAATGAATGCTTGTCTATAATGAATGCTTGTATATGATGAATGCTTGTCTATAATGATTGAAGGTTTATAATGGATGCTTGTCTATGATGAATGCTAGTCTTTAATGAATGCTTGTCTATAATGAATGCTTGTCTATGATGAATGCTAGTCTTTAATGAATGCTTGTCTATAATGAATGCTTGTATATGATGAATGCTTGTCTATAATGATTGAAGGTTTATAATGGATGCTTGTCTATGATGAATGCTAGTCTTTAATGAATGCTTGTCTATAATGAATGCTTGTATATGATGAATGCTTGTCTATAATGATTGAAGGTTTATAATGGATGCTTGTCTATGATGAATGCTAGTCTTTAATGAATGCTTGTCTATAATGAATGCTTGTCTATGATGAATGCTAGTCTTTAATGAATGCTTGTCTATAATGAATGCTTGTATATGATGAATGCTTGTCTATAATGATTGAAGGTTTATAATGGATGCTTGTCTATGATGAATGCTAGTCTTTAATGAATGCTTGTCTATAATGAATGCTTGTCTATGATGAATGCTAGTCTTTAATGAATGCTTGTCTATAATGAATGCTTGTATATGATGAATGCTTGTCTATAATGATTGAAGGTTTATAATGGATGCTTGTCTATGATGAATGCTAGTCTTTAATGAATGCTTGTCTATAATGAATGCTTGTATATGATGAATGCTTGTCTATAATGATTGAAGGTTTATAATGGATGCTTGTCTATGATGAATGCTAGTCTTTAATGAATGCTTGTCTATAATGAATGCTTGTCTATGATGAATGCTAGTCTTTAATGAATGCTTGTCTATAATGAATGCTTGTATATGATGAATGCTTGTCTATAATGATTGAAGGTTTATAATGGATGCTTGTCTATGATGAATGCTAGTCTTTAATGAATGCTTGTCTATAATGAATGCTTGTATATGATGAATGCTTGTCTATAATGATTGAAGGTTTATAATGGATGCTTGTCTATGATGAATGCTAGTCTTTAATGAATGCTTGTCTATAATGAATGCTTGTATATGATGAATGCTTGTCTATAATGATTGAAGGTTTATAATGGATGCTTGTCTATGATGAATGCTAGTCTTTAATGAATGCTTGTCTATAATGAATGCTTGTCTATGATGAATGCTAGTCTTTAATGAATGCTTGTCTATAATGAATGCTTGTATATGATGAATGCTTGTCTATAATGATTGAAGGTTTATAATGGATGCTTGTCTATGATGAATGCTAGTCTTTAATGAATGCTTGTCTATAATGAATGCTTGTCTATGATGAATGCTAGTCTTTAATGAATGCTTGTCTATAATGAATGCTTGTATATGATGAATGCTTGTCTATAATGATTGAAGGTTTATAATGGATGCTTGTCTATGATGAATGCTAGTCTTTAATGAATGCTTGTCTATAATGAATGCTTGTATATGATGAATGCTAGTCTTTAATGAATGCTTGTCTATAATGAATGCTTGTATATGATGAATGCTAGTCTTTAATGAATGCTTGTCTATAATGAATGCTTGTATATGATGAATGCTTGTCTATAATGATTGAAGGTTTATAATGGATGCTTGTCTATGATGAATGCTAGTCTTTAATGAATGCTTGTCTATAATGAATGCTTGTATATGATGAATGCTTGTCTATAATGATTGAAGGTTTATAATGGATGCTTGTCTATGATGAATGCTAGTCTTTAATGAATGCTTGTCTATAATGAATGCTTGTCTATGATGAATGCTAGTCTTTAATGAATGCTTGTCTATAATGAATGCTTGTATATGATGAATGCTTGTCTATAATGATTGAAGGTTTATAATGGATGCTTGTCTATGATGAATGCTAGTCTTTAATGAATGCTTGTCTATAATGAATGCTTGTATATGATGAATGCTAGTCTTTAATGAATGCTTGTCTATAATGAATGCTTGTATATGATGAATGCTAGTCTTTAATGAATGCTTGTCTATAATGAATGCTTGTATATGATGAATGCTTGTCTATAATGATTGAAGGTTTATAATGGATGCTTGTCTATGATGAATGCTAGTCTTTAATGAATGCTTGTCTATAATGAATGCTTGTATATGATGAATGCTTGTCTATAATGAATGCTTGTCTATGATGAATGCTAGTCTTTAATGAATGCAGGTTTATAATGAATGCTTGTGTATGATAAATGCTTGTCTATAATGAATGCTTGTCTATAATGATTGCACGTTTATATTGAATGCTTGTCTTTAATGAGTGCAGGTTTATAATGAATGCTTGTCCATAATGAATGCAAGCCAACATTCATCGTCTATTTTTGATCCAATTCAATTCAAATTAAATTGATTAATTTTTTTTTTTTTTTTGTGCAACATGTTTAGAAATTATATGCAACGATCGTTTATGCAACTAATGATATCATAGGGAATGTCAATGATGCAAATATGGAAATAATCCCTTTTGAGTGTACGTATTTACCAAACGAGCAAGGTATGACACAAGATCAATTTTAAAGTGAAATACATACGATTTGAATTCGATTTTTCTCTTCCTTTCGATCAGTTGCTACAATAAGGTTAAAAAGCCCAGACTGCTTTGTTAATTAACCTTACCTGGGGTAAGAATAGTTGGATTCATATTTTTCACAGGGTCTTAATGATTTAAGAAATGCAAATATATGAGCACTTATATAGGAACACAAGGTAAAAAGGTGGGGTGTCCTCCTCGTGGTGTAATGGTTAAAGTGATGGACTGCGGACTCGTAATAAGAGGGTTCGTAATCCAGTCGCGCTATTACGTTCACTTTCGGGCAAATACCCTTGGGAAAGGTATGAACCCCCTTGTCCTCCCAGCTATGGGTTAAATAGCACCACTATTGTTCTTCTAGGAGAATAGCATTGGCATTAAATAACCTAAAAAGGTTGATATGCCATTAAAACAAAGAAACCAAACCAAACAAGGTAAAAATGTCCTGTGTAGAGCACTAAACTGGATCCGATGATGTGGCCATATTTCTGGAGCTCTGGGAAGTGCGAAGTACTCCTTCATTGCAGTTACAACCAGGTCCACTCTGACCCGAACTGGCAGTAACTTTTAGAGGCTCATCTATGGGTCAAAAACAACTAGTGACCTGGACATGACATTAAACTGCAGCTGATGATGAGGCTTCAATCTTGGAGCTTTGGGGAATGGTGAGCATACCTTCATTGCCATTACACCAAGGACCACTCAAAACCGAACTGTTAGTACCCGTTAGGGTCCCATTTATGGATCAAATAGAGCTATTAGATAATTATTAGTATTGGATATAAATACTTGAAACTCTCTACTGTATGCTATTTTTTGTATGGGGTCGGTTTCTTTGTTTAATAGCTCATCAACATTTATGTTTTATTTAATTACAAGAACAGCTATGATACTAATTTATCCATGGTTAAAAATCAACAAGCTTCGTCTCAAAAATTCAGACAACTAATAGTTGGGAAGATACGGAGATTCATTTCTTTCTCGATGATATTACTTCGCAATTGAACATATTAAGGCGACTGGAGTTCGAACCCGATTACTTAGAAGCCACTTGGGCACAAATTTTTTTACACCACCCAGACACCCCTATTTAAACCACCCAGACTCCCCTATTTACACCACCCAGACTCCCCTATTTGATTGGAAAACGCACCATTTAAGTGCATAGAAACAAATTATTATTTAATAGAAATAGTAACTTGAAACTTTGTAACTGTGCACAAAACATGTTGATCAAATTTCGACATTAAATAACCCATAAGGTGTTTATATGTCGTTAAACAAATGAACAACCCACCTAAATATTGAAAAAGAAAGAATGATCATGATTGTATTTTAGTGTCAATAATATAGGGAGTCTCAATATATATGGAACCCATGAGACTTCTCATATCTCTACTAATAATAATGTTGTGTTCTTTTTTTGTTTCAGATTTGAAAATAGTATAATATAACAACTATTGATTTTCGATCAAAATGTCTTGGACAAAAGAGGAAAAAATATTTTGCGTCACTATTTATTTGTAGACAAAATCATTCAAAACTGTCTCAAAATAGACGCAATCTATAAATATGATAGTGATTTATAACTAGACGAGAAACTCAAAAAATGATTGCATATCCTGGAAGCTGATATAATAACAATTAAAAAACATTAATTTGATGCCTCTAACTCACAGGATGCATTTTTTAAAGGATGAGTTCCAAATGACAGCCATTGCGCTTGTCTCAGTAATAAATCATTTTCATATTCATGGGTTACATCTATTTTGAGACACCCTGTATTAGGACGTGATATAATTCGGCAATTCTTCGGATTTTATTGTTTTTGGTCACAGATATTGCCGCTTCCAGCGCTACTCCTAATTCATCATTTTACGAAAACTTAATTAATTATTCTCCTACAGAAAAGCACAAAAGATGAATAAAGAGATTTTTGATTGTCGGAAATTAATCGAAACGTTACTGACAAAATAAGTTTCGTACACGTATGTATCAACCAAACCTTACGAATAGGTAGTGACACAAGGTAAATTTTAAGCGGAGTATATCTGGTTATGCTTTCACATTCGTCCTTCTCATAAACTGATTGCTTTATCTAAGCTAAAGAAACTTGTATGGCCATTTATTTACTCATCGATGGAGGGGAAACGAATGGATTTTTTCCTTTCACCAGGGCATTAGAGCGAAGTAAAATGCAAAAAGCAGTGTCCAGAATTTGAACTTGAATCACGAATTCCATTTCCCACAAAGCTAACCATTAATCTAAGTGCATCCTATGAACACTAGTATATTGGGTAAGTATATTGATAATCACCCTCCTATTGGCTGAGAGAGTAGAGTGTTCGCCAATGGATCTGGAGACTGGGGTTCAATCCCGGGTCGAGTCATACCAAAGACTAAAAAAATGGTAATTATACCTCCTTGCTTAGCACACAGGATTATAAGGTACGGATCAAGGGTAAAGTGGAGCAATCCAGAGAAAGGGGTAGCGCCCCCCCACCTACGCCTCGGTTTAGTAGCTATTGAAAAGAGAGCCTTCAGGTCACCGTCGACTACATTTACCAACTTTACTATATTGATAATCATTTTAGTAAAGAACAGAATAGAATATCATGAAAAGGTATTGTCATCGGTCAGGAATTAATGTAAGAATTGCATTAATAGAATTTCATTATCATTAGAGAATAGAGTAAAAAAAAGCATCAATATTAAAAGCAAAATATTTGTTTTATGCTCAACTATCTGATACTTAATACAAACAAAAAAGAATCTAAAATACAAACATTACAAAGAAACGTTTGTTTGTTTGTTCTTGGCAAGAATTTGATCAATTTTTATTTTTTTGTTCCTATGTCCGATAATTTATTACCTTGAAAATTTTGACAGTCTGAGCGTTCGTTTGCATGATGTGTGATGTATTTCTTTAGGTTTCTTATTGGACAGGCAAATATGAACGGATCTTCGATTTATTCACGTTCCACGCCAAGCAAAGTGGCATCTTTGTGCTGAATTCTATTTTTACTTCTTTAATGATGCATTTTGTTGGAATTTTTTTATCATTTGGAAAACTTGTATCAGAATTTATTTTGCGTCAGCACATCAATAAGTGTGTGAAGCCGAAGGTAATTATTTCCCACAGCAAATAATTTTGAATATATCCTCCCTTGTCATTGCACTTAATTCATTAATGAATATTAATCCTGTTGATTCAAAATATTCACTGTAAAATTCCAGATCAAAATTCAGGTAATAACTACGAGCTAGATCACGGATTTATTGATTCAGCCTGGAAAATAGAAGTTTCATTTCACTAAAATGTGCGCGTGCGTAGTTCACTTGCTATGCTATTTATTTTGTCATAGGCAGAAAAGCTGAGAAAAGGTTGAAACTGAAATGAATAGTCGAGAATCTGTCGTCCAGTTGAGTCAAAGAATTCAAGGTCAATTCGATAGGTTCGTTTTTTTTGGTTTTTGTTTTTATTTTTATTTTTTTTAAGTTTTTAGGTGTGTTTTTTTTTTTTTTTTCATGATCGGGCTGTCTGTGAATGTCAGAAAGGACATTGCCCTATTCATGCTTTTTTAAAAATGCTTTCTCTTTTTTCTCTAAACTTTTCTAAAGTCAGGCAACGGACTTATTGATCCTCTTCATAACCTTTCTGAGTAAATGAAATTGTTAGAAAATTGTTCCCTTTATCTTCCTTCTTTTCTACCAAATATACTCATCTTGTTTATGACTGTATATTAAAAATTGAAAATAAACATGAAAGAAGTTTTCAACAAGTTTTTCACTTTTGAGTGATAAAGATTTTATAGTAAAATTTGAATTTGTTGGCAAAATTAAGAAGAATTGTTGTCACTATAGCCGCATACATATACATAATACATGCGGACACATAGTCAACAATAATATACGAACTTCAATGAACGAACGAACACACTTCTTTAAAAAAAAATATACCTCTCACTCTTTATTCTCGAAAGGGTTGATGTTGGTCGTGTGTGAGAGGTGAGTTGGAGACGGGGACAGACTGCTCTATATTGACTCAAAGTTCTTCTGACCATAGCAACACTTCTTTCGCATTCTGGCTGGGCTGCTCAACAATGGGTCTCTGAGGGCCGCAGGCCCTCAGTCTGCAGGCTGATTCTCACGCTGTCATCTTGTCGCCAACTGACTCCAACTACAACTCGAACTGGAACTGACTCAAGCCGTCTCTGGCACCTGGTTATATAATTGTATTACATCCACCTGCTTCCCGTGGGCGTACGCATCTGCCACCATCACCGAATTCAACCACGTCCACAGGTCAAGGTGATATTCCGATATCTTTGACAGGATGCACCTGTTTCGCTGTTCTTCCGCTTATTTACACAGGTGCATCTATTGATTGACGGCTCGATCGAGGGTCAATATGTTACAACTAGATCCACACTTGCAACCACTAGACATATAGTTCGAGTATTACTATCATAAATGTTAATAGCTGGATATTATTAGCAGTAAGATTATAACGAGGAAATTCAATGAGTTGGGATAATTAAGATGCATTTGTAAACCATTTCCATAACTTGTTGCACAAAAAAGATACAATATGCATTTTAGATATAGATACAAACAAATTGAACTAATCCATAAAATGAGTTTAGGAAGGAAGGAAGGAAGGTAGGAATATGGGAATACTAAGATTACTGAAACACACAAGCGACACACATATTTCTGTCAAATTGGTATAGCAAGGGATGTCGATTCGGGTATGGTATACAAAACGTAACCGTCCTACTTATTGATAAATAAAATAATTATGAACTGGTTTCTCCTGAATCAATTTTTTGATAATTAATTCTAAATTAATTTAAAATGTTCCTTCTTATTTTTCTTTTACGTGCCAAAATAAAAGAATAAATGAATGAAAAAAAAAATCATCTTAACAAATTTCCTCTTTGCAGTCAGGTGCCTAAATGTAAAGCAATGTTACCGACCAAATTTTGTCTTTGTTTATTTTTTATTTTTTGGCTTTAGGGGATTTTTTTAGTGTGCACATGTACAAGCGTGTGTGCGTGTGTGTGTGTGTGTGTGTGAGCGTGGGTGTGTGTGTGTGTGTGTGTGTGTGTGTGTGTGGGTGTGTGTGCGTGGATGTGTGTGTGTGTGCGCGTGGGTGTGTGTTTGTGCGTGGGTGTGTGCGTGTGGGGGTGTGGGGGTGCGTGGGTGTGTGGGGGTGCGTGGTGTGTGTGTAAGTGTGTGTGTGTGCGTGTGTGTGTGTGTGTGAGCGTAGGTGTGTGTGTGTGTGTGCGTGGGTGTGTGTGCGTGGATGTGTGTGTGTGTGTGCGCGTGGGTGTTTGTTTGTGCGTGGATGTGTGCGTGTGGGTGTGTGGGGGTGCGTGGGGGTGTGGGGTGCGTGGTGTGTGTGTAAGTGTGTGTGTGTGTGTGTGTGTGCGTGCGTGCGTGGGTGCGTGTGTGTGTGTGGGTGTGTGCATGTGTGTGTGTGTGTGTGTGTTAACAACTCAATCTGATATTCTTCTTAATTGATTGATTATTTCAGAATGGAATAGTTTTCTCATAGAAAACTAGTTTGCGTTCGTAATTTTTATATTTCTTTCAGAACATTTGCATATTTCTTAGTGAATCAATGTTCTCATCCTGTCTACTTTTTCTGTCTACAGTTTCTTTTGTTCAGTTGTATTTTTTTTGTCACAGTTTACCGTCTTGCCACCTTCTTCAAAGACGTAAAGTTTTCTTATCTAGACGTGAAAAGTTTTTGTTTTCAGGCCTGGATAAAATAACAAGTTTATATTTCAGATTTTCAAATAATCCTTTTTTGCTCTTTTATGCACTTTCTGCTCAATTTTTGTTCCTTCCCAGTCAAGTCTGCATTATACATTTTGAAAGCAGTTTGTAGCATTCACTAATAATAAATCTCTCTCTCTCTCTCTCTCTCTCTCTCTCTCTCTCTCTCTCTCTCTCTCTTCACTTTATTTAATTTTTTAACCCTGAAGTCACTTATTTTTATTGATAGAGTAAAGGACTTGGCAAAAATGGCACATTTATGACTTGCACACGGTGACTGACTAGATACCGGTTCAGTGGCCCGACCCAACCTTACAGTTTTTGATATTTTAAAGACACCAGTGAGTTCACCCCAAAACTATAGTCTATCCATATCAGGGAAAGGACCTGTCAAAATCGAAGCATTAATTAATCAATCTCATTTGGTGGATAGCGATGTTTTGTATAACTATAGTCATGAAATAGCACATAGAAAGTACCCCGTCATTATTCATTAGCATTCACTTGGAGAGTCGGAGTTGTCCGGGATATAAATTTGACGCTACTTTTAACCTGTCAAATTAATTTTCGGCAAAGCAAGAGAAGGTTCGTAATTGTGTCTCGGCTGTCAGTTCACTAAGTGAAAACGCCCAAGATCGAATCCCGGTTGCAGTCCCTTAAGAAAGACATAAATCCACTTTTGTCTTTGATTTGTTGTTGTCATGACAAGTATATCGACATGAGCACACCATGAAGTATCTTACTGATACCATGTTTTTGATTATATTTTTAACTGTCCCATGCCGAGGTTGATAATAGATGTAACAGCTTTTTTGTTATTAATACAACCTAGGCGATAAGGTATTTATGGAAAGGAAGTGTAATTTTTCAAAGATTCACACATTTCTTCACTTCATTCATTGTAGTATACAGTAATAAAATATTTTGTCTAGGTATGGCGATGAAGCCGAGCAGAGAGAAGTGAATTTGTATCATTGTACCAATATTAAAAGTAAGGGAATACAATTAGATTCAATTGGAAATACTGTAGCTTTCTCTTCCAAAATGGTTCCATATATTCCGATATTATCTGGCACAAGTTACAGAGACGTACACTTCCAAGCAACGACTCTTGCCTTATATATTCCATGAAGAAGCCAGCTTGTTCCTAATCTTAAAAGTGAAGTGATTCTTACTTTATACAAGTCTCATATATTCAGCAATGTGGTTTGACTAAAGAAGGTTATGGATAGTGTGATCGAAGGACACTTTTTTCATATTCGGTAATGTAATATGTTTCAAAGAAGAAAGTTACGCTGACTGAGGATGCATCATTAGGTGCCGATATGGATTTGGTCCAGGAATATGACCAGTTGAGTAATTGTGTCTAGATTCGATATTTTATTCGATTGGAGATTATAAGACAATTTAAAATAGGGAGACTTTGTTCTTGGAGGATTTGAAAAGGACCTTACTTTATTCCTTTTTCCTCCTCAGGTAACCTTCAATTAGGAAATCGAATCCCTGTTCGAAAATCTGTTTTCACCATTCTACGTTCAATATCTCCAATGAAGCAATTTTTTTGTAAACCTATATTTGTATGTGTGTTGTGTATGTGCTTATCCTATAAAGTAAAATGCACACACACACACACACACACACACACACACACACACACACACAGAGAGTAGGTGTGTTCTTTTTTAAAACTAAAGCCTGAACACAGAGACCAAAACTCGTTAAATACAACAAATGTTTGCACATATCTAATATCACGGATATTTACGCAAATATAATCTAGCACAACTGCATACACTTACAGATTGATTCACACATAAAAATATATATATACAAATTAAGCATTTTATTGCTTCCGAGATGTCTGAGTCATTCTTCATCCATTCATCGATTAATATTCCAAACTTCATTCAACCCCTATTCTCCAACTAGTCTAAATTCATTTACCACATCTTACTGTCATATCATCGTAACCTTTTTATGAATAGTCATCAATTTTGTATTGCTTAAGGTGAATCTTTATGGACTCCTACACATGATCACTCCTATGTTCGATGGCTAGTAAGAACTTTTATTCATCATCTCTGCACGGACACTGGATGCCGTCAAGAGGGATTACCAGGGGTGATAACCAATAGGGATAGGTGGCAAGAAAGGGTCAAGGGAATTTATGCTGTCAGCTCGCTTTTATCAAAATATATATAAATATATATAGAACGAACTTCAGTGCAGACTCACCCAGGGATTGAACTCGTGAAAAAGAATCATGAGTTTTTACCTTGTTTCATATTATTCTATATACGATACCCCTTTATTGCCATCGCTCCCAGGTTCACTCTGACCCGGAGTGGTAGCACCTGATAAGGTCCTATCTTTGTAACTATTAGAACTAAACTGCGTACTTATGTTAAACTGAATTGTTTGAAATAGAACTGTTTTTACATTTAACTGTGTGTAAAGAAAAAACTACTTATGCTAAATTGAATTGTTTGAAATAGAAATGGTTATATATATAAAGATAAATTTGCCATTAAATAACCTGAAATGGATGATATGACATAAACCAAACCAAATAATGTATTTCTATATGAGATGTTTATATAAAATGTTTATCACGATAGTATATTCCAATAAATATTTACATATAATGTTTATAAATGTTTATATACGCCTATATATGTTCATATACGATGTTTGAATATGATTTTATACATGTCACTATATGCCTATAGATGTTTAGATATGATATATCTGTAAATGTCTTGTATATGCTGTATATGTTTATCTTTGATTATTTATGCTTAAATATTATTTTTGTACATGTTTATATATGTTTATATATACCTATATATGTTTTTATACGATTTTTAAATAAAAATTGTATAAATGTTTATATATATACATATGCGCGCGTGTGTGTGTGTGTGTATGATATAAATACATGCTTATAAATGCTTGTTACAGAGTATTTATACTTGTTTAAACTCAATTTAAAAAGATTGTGTTATAGGGATGAACATTTGAAAAAGCAACTCAAACAAGCCAAAATAATAAGAGACAAGTTAAAATTCAAGTTTTAAATCATTCTTCCCTTTTATTGGTCTAATAATTAGAGTGTTTGCCAATGGTCCTGGAGACCGGGGTTCAATCCCAGGACGAGTCATACCAAAGACTCAGAAAAAGATACTTGGTGCCGCCTTGTTTAACACTCAACATTATAAGGTAAGGATCAAAGGTAGAGTGGAGCAATCCAGGGAATGAAGTAGAGCCCTCACCCTACACCTTGGTGTAGTAGCTATTGAAAAGGGAGCCTTCGGGTCACCCCTCTCGACTAAGGTCGCCAACTTTACATTTTTTTACGCTACAAAGATTTAAGTTCCAACTGTTTTTGTTGTTTTAATCAAATCTTGTTTGTTTGATTCGTCTTCTCTGTTTAAAGTCATACAAACTTTTTCGGGTTATTTAATGCTAAATCCATCATTGTAGAACAGTAGTGGCACTATTTAAACCATAGACGGGGGAAAATAAGGGTTTCGTGTCATTTGCAAGGATATTACTTCGAAAGTAAACGTTATGGCACGATAGGAGTTCGAACTCACTTACCCCGGTATTGCGACACGGAGACTCTCCCTCAAATTTTCTTTATGCCAATTCATCTCCTTTTGTTGACATAAGAATATCAATAAACCAATAGAGAGGCAAACAGAAAGAACATTAAACCAACAAATATTTTTTCAATAGATAAATGAATGAAATCTTTGTAAATGTAACTAACTAGCATTTCTTCATTTAATAGATTGAACATTATACATAAATAATTTCAAACCAAATTTCAGCTATTAAGTGTATCACGTTAATTACTTACTGATCCAATATATATATATATATATATATATATATATATATATATATATACGAGGATCATTAAATAAGTTTCCAGACTTTTTTCGTTTGGGCACTTTTATTGATAGTTCACACATGAAACTCCAGTCCCCTTCGAAGTAATCTCCTCCGGCTGCAATGCACTTGTACCGTTCCAAAAACTTCTGATAGGCCCCATGGAAGTCCTTCTCTTGTACGAGCGTGTCAATGACCCTCGTCACACCCTCTTTCATCTCCTCAATTGTCTCATAACGACAGCCTCTGAGCGGAGGGAATAACCAAAAGTCACAGGGAGCAAGGTCTGGACTATAGGGAGGGTGAAGAACTGTCTTCATGCCCATCTTGGTCAAATAGTCTGTGACAAGGATGGAGTTGTGGACTGGTGCATTGACCTGGCGAAAATGTCACAGACTCGATTTCAAGAGTGCTGGCCTCTTCCGACCGAATCTCTTTCTGAACTCCCTTAAAACCTCAACATTGTAACCCTAACCCTTTGGCCAATCAACTCTGGTGTATTGACTTCCTTACTCCTGCCACACCTCTCATCACCCCC